>BSBM01001521.1:0-51837 GCA_027924585.1 Larix kaempferi
CTCTGGTGTAAGTAAATTTGCATAGTTGCTCTATACCGTTGAGCTTAACGATTTTACAATTTATAGCATAGAGCATTTACCCAAGCCGAAGCACATAAAACCTATAGTAGCTTCTCCATGTCCCGTGCATACCATTGAGTTTCCACGATCCTCAAGAAGAGAGCTTGATGCTTCTCATAGTGATATGGAATCTTTTGGTTAAAATGCAGATTGGGACATACCGATATCTCACGTCTACCAAACAGCTGAGGAAACCATAAATAGCTAACTACTGAGTGGGAAGAACTGCTGTATCTGACAGAACATTCGAACTGCATCTGTGACGGCGCCTGCGGGTGGAGAATAATACAAGGATATAACTCGGAGAAGTAATCAGATGCTGTGCAGTCCCACGAAGGAAAGCCAAAAAGATTGGTTCTATCCTCCAGTTCTATCTAGATATTTCACGTTTTTGGAGCAGAGAGTGAAATGCCAAAATCAGTGATGGAATTAGCTAAGTAGGAAAAGAATGAACTGTATTCTTCAATCTATTAGGCCTGTGTGTGGGTCTCCCCACTATAAGAATATAACTCATTTCGAGTACAACTTAGCTGATTCCGGATCGATTCAAGCGATCACCTCTTCCTCCCATTGGTCAGGATAAATCCTTGCAACTGGACGGGCCGAGCTTCCGTCAACCGAGGCAAAAGCCGTTTGACCGAGATTTCGGCAGCACTGGACTTGGGCTATCTCAGCTGATCCCCTACTAACACAAAATGGTGTAGGCGGGTTTCATATGAATTTCTTTTATTTGGCCGGGGATGGATAAATAAATAACACACACATAAGAATGGATGGGCGTTGCTACTTCCTTGACCCCTTAAATATCCGTTTCCAAACAAATCAAGACGAGGAGGTCTCCCTCCATACTCCTCCAACCCGAAAGAGGAGTTTGGGCGAGGGGATACTTAAGAAAGGAAAGCATGTGGTTTCCTAGAATTGATAAGCTTCATTCAGTAGAATTTATCAGCGCCCCCAGTTAGTACCTACCTAACCTGAACGTAGGAATGCCACGCTCTCCTGAACTTAAATAGATATATTTTCGGCAGATTCGATACGATAAGATATGCTGCTTATCGCTCCTTTTCAATCAACTTTAAGACTTCGTTCCTTATTTGGTGGGCGTTGAACCAAGGGCCCTCCTTCCTTTAGGGTTCTTCGGAGCTCCTAAGATATAGATGAATTGGGGATGGATGAATATTGGCCCTCTATCGACTCTATGTCCTGCGCCCAGCGGCTTGGGGTGCACCCCCGACAAAGAATGGAGTTTTGTTTTCCCGGTAATAATCGATCTCGCAGGTTACCCAAACGAGTCATCACTTAAGGGCCTGAGGTAGCCGCGGGACAAAAAAGAAAAATATTATAGTAGCCTCTGAGTTTACGACGCGCGTATGGCCAAGCCTTCCTTATAGTAGCCTATTAGCTTACAAAACACGGGTAAGTAAGTAACTAGTACGCCAGGCCAGGGAAGGTCTTTCCAAAGCCTCTTTCTATAGACGAAGTATGGCTTTTAAGTTCAGTCATGACTCATATGCCGTCGGTACCTAGAGGTAGCAGGAGGAATTTGATAAATAGATTCCTTACTATTTTTAGCCCCGGGAAATCGTTTAGAGGTTTACTTCGTTACTTAAGGCACTATGGAAATAAGGCTTCCCAGCGGGTATATTAATAAGAGCCTAGGGAATTACTAGGGGGGGAAGGAAGCAAAGGCATCCCCATACTACTACAGGTAGGCATACCCAAACTGCCTGACCTATGAGACCACTAGTGGTAGGCATATGACCGTAGGCATGGTACTACCTATGGGGGAATAGTGGGGCATGGTACCACTACTACCTGACCTATAATACCACTAGCTATGGGGGGATAGTGGGACATGAGACCACTAGTGGTAGGCATATGACCAATAGGCATGGTTACCTCTATAGCACTCCCAAGGAAGGTAACCTCCACAGCACTAACAGCACTGCTAAGGTAACCTCCTAAACCTCACAGAAGGGCTGTTGGGGCATTCATTGTGAGGGTTTTTAATCCATAAAGGAAGCTAAATATCGACCGTGAATGGTTTTTCAAATGGTAATGAAAAGGTAAAACTCCTGAATCTTGGCCAACCAATTAGCCATTTTTCCTTGCAAATAAATTTGGGACCGCAAGTACTTGCCACGGGGAAAGGAACTTTAACAATTGTATGCTTACCTAAAACATAGTGCCTGAATCTGCTTAAGGCAGTGACCAGTGCAAAAGCATGTTTTAGACCAATGGGTATTTTCCCTCATTATAGGGCCAACGCCCATTAACGATGAATTTACGCGACATGGCGTACTAACTAGGTGCATCACTATAATTCCCTCGGCGGTAATATACTTATCAATGTTGCAATTACCGGGGGATTTATGTTGTTTCCGTATAGCTCTAAAAGTACCAAAAACATTGGGAAGAAGGGCGATGCTGGTTGGAATACGAAAGGCGTTTCCGACAGTTTCGGAAAAGAAGATCCAGTTAAAGGAGAATACTAACTGGTATCGGTTACGCGACCGCATAAGGCGTGAGGACCCAGATTATTTCATTAGCTAAAGAGGGGGGGCATCGAGAAACGCGTCTTCATCGGATATGAGCCCAGTTCATAGTATTTCAATGGAACCTCCCCATGAGAGAAAGGACAATCTACTTACTGCCCGTCTGACTGATACATAGTAGCTTCCTGCCAAGGTGATAAATTTGTTATGGCAATGTCGATCATAGATAAGGGCGAACGACCCTACCCGAGTTTCGTCTTTCTAACATGTGAAATTGTTACGGCAACGTAGATTAGATATAAGGCGAATTACGCCTTTACCCGAGCATAGCAAGTTTCTATTCCCCTTTCTCGGCCCCTAATTTGGATTCCGACAGTTAATGATATGGGAACCTGAGGGTAGAGTCATCTTAGGTAGCATAGTCTGCGTACGTAAATTTAGAACGCTCCCCAGCTTACTTTTTGTGAATTTGTTATGCTAATGTATATTTTTGTAGAAGGTCAGGCAAGGCCTTTACCCGAAGCTATTGCTGCGTTATATTTTAGAGTTAATACTATAATGAGGAGGACGACAGACTCTCAAGAGGAGATCGGGAAGTAGGGTTTATTCTTTTACCGGTTTGAATCCGGCCGATCTTTGGTAGTATTGGGTGTTCCTCCTCTATTAATCCTATAGGCATGCATCCGCAGTATTAGATATATATATATATGTAATTATGCAAATCAAGTAGGTCATAAGAGCCTAGAGATTCAAGATGTTTGGCTTCTTAAGAGTGTATGGTATAGCCTTCAGTGTATAGCCCCCTACCTGAGAGTGCATGTATAGTTATCAGTGCGTAGCCCCCTAAGAGTGTTTCTGGGTGTGGATAAACTATATGTTAAAAGGGAGAGAGTTATATACTATGTGGTCACCATAAGATGTATTCCCTTACCAGAATGGCGTAGGTGTGGTCAAAAGAGCTCGTAAATTCCCCCCGAACAGCGTTGTCAGGTCAGCCCAATTAGTAGCAGCTGGAAAAGATCATGCATTCAATGTTTCCGATCCAACTTACTGATTCATGGTTTACCACCTGATAAGGTGCAGCGGAGGGAGGGAACAACTGAATGGTTTAGCAGAGGAGCAGCGGAGTGAACAACAGGGATGACTTCCTACTCATGGGGTTGCGGAGGGAAACAGCAATTACCTTTTATTCTATCTTTGGAACAACAGGAATTACCATTTCTTCTATCTTTTATTATAGCAGCTTAGGCTTGTTCCAGGCAGCAGGGGAAAGAGCAGGGGAGGACCCAACCAACAACTACTACTACATTGGGTTTTTATCTTGTACCTTTATAGATTGGGAGAGTTGGAACAACAACAGAGGGTTTGTTATCTTCTTGTAGCTTTATTGGGAGAGTTGCATTAGTCTTTCCTAGTTTAGTTAACCAAGGCAAGGGAAACCATGCCATTAAGTTGGTGAGCTTCGTTAGGAAAGTTAAGGATTTCACCCTCAAGATAGGCGGGTTCAACACCCGGGGGTCGGCTTGGCGTGGGAATTGTAACATCGTTCATTCAAACAGAAAGGGGAAGGCGCCTCCATACCTTACACTCTAGACTCTAGCTCATATACTTATTAGATCCTTGTGGCTAAGCAAGTACCATGATTCTTTCTATTACTAGTGCCCATCATTATTAATTACAAGTGGTGGGAACTATTCTGAATCAGGAGTGGCTACTAGTAATTTAGGAATGGAAACAACGAGTGATAGTTGCTTGGTTTACTCCCCGGGGTTGCTTGCTTTTATTCCTGGGTTGAGGTTTTCATATCAACAAGTAAACTCTAAAAGATCAGGGTCAAACTCAATCAACAACAAGATCAGATAAGATAGTAGTATTTCTTTTTCAGATATAAGATAGGAAATAGGAAGTAGAATATGTAAATATATGTATTTCTTAGTATATAGATAGGAATATAGTAGAGTCTAGGAATAGAGTCTAACTCTGAAAGAACTAAACTACCTCTTTAGTGAGTCGGCGAACCTCAACACTCAGACCCAATAAGACTAGAATTACTCTTTAAACTTGTCTAGGCTCTTAGTTACTCCTTAGACTCTTGAGCGAAGGAATAATAACTATTTACTAAATAGAATCTAAGATAGAGGATTTAGAGATACAAATAACCTATAACTCTTTCTTAGCTTTGTAGGCTATAACTACAGTGCCTTTAACCTAGAACTACCTTTTCATTTCAGCCTACAAGGTATATTCTTACCTAGGAGAGCTCCTGATCTTTGTATTGGTTATATAGGAATTTAGGAGAAGATGATAAGTTTAGGAAGTATGATGAATAATTAGAAGAAGAATAGATTTTTATTTTGTTAGTAGATTAGATAGATTGAAATACTCCTTATGGTTTAAAGGTTGAAATAATATATCTTTACTTAGATAGTAATAAAAGATAGTATAATATTAAGATTAGTAACTGTATAAGACTAGATTCTTTGTTGTATTTGGTCTAATTTGTAAGTATAAAAAAAAAGTAAGAATAGGAAGGAAACCAGTATCTATTTTTGTAGCTTTGTAAGGTATAAAGACTCCTTAGGTACTATCATTTATATTTCTTAGCGTTAGATACTTTATTTTATATAGATAGATATATATTAGGATAGATTATGATGCTTAGGAAAGAGATAGTATTTTATTTGTTAATAATATAAAGAGATAACTCCTTCTATTATTATATGTAAGTTGTCAGTAAGTCAGGCAGGCTTTAAGATAAAGGAGCAATAGACGCTATATACAACCCTAACCTATTTCTATTTGATCACTTATAACCTATTACTTAGGCTTTGAACCTATAACTATTCTATATAACTTAAAGATAACTTAAGAATAACAAATCTATAACTACACTTTTTATCCACAAGATAGGCTACTGGCTAAACTACCACCGGTCAAGTTAATTCCATTGCCTGCAAAAAAACTTCTATTTTATGTCCAGGAAAAAAACAACAAGTTGGATACGTCCAGGACCAATCACGAGGACCGCGTAGCCCATGCTACTTCCTAGGCTCCATATCCTTTCTCTTCTATTTAAGGGTGGTGTTACGAATTATTAGTAGCTTTATCTGCAGGGGTAGGCCGCCCAACAAGCGCGTTACGAATTATTAGTAGCTTTATCTGCAGGGGTAGGCCGCCCAACAAGCGCTAGACCAACCAATGGAACTATGATTACGAGGAGCTCATGCTTACTTATCTTTCTATGCTTACTCATCTTATTACTGGCTGGCTTACATAGAGACTTCCTACTTAGAACCAACAACAACCACCACCGGACCATACATTATCCTTGAGCGGGTCCTGCCGCCGGAACACAACGGAAAAGAAAAGGTTGGTTGCCGATCCCTTACTCTGTGAGTAGCTGTCCCGATGTGAATAGCAGCAGCTGTTTCCTGTGCTTTGACCATGTTGTAAGGAGTGGATGGTAGCCCAATGGTAGCACTGGTAAAGAGTCCATGGTAGTACGAATAGCTGCTTTAGTTGTTAGTAGCCATCTTTGCCCAGCTCTGTTTAATGTTTGTAAGTATTCTCTGCAATGAAAGAGTAGCTGTTAGCACACTACCCTACCTGTAAATGTGGATGGAGGAGTGTACCACCTCTGTAGCTGTATGTCTGAGTGTACCTATGCTCTAGTGCGGGTATTCCCCCAACAGGAGTTGAAACGTTGCCATAGCCTATGTTCTAGCTGATTCTTCAACTGCCAATGGTACAGGATCTTTTGCTGTCTTTGTCGCGGGTTAATATGCGAGTGAGGCTAGGTAAACAGGAATTGGAACGGATTCTTCTACTGTGTCTGGAACTTTCATTGATGCTAATGCTATTGAAATTGGTGTTTAAACTATTGGGTCGAAGGTCAAGGTGTAGGGCTAAGGACCAACTAAGCACTGAAACTGGTGAATATGAAACAAGGTCAATTACTTATGCAACGGATGCTTCAACATGTGCTTCAACCGGATCTATAACTAGGATATTCGAAACCGGATCATCTGCTAGTGCTTGCTATTGAATCAAAGCTTTATTGTTGCGTACGGTAGTGGTGAAGCTTAAAGAAAATCATTTATATGCAAATGAAACTTAGTTGTGTCTGCTACATGGACGATTAAAAAAATGCATTCAGTGAGTACCAGTGGTTAACAAAAAAAGAGAAGTTCCTGGTTGCGTCTGCTAGTACCAGAGAAACATGCATTAAGTGAGGGAAGAAAGCGTTAAAAACTTAGAAGTAGTTCCCTGTAGTTCCATAAGCAAGTCCTAAGGTAAACAACAAGCATTCTGTTAGTTGTAAGTGAAAAATATAAGTTTCATGCAATTGCCGTATGCACATTCAGTGAGATGTGTCCTTCCAAGTCAAATAGCTAAAAAGAGTATGATTCATACTATATCTTCTTAAAATTAGGAAGGTGGTGATTAGTTGTGTCCTTCCCTTAAGAAGCTTTTAATTAAATGGGTTGGTGGCTGCCTTTCCTCCTAACATGCAAGAAAGCTAAACAGAGCGATGATTATACCAATATCCTAAAGCAGTAGGTAGGTCCTAACTTTATTGTTTCTTTGGCAGTAGGATTTCCACCACACGACATTGAATGGTTTTTTATTTATGTTCCGGTTGCCAGGCACACGATTTTTACCACACAGGATTTATATGTCCACACGGAATTGGTATGTTCCGGTTGTCAGGCGTATAATGTTAAACCCACAACTTATTGTATTTTAGGCAGTAGGTCGAATGGTAAAGGATAAACCCAGTGCCTTTTCAAAAATGATTGAATGTGAAAAAGAGGAGTTCCCAGCAGTTTAATAAGCACATTTAGTTACATAGAAGTTTCCCACTCCACTGTTCCAGAAGCACATACGGATGCTTGGCAGGTAGGAGCTACAGGTTTCCACCAACTTGTTGAAAGGATCAGCTATATTTGGCAGGTACAATCCTCACCTCGTTGGCCCTTGAAAACACTCACTCATTAAGGCAATAAGTCCCTGACCAAAGGGAAGGACAATTCCGTTCCTTGAAAACGCTCTTTTGTTAGGCGGTACCACGTAACAAAGCGATTGAAATGCTCTTTATTTCTTTTAGGTAAGTGAGGCCCAACTTAATCTATGTTCAATTGTACCATCCGTGGCTCCTTTTTATAACACTGGGGTGGTCATTGAAAATAATATACTCTTAGAAGGCCCCTGCCTGTGAATCAATCACTATCAAGCATAGCAACCTCACCTTGCAGACTGGCACTATCGGAGACTAGCACTAAGTGTCTGGCGTAAGTTTTTATAGAAGAGCACAACCTTTACGGGCTCCATACTACTATTATTACTTTTACTACCTCACAGTTGGTACTTTTAGTCCATATCCATTCTTTCAGTAACACTACTACCACTACGATCTTTTTATTACCTTAACTACCCTATTAAAGTCCTGCTCTTTCCTTGGGTCACTAGTCCTGTCCTTGGAGAAAAAGTGCTTTCCTTGAATTATCTCCTTGGATAACTAGTCCCTTAATGTGCATTACCGCACATTACCTTAACCTTTCATTACTTTTCATTATCTTCTATATAATCTTATATATATATCTGCTGAGGAAGACCGCACCAGACCTTTCATTACCAGACTTTCTCCTTATCCCAATAGCAGCCTCTTTCGTTTCAGATCCCTTAAAGGTATGCTCATAGTGGATTCGAAGAGTCCCCCCCTCATCAATTAGTTCCGGAAATACACCCCTATCCATTGATAGAATACCTACTCCCTCCAACGGCGGGATGACGTTTTTTGGACCCAAAAGTGCTTTCTTTCCTGGGTCAGGGTTCATTCATTAGTAGAACGAACATTAGTAGAACGAAGTCAACCTACCCCCACCATCATAAGCCGCCTGCATCGTTGATAATAAAAGAATGCCACGTATTGATGCTGAAGGTTCTGAACCGAAATATACTGCTATAGCCACTGCCTATGTTACTGCCTATCTAGCCATATGCTGAGATACCTGGTAACTGAATCATATATAAAGAGGACGGGCACTTATATATTTAGGGTATTTCTTTTCCAACCGGGGTAGACGACTCACTCACGGTCTCACAGTATCACGGTATCAAGGAAAAGGTAGACGGTCTCATTATTAGTTCACTATTTAGTCCACAGATAATATACTTTCACTCACGGTATCACGGTATCTTAGTTTGGTCTAACCCGTTGGTCTAAAAGGCAGATAGTAATGAAAAGATATTAGTTTGGGATAGTCATTCATTCAAAAGCTCTGTTCCCGAACCTGTTCCCATGCATTTTTTCCCCAACCCGCCACCATTATAATTATATATTGCTAAAGGCTGCTTTGGGTAAGGAAGATTAGATATACCTTTGAATTTAGTACGTCATTTGTATCTCCAATTAGGCAAGCGGTACTATTACTTCCTCTCTAAAACTAGGTAAGGGAATAATAAACCTAACCCGCATTATAAATATCCCTCGTGGGGTAAGAAACAACTATTTAATACCCTTTTCATTTGCATTATAAATTTTATATCCTACCTATTAATTTAGCTTATAACCCTTCTCTTCAATTTGGCCACTTTAAGGACAGTTTTTTTCAAGACTGCTAGGTAAGCGCAGGTAAGGAATAATTCATACCTAGTTAATGCTCGTTTTCCTTCATTAGGGAAGGAACAATTACTTCTCCTCTCCTCCAACTGGTAAGGGTCCTACCATCTCTAATTAGGCAGGGTAATTCACACCTACAGGGGTGGGCAAATACCATCAATTCCTGCATCAGGGGGAAATTGAATTATTCTCCTTGTTAATTCGGGAAGCAAGCGGATTATCTCTTTCACGAGATTATTAATTCATACCTTCTCAATCAGGGCGGGTAAACACTACCACCTTCCTCATTAGGTAAGGGATACAATTACCTTTCCCCTGTCTCTAATGGGTAAGGGTCCTATCATCCTATAACCTCAAGTTAGGTAAGGAATCACGCCTTTAATTAGGGCAAACCATCACTTTATCCATGTAAGGGATAGTTACCTCTCCCTCGTCTCTAATTGGTAAGGGAGAGTATCCATTTAATGAGGTAAGGAATAACTTATACCTTCAATCAGGGCGGGCACCATTACTACTTCTTTATTAGGGAAGGAACAATTACTTCTACTTGCCTCAAATGGTAAGAGATAACTACTTATCCTTTTGCTTATTAGTAAGCATTATCACCTTTCATTAGGTAGGGAAGCCTGACTCAACCTAAACCATACCTTTTGAATAACCATACCTTTTTAATTAGGGCAAACATAATTACTTCTTTATTAGGTAAGCGATAATTACTTCTCCTGGTCTCAAACTGGTTGGACTCTCCTGGCCTCAAATTGGAAGGATTAGGTAAGGCCGACTACGACATAATCGTTCAAGACTGCCTGGCCTCTAATTGGTTGGAATATCTAAGAGAGAATTACCTTCCTTGTTTCTAATTGGAAAGGGATACCTCTCCTCGCCTCAAATTGGTAAGCACCACCCCCTCCAATTTGTAAAGTAGGGAATAACTCCTTTTTAATTACGTAAACAATATAACCTCTTCCGCAAGGATTTATAGTTTCGTTAAAGACTGCTCCCTCTGTTCTAATCTATGCCCCTGCCTACGATGCCTCTGCCTTTGTTGGTGCCCGATCGATTGGTGGTGCTCCTTGAACTTGGCGAAACTGGATGGGAGATTTGCTGGCTGTGTGATTTCATTGCTTTCTGTCCGGTTTCCTAGTCTTCTCTGTGTTTCGAGGGAATTGGTGCCTTAACTATGTGAATGTACCAGCAGTCTAATCAGTAGCAGCGTTGTTGATCGAGATGATGCGAACTTGTTGATTCAGTATCAGAAGCATTTGACCCTTTAATTACCCATCATTGTTTGATGTTGATCCCCTTCGTGGGCTGACCAGCTCGCTATCCATCCTATAATTATAGTTCGAAAGCCGCCAGCCTCCCACCTAGCCAAAGCAAAAGTCAGCGTATACATACCAGTATAGCAACGGATGTTCATGATTGTGATTCAGAAGATTAAGTAGTTCCACATCAGTATATAGAGAGCGAGATCCAGACGACCTTCGTCCGGATCCAAATCCAGCACCAAGCACCCCGGTTGCATTTGACCAGCTATCTATTGCAAGGTGTACGAAGTATCGCCAGCAGCCTGTCCCGCCGATAATTAGCAGAGCTAGAGGTTCGGTTGACTCAGCAGTAGTAGTTGACCCCCGTTGTTTCGGATCCCTACTCCTGCTTGCTTTGTGGTTCAACTCGATCTACCTACTTTTAATGGCCTTACTCCTGCAATTAATTAATAATCATTCTGGCTTAAAATTATTAATTAATCAAAGCCGGTGTTTATTCTTTGAGTTATGCTCGCCAATGACTATTTAGTATTCATTCAAGACTGCTCTTCCACGATTTGGGGCTGATTTTATAACCCTCCAATAATCCGCTTTCGATAAATGTGGGCATCTTTGGGGCTTCCGAACTACGTCGGGCTTTACTTTGGGCTTCTACTTCAGGCTTTTCAAATTCCAATACTTCATAATTCCAATAATTCATAATTCCAAACTACATCGAGCTTCCACTGCATGCGATACATCGGGCTTCCGACATGCATAACTCCCCTTGTCTTTGATAACATATGCAATCTTCTTTTCAATTATTTCCAGTAGTCTTGCAATCTTCTTTTGACATCAATGACTTATGTAGTCTCCCTTTCAAATTAATAATAACATTTCCAAAAAACACATGGCATCCTCACATAAGAATCACATCACACTACATCTTCACTTCATGTCACAATGATATGTGTACAAATGACATACACAACATACCCTAAAAGACTCTCCTTCACTTCTATTATATAGCTAGAGGTATGGAATATTTACATCCCATAATAATGTGGGATAATTTCTTTTCTACCTCTCTTATATAAATAAGGGTAATAAGATATTTTATTACATGATGCATGTGGGATAACTCTATTTTATAATAATACATTTTTTATTCCTTCTTAGAGAGATACAACCAACAACACCTCACAAGTTATCATTACATATTCTAAAATAAGGAAGGGGCTGGAAATTGCACTTATAAAAGCAAGGATAAAGAATAAGGTTCATCCCCAGTGTGGTTGTCAAATCTATTGTTGGTGTTTTATTGTTTTATCACCAATGTGTACCAAAGTACCTACTAAGGGGTTATTTAATTCTGAGTACTAGATCAATAAGGTTGAGGGAAACAAAAAGAAAACACAATAGGTTACTTTGAGAAATCCCTCTCTGGATCAAAATGTTGTTGGTGAAAGAGGGGTTGCTGCCTTTTAAACCTGTCAATATGGCCAAGTATACACCCTATACCACGAGGGGTGGGTTACATGGTGCAGGTAATGTTGAGAGAACAGTAGATCTAGTACAATGGGAAGAATGGAAGAGAACGCAAGGGCTGAATGTGCTTTAAAAGGGCAGCGATCACAGATCAGTGGTAGATTAATAATATTAAAGCAGTGAAAAAGATAAGTGCCTTGCTGTGTATGAAAATGCTATGAATTTATATCTGTGTTTACATATTTCTTATTTCTTATTTAATAAATGTTTAAACGCATGAAAATAGCTTGGCATGTTATGTGTGCATTATCTGCTTGAATTGCCTATAAATGGTAATATATGCATATGAACATTAGGGCAACCATTTATGTTTCTTTTCCACTGTTAACTTTATAATGACAATTATGAAAAACGAATTTGGGTGCTAGAGGTGAATTGTGTAAGCAATTTGAGTACCCCGTAGTATCAATGGACGAAAGAGGCTTCTAGGTACGTTACAACATCAAGTGGGCCCCGGTCATGCCCTGAATGATAAGAACCTGAATCAAAACATTCATGTCCATCTACTATTTAAACCTCTCTGATAAAGTATGCCTATAACTGTGTATGGATATAAAGATAAGATCACTCCAACAACTTGGCTTCCAAATTCCAATGCCAAGTACTTAATAATGAAAAATTGACCTATTTTCTTTGAATCTTCGGTCGCTTCCTATTGGCGCTATAGTTACCAGTTTTTAGAAGCGCACCGGATAATGTGTTGCATGAAGTAGATTTGTCATGCGCAAGTGTTTCACACACACATGTAGAGGTTTGTGCCATGCGCCGATATTTTGTACTGCGTGATGGATTGTATTGTAATAAACACCGTGTCATTTTGAATAATTTATTAGTTTTTAAGACTTGTAACTATCTACTAATTGCCAACCATTGTTATAAAAAGGGATTTGTAAATAAAAAGTCGGGTTGTTTTTGTTGTTTATATGGTTAGGTAATTTATGAGGAAGGACTTCAAGTTTTATGTATGACTGACTGAATGTGACAGAGTAGTCAGGTTGAAATGATGTATTGAATTGGACCATGAATAAAGATAATGAAACATTGGCTAGTTTCCTCTCTATGAGTTTCATGTGTTGTTTATGAACGTTTTTTATGTGAATGGTTAGGTTATAGCTTACTATTTTTCAATTTATGTAATTCTTAATATGTGAATCCAATGATTGATGGTGAACTAAGTTGGAGGTGTATCTACTCATTTGATATTGAGTTAGAAAAAGCCTTGGAGAGGTGGTAGAACAAATTATATGAGGTGTCCAGTAGGAGATGTGCAAGAGTTACTAAGTCAGTGTGATGGATAGGATATGAACTGCTCAATCCTCCAAAATTCGATGGGATAGGACCGATGGATACATTCATATAACAGATGGAGGAGAGCATGCCTAAAAATTAGAGGATTCGGGCAATGGAGGCAGTCGTGAAAGGAACACCTCTGCACTAGTGATAAACACACCGAGAGGAGTTTAACAATTGGGTGGGCGCAGGTGGTGGAATGCATAAGATTGATCTTTCATACCTCAAGAGATTTGGAATTAATTAATAGGTATAAGGGTACAACAGATCCCCAAGAACACATTTGGTTATGTGAGAGATGGATAGAGAAGCAGATCCCTAAAGAACAATGGGTTCATAGGTTTGTTCACACTATGGACATGGTGCCAAGAAGTTGATACATACAAGAGGAGATCATAAGACACATGAAGGATTGGGGAAAGTTAAGTAATCAATTTTGCGCAACCTTCAAGTTTATATAAGATGAACCTCCACTGAAAGATGTTATATCTAGAATGAATAATTTGATTTTCCATCAGAAACCCACAAATCCCGCACATTAGTCTGTGCGTATCATAATAAAATGACTAAACTGAATCAACCCATTTATTGCTGGAAGATAGATGGTGACAATGCTCAGGAAGAGGAGGATCCCATGAAATTATAGATAAATGAGATTGAGGGTGAGCGCGTAGTCCAAGAGGAGGCTTCAAGTAGCGCTGCGTCGAAGTATACACGACCACTGAAGACAAAGAAGCATAACATTGGGATAGAAAAAGACCTAAATTGGTTGTTGTTGGATATTATTGGGATGACGAGACAGTTACCCAAGTGGTGGATTTACTTAAATAATATGAGGATCTATTTCCTACGAGTTTCTCAGAAATGAAGGGCATGGAAGGATCCTTAGGGGAGATGAAGATCCAGTTGATACTAGATGCAAAACCAGTAAAGAAGAGACCATGCCGCCTGAATCCAAAGTACAAGGAGAAAGTGCACAAAGAACTGGACAGAATGTTAGATGCAGGAATTCTATTTCTAGTAGAAGAATCAGAATGGATCAACCCCATGGTGGTATAGGATAAAAAGATCGGGGACATTCTAATTTGTGTAGACCTTCAAAATTTGAATGCAACATGTGTACATGATCTATTTCCTACTCAGATGAAGTTTTGGAGAACGTAGGTGGAAGATAATCCTACTCATTCACTGACGAATTTTCAGGGTATCATCAAGTTAGGATTGCAGAGGAAGATAGGAAAAATACCACATTTGCAATTGAATGGGGTTAATTAATTTTATTTGACAACGATTCCCTTTGGGTTGAAGAATGCACCTACAATTTTATCTAGGATTGTAGTCAGAACATTCAAATATTTTATGCATAAGTTCCTAGAGGTGTACTTGGACAATTGGACTATGTTCGACCTGTTGAAAGAAAACATATAGGTGCTTAGATTGATGCTTGACAGATGTAGGCAGTTGTAGATTTCGTTTAATTTGAAGAAATGCATCTTTTTAACACCTTTTGTTATTTTATTGGGACATGTAGTGTGTAAAGAAGGACTGCTCATGGATCCAACAAAGATTGCTATAATTGTGGACATGCGAGGCCCAAGATTGGTCAACGAGTCGCGCACGACACTGGGCCATACAAAATTTCTTAGAAACTATGCCAATATCACTGTGCCATTAGAGAAGATGTTAAGGAAGGACACTAAGTATATGTGGACCCAAGAATGTAAAGGAGTATTGGATATGTTGAAGGAGAAGTTAGTCACTGCATCAATTCCCATATTCCTAGATTGGACAAAGTTATTTAATGTACATGTTGATGCATCGTCAATCGCACATGGAACAATACTTGTGCAACTAGGAGAAGGTAATATTGATCACCCTATTTCATTTGCAAGCCGAAAGATCTTAGACTCAGAAAGGAACTACACTACCACGGAACGAGAATACTTGGCTATGGTATATGTATGACAAAAATTAATGCCACTATTTATTAGGAGGTCCCTTTGAGTTTTTTACTAATCATTATGTGCTAAAGTATTTAGTGAATAAGCCAGTGTTGGGGGGAAGGATATGCACGTGGTTGCTATTGTTCCAGGAGTTCGATTTTTAGGTGGTAGTAAAACCTGACAATCATAATGTTGGACCAGATCATTTCTCTAGGATGGAGTCTAAGGAAGCTGGAGGAATCCTAGATGATGAGTTGCGCAGTTGTTCAAAGTTTACATAGTACTAGATAAGTTCATTAAAATTGAAGCATATCTCATGACAGGTAAAGCACTGGAATATTATACAGTGGCATGGTGACGACAATTGGTGACAAGGAGTGCAGATTACCAGTTGATTGCAGGACAATTGCACAAGCTTGAAACCGATGGTATACTACGCAGATGTGTGATGGAGCATGAGCACGATGTAGTATTGTATGAAGCACATGAAGATGTTTTTGGAGTACATAGAATAGGCAAATAAACTGCCAAGAAAGTACTGCGCACTTGGTTGTGGTGGCCTTCACTATTTAAAGAATCCAAGAGTACTGTAAACACTGCAACATTTACCAATGCACTGGGAAACCGTCAAGAAGGGATGAACTGCTAGTCTTCCCTGTCACTATGTTGGAGCCATTCAAAAAGTGGGATATTGATTCCATTAGGCCGATTAATCCCCTTGTATGTAAAACAGATGTGTGATACATCATCACTGCGATGAAATATCTAACAACATGGGTAGAGGCCACGCCTATGAAGGATTGCACTACAGAGACTGATACACGTATTAACTTTTAGAATATCATTACAAGGTTTGGTTGTCCCAAGGTGTTGATGAGTGATCAGGGCTCTCATTTTATTAATGCCACTATCCGTGCTTTGGCCCAAGAATTTATGATACATCATAAAAAAGTATTCCCTACCATATGCAGGAAAATGGTATGGTGACGACATTAAATAATATCCTCAAGCATGCATTGACAAAGGTTTGCAATGTGGGGTGCGATGAATGCGATCATCGAGTTCTTGCGGTATTATGATAATATAGGACTACTTGTAAGAGACTGGCAAAACACACCCCATTTCAGTTGGTTTATGGGAAAGAAGTTGTGATGCCATTGGAATTTGTGGTACCTAGTTTCCGCATTGCAGTTGCCACACAGATGTCAAATGATTAGTCACTAAAGAAGTAATTGGATTAATTAATGGAATTGGAATAAGACAGGTTGATCATAGGTTATAGTTCAATTGTGGAAAAACAACGAAAAAAGGCATGGCATGATCGCAACATACGATACAAGACTTTGGAACCTAGTTCATTGGTATTGCTCTATGACTATAAGTTTATTAAGCACCTAGGTAAGCTTTGGATGATGTGGATGTGACCATCTCACATTATATACATTACACAGGCTGGCGTTGATAAACTAACAATGTTGTGAAAAGCCACTGAAGGGTCTCATTAACGGTAGTTGATTGAAGGCATACTACAACCCTCAAGGGTCGAAGGAGCCCTAACTCATTAAATTTTGAACAACAATAAAGTAGTTTAAGAGTTAGCTAGAGTTTAGAGGTAGTAGTAACATGTTTTCATTTTAGTGTGTTTGAACGGATAAGCCTAAGGTATGATCAAGTACAAGACCGTTAATAGTTTAGGATATTTAGAATATCTAGAGGATTTTGGTTTCATTTCTAGAATTAAAGGATAGAGAAAGGAATGAACTGATGTGATGGATTGGCAACAAGATGCATAGGTTGATGAGATGGTAGTAAGTATTATAGTTATATTTGAAAAAGGTAACGGATACACAATAAATATGGGAAGTAATTACATAATTTGAAAATCCCATGGTAAAAATGAAAGAGGGACGCAGATTAAAGGTGATAGCTAAGAAGGTGAGTTCGTTGGAGGAAAAAGATTTTGAAAGGGTATATGTCTATTTTTCGCCACCATCTCATACTATAGCGTTGAGTTGAGCAGCAACAAAGTGCAGTAAATTGAGAAGTAGTTGTGTGTAGAGAAGAGAAGTCGCAAGTAACTGATTGTGTGCAAGTTTGTTTCCACATACCTTGCAGAGTATGAAAGAAATATTTGAAATAGGTAATATGGCTCCCCACACCAAAATTGTGTTTGAAGGCTAGAGCCATGAAGGAAGCGTAGATGCCATTGGTCGAGATACCCAAGGAAGTGCGCATCAGACAACCCATTGGTAATATCCCCGATTCAGAAATTTCCAGGAATATTATCTCCAAACTGCAGAAGCTCCGAAACCACTGTATTGTACCCAATGAAAAATAAGGCACACCTAAGCGTAACACCTTACTTACGAGCATGCAAGTAAGCCATATAGGAAGCATCCAACCAACGTGGCTACTTCTGGTGCAACCCTTCAAATACCAGTAAGTCCCTTCCTACCTGAGCTACACGCCCCTTCCTTCCTTCTGTGGAAGAGGCAGGTAGGTCAATTATTTAAGGTGCATCCCCTCCCGGTCAATGAAAAAATCCGGATTCATGGGTTGGGAAAAATCCAAATTAAACCCTTTCCAGGAGATATATCTCCCTCAATTTCATCCCCTCTTATATATGATATTATGCATTTATTTCTCAAAGCGTGCCTGTACTCCTATTATGGTATTCTTTATGTTAATCCAGAACTATATCTACCTATGAGGATATATAACACCATGCAGATATATAAAGCTTACCTGATTGTGCAGCTATGGTATATTTAAATGAACATTTTAGTCTTTCCTGATTTCGTCGTACTATGTGGCGCGTATTTCCAGCCTGCTACGCTCTTATCAGTCCAGCCACTATAGCTATGGGCTCAAGGGGTTAGGTATAGTGCTGTCTAAGGGAAAGGGGGTGGTAAAGCCTACCGTGTAATATATAACCTGAAAGCTATAAGTGTATATGATGAAGCCTGTTTCTGGCTGCCCTCTTATTTCCTAGTCCGAGGTAGCAAAGGATGATGGTAAATGGGTGAGATCCACCCCCCGTAGACCAAGAGCCAGGGTAGGTAGCGAGCCCGTATCAATTCCAAAGGTGGGGTGAACGATATCAAAGGCCTAAAAGCAATCTCTGTAGTAACAATATTAGAAAGGCCTAATTCGGTAAGTAATTCCTATCGAAAAGCAGTTCTATCCTGCCTGTTTAGAGCAGTAATTTGTTCAGTATATTACCCACGATAAGTGCTGCTGTCAGTTGTTTGTGGAGCCATTGTTGGCTAACTGCCCTCTACTGAGAAATCCCCCCATTTTTTCCAGCAGGGGTGGATGTATTTTCGTCCCTCTAACTGTAGTGTATAAGACCGTACCTGCAGAAAAGACCTTACCGGGACCATAGTTGATAAGACCGTAGTGTAACCTGCCCTCTAAGAAAAGAAAGAAGCCCTCAGGTCTAGTGGTACAAACCTCCTGGGCAAGCGCTAGGATAAGGGGCAAGCTGTGTCGATCCATCCCTCTCTCTCCTTAGAGGTATCGTCCATCCTCCGGCGTTATAGCTCAATCATAATCAAACCAAGGCTATATCATTCTTGCCCACCTCTGGCCATGACTGCTGAGCTCTGTGTTCGGCCCCCGGAGGGGCATCATGGTAAGTTTCAAAGAGCAAGCCATCTTCTTTTTCCTGACCAGCCCAGACCTCACAGGATAAGCCTTTTCCTGATAAGCCGTCCTCACCGAGACTTTCCCCTGTACTGATAAGACCAGCCCTGATTACCGGTACCAGCCCTGATAAGACCTTACCAGACAAGACCTTAGGCCAGGTCCTAATGTAGCAAAGTGCCAGGCCCTCTTTCTTTCTTTTGCCGATGTTCCAATGAAGTGAGATCCAGGTTGAAAGCTGCTTAAATCAAATTTAGCATCCAAGACTAGTTGCAGGATTATAGGGGGGTGTGGTGGGGCCCCGAGCTAAGGCTTAAAGTCTGCTCTTTTTATATAGCAATATTTATGAAATAGAAGATAAGATAATAAGAGTGTAGCCAATTTATATTAGCAGCTGGCATAGGAAACAACAAAGAGCAGCAAAGAACTAGAGTGTCAGTGATTGCAACAAAGAGATTGGGCTTTTGCGCTTAGCTAGAGTGAATGGATTATATGAGAGCGTAGCGGGCAGAGATATTAAAATAATAGATAGTTTTAGTTCTAACTTAGGTTTATTATCCCTCTCCGAGCAAAGGGTGGCAAGATAGAAAGTAAAGTAGTTTTGGTAATGGTTTCTCCCAATCAGTCAATTTGAAACAAAGCTTTAGTAAATTAAGAAATAGATGAGGGCATGAATCGGTTGTAAAGTAATACTTGGTAGAGAAAGCTTGGTTTCCTGATTAAGGCAATTTATACATAAAGTTACAACTAAAGAACCTTTATAACATGCATGCTCCTTAGCAGCTTTATGTGGGAAAACCAAGAACCAGTGGAGCAATGATAGATCTTAAGGTTCTTTCTTTTCAAACTATTAACACTAATATATCCTAGCTGTTTTAATAAGCATATTTTGGTTGAAGCAGGAATATTATGGATATCTCACAGCATGGACTTGAATGAATAAGCACTAATCCCTTTTTATAAAAGAACCATCAAAAAAGGCAAATATACGTCTTGGAGGGAGTTATACATCGCCAATTGGCATTTCATATATTTAGGTTCTATCAAATAACCAATAAATATTTTATTCTATACTAGTATGTAGGTTAGTTCGCTGCACTCATTCGTTTAAACTGTTGGAGGGAAATTCTCTATATACATTGGGGGCTCGCTGCCGCCTCTTAATTCATTTCAATTCAAATTAATAATTTCACTCTGGAAACTCCCAACTGAATGAAAAGGTTGCATAAATGCAATCTCCCTTGACCGTAAAAAGCTAAGAATCAATTCACTGCCCAACCCTTCTCTCCGCTTTTGCTAATTATTCTCTATATAGGGAGAGCTTTTAAGATATGCGGGAGAGGGCCTCAACCTGGTGCTTCAAGAATTATATATCTCTATTTCATTTCCATGTGCAGCTTATTCTCTCGCTGGAATTTTTTGCACTATTAAGAGAAACATTTGGTTTCACAATAACTATTTTTGCATAAATAACTCGGCTACTCCCCCACCCTTTCTTATTTTTGAATTGAGTCATGGATCTATTCTGGAGATTATTAGAATATATATGGTTACTTTTTGAGAAATCTATCTTTGGTAGAGATAAAGTAGTTTGCTGAAAACCAATCTTTGGATTCAAGGGGATTGGAAAAAGAAACGGGATTTACTAGACTAAAGAAGGACATTATGAGTATATGTATAGTGGATTGAGCTCCTCCTGTGCCAGTCGGCACTAATCACATAATCTTTTCTTCAAGTAATTCCTTTCTTTCTAATCCATTATATGGAAAAATGGTCAATAAGATATAACTGACTGAATCAAGTCTACTTCGTAGATAAAGTGAGTTGTTTTCGGAACCAATTAATAGAGCATAGAATAGAATGTGATTTACCCACTAATAAAATATCGAAGCTTTCTCACCCTCTATTACACAGACTTGTCCCATTTAGAAATTGAACTTACTGAAGCAACTCGCCTAATAAATAGAGGTCTAGGTCAGTTCTGTCACCACTAACTATTTATCAGAGAGATGGGTTGGGGTCTGTTCTGCCAGCACTAATAAATATATACCACTAAGCACCACCGCTTTTACATATTAAGGAGTTAGGAGATGGGATGAATACCTAAGGTCCTCTTCTGAAACATCCACAGAAGTACATGCACGAGATACTTGACTTCATTACTTTGCGAAGATCTAGTTCGAGCCGGGCGCCTAAAACCCATTAAGTATTATGTACCAATGTTCCTGGGTGGATCGACCTAACTTCAAAATGGTATTAATTATCCTAAATATGCAGATCGGCCGTGGCTTATCCTACTATGATTAATTCTTTTTAAAGCGCACTAATCCCTTCCTATAATTAGAATGAAATTATAGGTGGCCCATTTTCGTGCCTCAACCTTTATAACGCCTCCCTACTGATGAATAATATTACATATTTATAGAGCTGGCCTACCCGCCCCTTTTATCAATTCCAGGTTTTTTGTGGTTGCCAATTCCTCATTCTAGCTACGTTTTTGAGCATATTGTTTGAGTATTATGAAGAGCACCCCCCACTATGTACAAGATAAATTTAGGCTTTCGGCGTAGCCAAAATTATAGTTTTATCCCACTCATCCCGTATGGTGTGCCCCATTCTTTACCAATTGTCATAGCGCATAAAACCCAGAACGAAAAACGACTAGGGACAGGTATCTATTTTCTTTGTAATTCCTCTTTATATTCCATGCCATTCATTCTGCTCGGTTTTCTAGCTGTACCGTACTGGCCTAAGCGCTTAATTAAGTAAAATTAAGTAAGTGGTGGTATAGGTGAACATGTGTCTTCCGGTGGATAGGTTGGTTGTATGGAAAAGTATAAATATCAGAAGGGTAAGGGTCCTTATAAGAGAGAGGTTACAGTCCTGACTCGATCACTAAGTGCATTCATTAATCAAGTGGTCTATAACTAACACCAGGTCTAGGTCATAAGGTGGGTAGGTAGTTTGTAAACACTTCAGTATGTTTGTTTCATGCCATATCATCCCGCCCGGATAAGAGAAGGGTAAATAGCAGTACCGACTAACTAAGTGCATTTATTAATCAAGTGTTATCCATCTCCTGGCTGGCTGTCTGGGCATCATATTCTATATTGCTCTTGGCATTTCTAATATTGCTATTACCTTTTTTTGTCAGTCTACTGAATTACTTTATGTCTTACAGCATCAACCAACTAACAACCTGGGTGGGCGTCTTTAACAAACCTTTATAGAATGGACTTTTACTTATATTTACTTTGAGCATTGCACGGGGGGCCATTAAACAACACAAATTATAGTTTATTCACTTATAGTTTCTTCGCTTACACTCAGCAGGGGACTAGCTTCACTTACGCTCAGAGCTCTATGCCTCTATCTCTTCCCATTGTATTAGCGGATTAGAGCAGCTCCCATGGTATTCCCCATTAGTCTTTATAAGTCTCTTTATAGTATATATAGTATATGTCCTATTGTTGGTTTTTATGACCTGCCATTATAAGTTGGGAACTGTAGTTGGGGTATGTTTTCGCAGTGTTAATATTAACCATGGAATTTGAACTAAGAAAGGGGACTAATAAAGCAAGGCATTATTAATATTAAGAAACCCATATTACTGACAAGGACAAGTTCAATGTGACAAGTTCAATGTATAGATGCGAGTCTCAAAAGTCTTTGGAAACATGCACTATAGACCGCAGACTGCCCAGGATGAATCTGGTCCCACCCCAACCACGGGGGCCCGATAACAAGTGAAGTGGCCGCCAAAGAGTTGTCATTCTTAGAGTTACACACCCTCACCCTCCTACCCTCAGGTGAGCCCTGTCCTTTAAAAGTGGGTAAATTCACGAGCGAAAAGGTGGGCCATCAAAAGGAAAGAGATTATCTGTGGGCCGGTATGTAAGGCTAGTTATGGGTAAATGTAAGTGGAACATTCACATACTTTGGGGAAAGAAAGTAGGGGAAATATGGTGGGGGAAATACAGACTTGGGACAGACTTATTTACCTAATATGCTAAAGATATTTATTATCAATGGGCTTGCGCTGGTTATCTTCTTGTGGGGCTAGTTCTTATCTTATGACTAGCCAGCAGCAGGAAATAGATTGATTACAGCAACCGGCGCCTTCCTAGACCGGGGGGAACCAGGGAGCAGTTGGCTTATCTTATTACTAGCTGGAAATAGATTGATTCTTTGTGGACCGGTAAAGCAGCGGTAGTATGAGCTTGCTGGAAGGTCTGTATCCCTGTCTCCCTGTATCCAGCTGCTATATATTTATTATCTGTGGGCCATCCCGGTAAGTAATGGTTATCAGATTTTATTCTTTATTGTTTTCACTTTCCCTTTGGGCCATATTAGCTAGACCTTTTGGCTTAATTCCTCCCTTTATGTCTTCTGCGAAGCACGCCCCGGACTACGGTTGAAGAAGGTCAAGAAGATTGCTAGGGCAATTCTTTCCCTTATTATCCCTCGTCCTCTCCTTTGGGTTTATTATTTCTAAAATCTGTTGCCTTCCTTGCCCTCTCTTTGGTCGAGCAAGCAATAAACCTTTTGTCAATCTATTTATTATCTGTGGGCCGGTAAAGCATAAATAAGGAAGCGTTCTTTGGCCTGCCTTCCTATCTTCATTCTATAAAAAACCATGAATCAAGAATTTTATCGAAAACCATGAATCAAGAATTAGATCCACCCCACCAAGTTGTGGGGAAAGGTTATTTCCTTACTCAAATAGAAAATCAAAATAGGCGGTGATCTCCCGACAAAATAGGCAGATTTCTTCTCGCCAGCCTCATAGGCATAAAGGCAGGTTTATTCCCTATCTCGCTTCTTCTATCTCGCCTATATTCTCAGAGGCCAGCCAATAGCATCTCTAGGGCGAAGGTCTTCACGCTCACTAGGAAATAGCTTCCTTATTGCCAACCAAATGGCATCAATCGAATCAATCGAATCGCATCAATTGAACGTCTTGATTCGGTGTGTTCCTGCCTCTATAATGTGTTTTCGACTATCCCGAGTGGTGGCTTAGCAAGTCTTTATTCGGTAGGTTCGTCTAGTTTTTGTAAGGAGGGGTTGGGGTTTTGGCCAAAGGTCTTGGTTCAGTGGGTTTTATCTGCTAAGTGCCTCCTGGTTTTGTTGTTACCCTAACTCTGTAACCGTTTAGAGGAAATGAAAAGTGCCCGCTTGGTGTGATCGTTGCTCAAAGCTTGATATCCTTGGAGCTGGGTTGATTGCACATTGTTTGGGGGCTCAGGCTTACTTATGGATTTTTTATTCAACTTGCATTTTGAAGGTAGGCTCAGATTGCCTGTGCGTTTTCATTTTGTGTGTGGATTCTTCATTGAGAGGTTCAAATTACCTGCTTGGATTGTAAAGGTTGAGAATATAGGTGAAAAAAGACTCTGACATGATATCTATAGGCGGAAAATGATCAGGAAGCTCAAGCTCCGATTCTGATGGGCTCCCCTACCCCGAACTAACAAATCTACGAAGAAAGCCCTAGATTCGAACCCTAGCAACACTCGTACTTCACACACATGAAAGAGGCAAACACAATTAGGGATGTTGTTTGAATGCCCTGCCTCTTCATGAAAACTTAACCTACCCAATTTCATTCGAACATGTGACGCTAACGTCTATTCGAATCGGACCGTTGGTTGGCGGGAGATCTTTTAATATTTTTTTTTGAATGAATGTCGATGCCTCAATGACTAAGTCATCAGGCTTAAACCTTCTTTCAAAGAGGATGGGTATTTGTAAGGGTTGTGAAGTTGGTAAAAGCCCACATTTCTTTTATCCTTTTTTTAAGAAACGCCATTGGGCATTTGAAAATATTATGCTTAAAGGTTGAACTTTAACTATTATATAGTGGGTTCCTTAGGCCTGCTTGGGTGGGGATCTCTCCCTGCTTACGTCACAAAATGGAATGGAACATCAGAAATAGTTGGAGTTGCATAAACTATAACATATCGAGGTGAGTTAAAAACCATAGGAGCGCACCTATTAGTTATTAAGCTTGGAAGTGTATAAAAATAGGGTCAATCTGATGGTCCAACTATTACTATTACTATGATGTTAAACATTATCAAAAGTAGATCCAAGTATATTATATCCATGGGCGCTCCTAGAGCTGTATCGAAAGAGTTTTACCCGCACCTATACGAAGGAGTAGAATCAGCTCTAGCGGTTTCATCAATAGGACCAGGATCAGTTGCAAATCCAAAAGCTACGAAAGTGGGCGGAATTTGAAACCAATTTCTGAGCGGCATAAGCAGCTATTAAAGCAAAACTAGGAGAATAATCGGTCAAAACGAAAGCAACAGATATAAAAGGTGCCACGGAAGCAGGCATTATTACTCACTAGTCTCGACTTGGATACCTTCTATATGCGGGCCTCCTTAACCAGCAATGATTGATAAGTTCATAGCAGTCCCGACTCACTAAGCGCTTCATGAAGTTCGTGTATAGGTAGAACAGGTAGGTGGATAACTATGAGGTTAAAGCATTATGAAAAGAGAAGTCTATTCCTAGCCAGTGGGTTCACAAATGGCTATCTATTATTTAGGTGCCCCTTGGACGACATCGAATTACTGTCCCGACTTTAGTTTGGGCTAGTTGGTGCAGTCCACTTAGCCTAGAGTGAACTAGAGTTCATAGATCAAATTAGATTTAGTTAATTGCTCATAGAATCCCATAGATATATGATATTGCATAGATACGTTTTAGCATATTATACTTGCGCATAGAGAACGTTTCACTTTCTGGAGCCATATCGTCGTTAACTTGGCCATTGTAACTGGGTCTACATTTTGTGACAAAGAGAATAGGCCAGAGAATGAAGGAATGAAATTGAAACCAATACTGAACAACTTACACATATGGACTACTAATAGAGTCATATCTCTCGATATTTTATATGGAGGAAACACCCTATACCTCTCTTCTTCCTCAACCTCTTCATCGGCTGGAGACACATACATACATAGCTGGGCTACTACTCTAATTTACTGGGTTAGTTAATAATAACACTTGGCTGGGCTCTAATGCGCTAGGCTGATCCTCTAAAGGAGGGATCTATACTCACAGGGAGGACTACAGGTAAATGGGGGTTCCACACAGGAAGAGAAGAGCCGTGCATATGCCCGTTTAATCCATCTGGTCTCTCTACGTCGTTTAATATAATAGATTATGTCTTCCCATATAACAAAACAAAATAAGAAATCTAGTCTCCACCATTTAATATAAATCTGATATTATGTTGGCATAGATACGTGTTTAACCTCGCTATATCTCTCTAACTGGCTCTGCTTAAACCGGGTGTCTCCAGAGCTCTCTCCATTACACTTGAACACTAGCATATCTACTACATAGTGTTCATATATAACTGTAATAATTGGTCATATACCTATTTACCTGGGACTATTGCCAGAGCTGCTGGGCTCAGAGAGGTTACTCTGGGTTGTATCTACTACTAGTGGTTCATCGAGATCACCGTAGAGACTTACCCATGAAACCAGAGAGACTATATCTCTTTCATATATGATGTTGCCATCTATACTCGGACCTGGGACTCTGTCTGCATCTAACGACCTAGATATTTTGCATAGAGACTTAGATTCGCATGCAGGTTTGCCAGCGCATAGATAAGTTTACACTTCTTCATAGCCACTCTACTCTACTACAACCTAGTTACTGTACGAGCTTGCATGTAGATGTTTACTACGTTGGATTCCTCATATGGGAGACGTTTACCCTGGACTTGCATATCTGCTTTTCACTATCCGATGAATAATCTGCACAAGTCTATTCAACCCATGCTACTATGCAATGCTACTATGGGGCCAGGTAGAAACTCTCTATTTCTACGTCTCACACACTTGGTCTCACACTTGTTGAACTTGCATCTCTACGTGAGCAGCCGGGGATCCACTATTTGCACTTGGATTTGCATAACCTGGAATCATATGAGGACTCGCATGGAGACGTTGGTTGAACTTGTTGCCCAGAGGCCATATATATATGAGTTATCGGACTAGTTGATGCTGTCGATCCACTACTAAAGCCAGGTGCCAATGTCAGAGCTGGGCTACCAGAGCTGGGCTAAGAGAATCCGCTTGGTGATTCTACTTAATAATCTGCACAAGTCTATTCAACCAATGCAATATGGCATGTTTCAATCACATGGCTCCAGTCCTGACATCGATAACTTAGTGCATAGAGACGTTAGACTTGTCCAATCTAGTCTATCTAATTGTTAACTATGATATGGCCATATCTAATTGTTCCTATACGATGTCACCATAGATAAGTTTACACTTGAAACTTGCATCTATACGTCTGCATCTAACCAAAGCCCGGACCTTCTACGTTGAACCTGCCTAAAGCTGCTAGTCGCAGGTTTTGATGCACTTGGATCTACTAAACAACAATTAAACAACAATATCTATCTCTACCTTAGATCTACACTGAAGCTAACCACCTAGAATTTCGTATAGAAACGTCTGCACTTGGATCTTCATATCCACTCTACCCGTTAATATATGATGTTGGCATAGAAACTTATGCATATACTACGTAAATAGAATCCCACCGGAAAAGAGCTAGCTGTTGGAACAGAATTATTTCCAAACCCACTTTACTTATTGGGTGGGGGAGCTAAAGCCCTTGCCTTACTTTAGTCGTGCTTCCAACCTTCACTTTTCACAACACTCTTCCTTATTTACCCAACCTTGTTATTCCCCAAACGACCATTGCACGGGTGGGCATACAGCATTGCTAGGATATGCTCACACTTGCTTATGAATCTTAGGAGAGCACTCTTAGTATCCCTTTACTTAAGTCCATGCTACACCTGCGCTTATACCCCTTACTAATGCCTTCACCTTATGATGGTTGTTTACCTACTATACCCATCCACCTAGATACACCCTACTTATTCCCGCCCGACTCTTCAGTGATTAATTCGGTGTATAAGGCTACAGGTCTAAGTCTATGGGGTAGGTAGTTGGTAAACACTTCAGCAGTCTGTTTCATGCCATCCCACGCCCGTAGAATATAAGGATAGCGATACCTCCTAAACGCCTCATGAGTTCAAGTAGTATAGGGATAAAAGTATAGTTATGAAGGTGGGTATAACACTAAAGGTAAGGTAAGGGTTCATAGTATGCCTCCCTTACGAAGGTCTTCCTGGCTGAATCACTGGGCAGCACTCCCTCCGTTGGGTGAAGGCATTAAAAGGTAGGTCTATTCCTAGTCAGTGGATTCTAATTCCTGAATTGTATTGGCAAGGCTCCTCTGGGAACAATAGTTTATAGCGGGTACCCAGCAGATAAATTAAGTAAGTTGATCCGGGCTAACAGGTCTAGTTTCTGAAGGTGGTTAACTATGCAGGACTATTTACCTATTCCCACCCAACCAACGCAGGCATTATCTGAAAAGCAGGTAGGTGTAATAATATTAATAAAACCCGGAGGGGGCGATAGGAGGAGAGACCTGCATAGATAGGATGGTGTTAACCCCCCATTTTGCACAAGAGTAATCGTGAAAGACTTTTAAGGGTTAAGATCACCAATAATCACATAGACTTTGCAAACTAAACTTGCTATAATAAGGTAGATGGGACTATATACATGCGATGGATCCAAGGATGTATTAACAATAAGTTGTAGGACAGTGGCTTATCTATGAGAAATAAAGTGTTATAAGGGGTACAAGGACCTACAAGAATAAGCAACAATTGTCCGAGCTACTTACTTTAGGGTCTAGACTGGTTGGCTAGGGAAATATAGAGATAATCTGTATAGATATCTAGGTGACTTTCTGGTTATTCCCCCTCTCAACGAAGCTGGGATAAGTCGAATTTGGATGGGTCCGATGAACACCAATCATCAGGGCACGTAAATGGATTTCTTTCTTTACTGAACTATACCTTTCATAGTGTTTCCCCCTTTGCTAGGAGGTCAAAAATAGCAAGTATCATCCCCAGGACCAGAAGGTTCTACCAACAGTTTGAATCCCACCAACCCTTTATATCTCTAGCTAGTAGTGCAGCAGAAGTAGTTCAATCTCTGTTCAATCTCTCTAGTTCTAATAGTAATTTAAGCCTTATAGTGATAGTGTCATAATAGTGAAATAGAATCGAAGTTCCCCGAATCCATGGTTGGGTTGGTCCAGAGAGGAATAGTATATATTCCCTGTAGTGTAAGTAGTAGTGTAAGAACTACTAGTTTAGTTGTTTCTGTAAGCTATACTACTTATTTTAGTAACCAGTCTATTATAATAGGGGGTAGGTATCCATATTTATTCTTAGATCGTCGGCAAGGAACTCTTGGCTGATACCTACTATGATAAGAAAGATATTCATAATAAATATATTCCTGGATAATCCAGTGGGAATAATTGGAGCTGCTCTAATCTGCTATATAACCCCCTAGGCGGCTACTACTCCGCTGCTACTAGTAGTATATAAATAAATGAAATAAGTAATAAGAGTGGTAATTCCACATTATCCTGTTAATTCATAAATATACCTATAGATTGGGGAAATGGGACTAATCCAATCCAATGGGGATGGGTTTACTACTCTTCCTATGAGTGGATGCTGCTCTACTAACCTTTGGCGAGAGTAAGGAGGAGGAAAGAGGAGGATACTCCCTCAGTAAGGGTAATAATCCAATTGATGAGGTTCAACCGAATTCCTTGCTTATAGTAGGGGCAGCACTATGAGGAAGTAGGTCCGTTAGGCCCGTAGCTTTCCATGGGAAATAATGTGTCATTGTCTCCTGGGTGAGGAATCAACAAAGGGAATATAATTGAAATAATACGATATCGCATATCTACTGCACCCATTAACTACCACAACCAGTTGAATCCATGTTAGTTTAGTTGGTTGGGTTGGGACATATTTACCAAACCTCTTCATTTCATATTTTGATCTAGTAAAAACATCATTTTGAGGGGAGTGAATGAGTATGTTTTCTAGAACCGAGCATCCCTGCCTCCTCTAGAGACCATCTAAAGCCTTATAAGAAGCTCTCCAAACCTTATAAGAAGCTCTCCAAGCCCTCTAGAGAGCCTTCTGATCAATTAAATATTTGTCAGAGCTATATCCCTACCTTTCCAGCATTTTCCTTCAATCTCTAGGCATAGAATTTCGATACATTATCTTGCTTCATTGATGAGCCTATCTTGCTTCATTGATGTATTACCCATCCCTTCCTTTCCTTGGCTGCTAAAAAGTACATAAATATTGTAATTAAGAGGGGAGTGTAATCCTTCTTCAAAAGGTGTGCTGGGTAACCGTGAGAAATAGTCCTGTGTAAATAACCCTTCCTAGGTGTTCTGGTTAACGTTATAGATAGCGGCCTAAAATAAAGAGTGAAAGGCTCCTATGTCCCCTTTTTATTTCCTTTGGCAAAACCTTTGTCTACACGTTCTTATACTGATCGAAGTAAGTAACCATGATCGAAGCGATTAACTGTAGTCAGGGAATATTGATCAACCGGACCGACGAAACAAGGCAAGCGATCTATCTATCTATCTATCTCGATCACCCTATCCAAATCTGGTATCTTGGGAATGACTCAACCAGGAGCTGTTCAACTCAGTCAGTGTGCTCCTGCGGTAGGGCTCGCTTGTATGTCCCTCCCGGTCAGGTCCTAATAATCCTAATGTATGGCTTCCTGTCCTTACCTTATTGAAAAAAGATAGTACATCGAGTCCTGACGAATGGACTGTAGGGTTTTCTCTTTCTTTTTTTTTATCTGTTGGGAGGGTATCTCCTTCGTGCGGTTGAGGAGGTAAAATAATCAGGTAAGGTGCCTATCAATATTTATTCTACCTTTATTGCTTCCAAAGATGGATTGCCTTGAATCATTTGAGGGGTTTAGACCCATTTCATTTTGTAATTTTCTGTATAAGATAATCTCCAAGGTGTTGGTTGTGAAACTCTTTCCTCTTTTTTCCAATTACATCTCAACCGAACAGTTTGGCTTCTTAGAGGGTTTACAGGTTCATGAAGCCTTAGGGACAGCACAAGAAAGATTTCACTCCATCAAAATTGCAAAGATCCTGTTGTTGTGGTTCTACTGGACCTGTCCAAGGCATATGACAAGGTTTCATGGCTCTATCTGCGTTTATTAGAACTTCATCTTGGTTTATAACTCCCAATTGTAAACTAGATTATTGCTTGTGTTACCTCTGTGTCCTCTGCGGTTTTAATCACCGTAGCAGCCTAAAACTTATTTAGGCCTTCCAGGTGATCCAGACTGGGTTGTCCACTCTCTCCCGACCTATTTATACTTGTGGCAGAAGGTCATAGCGGAGTTCCGGTTGATGCAAAGAGAAGAAGGAACGTGAAAGGTGTTAGGGTTGGAAGAGAGGAAAGCCTCACACATCTCTTGTTTGTATATGGCGTTCTACTTTTTAGTGAAGGCTCTGAAAGTGAATTACAGAACTATAAGGATATACTCCTTTACAAATCTGCAATTGGTATGGTATTCAACGAAGAGAAATATGTTGACATATAAACTACCGGAGGGTCTTGTTGAGGTACTAAATCAGTAGTCGCCTTTCCGCTCCTCGGAAATGGGAGGAAAGTAAAGTTAGTAACTTGTCCGGATGCTTTGCTTACCTCATCATATCTCACTTCATGCTTACCTCCTCTATATAGCCATGGGGACGTGATTCAACCAACTAAGTGAGTTCAATCTGGCTCACTTCCGCAGGGCTCGAGGTTCAGGGGCGGCTCGCTATGCTCAACGTAATTCCACCCCTTCCCAGAGGTACAACAAACAGACCTACACCTTGTAATATCAGCGTCTCAGAAGGAAAGACAGCAAACTACCTACAATACATTCTCAATTTTGAAGACTACGAAGGGACGGATGGAAAGCCATGAAATAAGCTTATTGTAAGCCCACGCGAGTTCCGATGGGGCAGTTCGTCTTTTACTTTGTGGGGCAAGATTTTACTTGGTAATTGTTAAAGTGAAAATGCTCATAAAGGGGTAAATTAAGTACAACAAGGTGGCGTATCAGTCGGTCACTTACCCACTGGGTTATATCTTTGGTTACTTATCATAGGGTTCCGCTCATCTCATAAGGCAAGCCAAGCCACAACTGTTATAGCTCTGGGATAAGTCGAATATGGGTCCTTAAAAAGATAGAGCATTTATGCTCTTTCCAGAGGGCCTGAGCGATAGGATGCATCTCTTCCATCCCCCTATAAACTTTGAAGTAGGCGGACTTGCTTTCAATAAGTAGCTAGCTATCAATAAGAACTGTCTTACTATTATTATTTTAGCTTCATAACGATAGATAATGCTCATAACATATTGCTTCTAGCCAAAGAGATTTTTGTACGTGCGGCGAGTCGAGTTCCCGTATCTTTGTTATATCACATAGTAGTAGATCAGATACATCTGGCTACCGTTTCGTGGTATTCCTGGATAAAATAAGGGATTCAGCTAGGCCTATAAGAGTCTCGCCCGGTCCCTCCTCTTGTGCCTTGGCTGGAGAACAGCTCAACCAAACTCTTATTCTTATTTTCGAAACCAGACTTAAACGAAAATTCTTTTATAAGGGGTTTTTATAAGCAGAGCGACATAATAAGCACTACCTATTACTGCGTTCGTCAGATCCACCCCTCCGTCAATCTGCTTTTTCGGATTTCATGTTGCGGGGTAAACTACTATTAGTAGCTATAAACCGATTAGAACGGCCTCACTCAAGGGTAACCTCTAAATATATATCTATATATTTGGAAAGGGATTCGTGACAGCTAGCCGGTAAGTGGGTGTGGTGAGTACTTATATTAAGGAAAGGGAAATATGTAAAGAACTCACATGTGCGAGTTGAACCCTAGAGGCAAGGCGACCCATATATAGATATATACTACTTAGCCGGAGCCTAACTAATAGGTTTGCTAAGTGAAGTAAGCTTAAAGAAGGAATAGGATTTTATCAGCTGGGTATCGAACAAAATAAATAGAATATCCTAATATAAGCCAGCTGGTTCATGGTTCAAAAATGGGCCAAACCAACCAGGTGGGAACCAAAGCAAAGGTGGGTACGCCGCTATTCAATTAAAGAGTGTATACCCTATATTAGATCATAATATCGCATCTATTACATACGTCATATGGGTGACTCACCCAAATATATCTCCGTGGTGTACCTTAAGTACCTTAAGCATAAAGGCCAGGTGTATGGGCCTTTGTCATTGTCTACCAAAGATATCCCAATTAAGAAACCAAGTGGGTGGGATAAATTTAGAAGGAGATAGGGATATTATATTGTACTCACTTCGTCAAAAGGCCATATGAGCTCTACTCTTAATATTATATAATAAATACTCGCAACGCTCTGCACTAGCAGGAAAGATATTTATTATAGGCCATCCCGGTAAGCAAAGAGCACTGACCATCATAATATTCCTTTCGGGCCACTACCTATGGGTTATTTATATACTATGTCTTTTGCGACCGAACAGACTTGGGACAGATGGAAATACAGACTTGGGAATGCGATAGCGAGGAGTCAGTCTCATATGCGACCGAACGAGAGCACCTCCTTGTATCTATTCTTGTGTGACCGGCAGAGAGCACTAAGAGCACTAACAGACTTAGAAAAGACAAACGATGGTACAGACTTGGGATACAGACCAGACTTGGGCATGCCCTCCGAAAGCACTAACAAACTTACAGACTTAGAACAGGGAAGATATTGATTATAGGGCATGGACTTGTAAACCAATCATTAACCTACTTGCCTTTTTGGTCTAACCTTCAGTGAGGACTTACATTGCTGCAATATTGCAAAAACCTGTGCAGTCACCTAAAAAGTAGGCAAAAGCCTATCTTCAAATAATACTTAATTGTGGGCAATCCAAATTCCCAAAATAACCAGGAATGGAACGATTCTTAATTTCTTTAGTTCTTTTATCTCAAACCACTTTTTTAGACATTCTTCTACACTCTCCTCTCTCCATATGTTATTTAGGCCTATCCATTGACCCATAATCTTATAAATATGCCGCATAACTACAATTAACAAACAGATGGGTGGTTGTTTCAGTACCTTGTAAACATAATAATAAAATACTAGGCCTTCCTTATTAATTTTTGTAGCATCTTCCATGTAAGTAAGTACTTTGTTGTTCAGAGCAAGCCACATCAAGAGTTTGGTCTTCATATAAGCTTTGTTCTTTCACATTTTTGCTCACCACCACTTATATTCCTGATGGGCATTGGCCCAAAGAGTCTTATAACCCAGCTTAGTAGAGTAGAATACATCAGGTTCCTCCTTAAATATAATATGGGCTTTACTTATGTCTGACTGGAAAGCATTCCAAGCTTGTGCTTGATCACTAACTTGACCTAATGCTTGAATATACAACTACCCCCGATGCAAAATATTAGTATTAAAGGGATCTCCAATAAAGTGAAGTGTACACCTTCCTAGTTCTTGCAGATGTTTAATCGTATTAGTAGTTAAAATACAACATTCCCACAATCAACAATTGCATCATATCCAATCCTGACCTAGGTACCATCACCCCCACTTTACAAGATAGATATGAGCCAATTATTCAGAAGGTAAGTGTCAGGGCTTTCCATTGATTAGGAACATTGATAAGCCTTTTTCTTTCAGTCCTAATATAGTCCAGTAGAGTCCCAGGAGCTATGTATTTCTGAATGATAATATTCTTCCATATACTATTGGCCTAGAAGGAAAAGATAGAATGCATTTGGCACGCGGGTACAATGATTCTAATTTCAATCTTTTATAGGAGTCAGATCCAATTCCTCTTACCATAACTATTTTGTTTGAGATGAAAATGGAAGGTACTTTATTCCATGCTGAAAGCCAGATCTGCTAAAAGGAAAAAACCCTCTCAGTGTCTGTTCTACTTCCTTATTAAGTTCATTAAGAACAATAGTGTATTTGTGAATGTTTATTGACATTCCGGAGGCTTTACAATACAATTTAGAATATCCTTAGACTTCTTACCTCCCCTTCTACAGTACCATTAAAAATAATAGTACATAATCCATAAATAAGAAATGAGTAAGAGATGCATGACCTCCAACATTCCCTGAATGGATCTAGTCCTTCTAGCCCCTTAGTCACCAGTAACAATAGGTATGGAGATAGGGGACATCCTTGTTTTAGCCCTATAGTGTGCTTGAAGAAGGAGGAGGCTGAGCCATTAAGGATAACAACATAGAAAACTGTTGTTACACATCCTATTATCCAATTTACCATAGATAGGTTTAAACCAATGTTAATTAAGACCGGTATCAAGTATAACCAACACACTTTGTCAAAAACTTTCACTTTTGTTAGATTGAGCTTGAGCACCATTGCAGGTAGATGTTTTATTTTTAGAGGAGTTACAAATCCATGCAGCAAGAGGGTTAGCACAAGAAGTACTTAACTCTATTAAAAGTTATGTTGCATTTCTTATGTTCCTAGCTACGTTGATCTTAGATCTTCTGTTGTTTGGTGTTTGATTATATGTTGTTTGTTATAGATCTTTTGTTGTTTGTAAGAAGTGATCCTATGTTGGCTATGAAAAGTGACCCATGTCGCAATAAAGTCGCAATCTTATCTCAGATGCAATTGAAGATGAAGAGCATATCCAGTTGAATAACCAGCAGTTTCACTAGTTCCAGAAGCAGAGCCTAAAGCAGCTGGGGCACAAGTAAAGGCATCATAAATAGGAACCGAGCCAGTAGCTTCGGTAGATCTAGCACCAGCACCATAAGTAGCAGGGTCAGTTTACCTTATTGATCCAGTAGCGAAGGCACGAACATATCCATAAAATCCAGACGCATAGCTAGTAGCAGTAGTTTCAGATGTCGGTGAAGCATAAGTAGATCCGGTAGATTAAGTTTATCCAGCAGCATAAGTAGCATAAGTATCCAGCAGATTTGGCAGCTTATTCTAAGGTTTTAGATCGATATTCTTACCTTTGTAAGCAAGATTCTATCTTTATATTACTAGATCCAGACCATCGTAAGCGAGCTGAATATTCTTACCTTCGTTAGCGATATTCTTAATTTTCAGATCGATACCTAGAAGCAGAGCCCGCAGAGCCAGCAGTGGCTACGGTTCCAGTTGCTTATCCACCAGCAGCACCATCACCAGTAGTAGACCCGGCAGTAGACTTGGCTTACCTTCCCTGTCCCACCAGGTTACCTTTGCTAAGTTCCAGTTCCATTATCCGCAGCAAGAAGGCAGTAAATACAGCAGCAGGAAAGGCAGCAAAGCCTACATAGGCAAGATAAGTAGAGTCAAAGGAGAATTACTTCTACGTTAAAGGTGCTAGATAGAAAGAAACTTCTGACAGCTCTCAGGTGGTGCGAAATAAGCATCAGGCTTACGCGCTACTATATACCGAGACTAGCCAGCTGACCAACCGAGATATCACGCGCTCACCCTTAGCTTCGGTCTCCCTTTGCCCTCACTCCTGTATTATTATCACTTTTATTTATCAGTTTAGCCAATCGGCAAGCCTCCCTTCAATAGAACGAGTAAGTTAGCAAGCCTCCTCAATAGGCGGTATTAGTCTTTCCTCCAATACAAAAGATTCTTACCGGTAGTGCCACTGGAATCCTTTCAATATCTTGAAGCCCGCCCAGATTCGCTTACGTTCAGTCTCGTGGTTCCGTTTCGACACTCCCCGCTCTCCCTTCTTATGTACAAAACCAAATCAGGAAATAAACTACAATCATAATACCAATTAAATTATACCTAACCAGTAGGTAGTTTACTCAATTCCTGTAATGCTCCATCCATTAGCCCCTTTCCATTGCCAACTCATGTGGTGCCAACCGGTTTTCACCCTGCCATACCCAGTAATAACTTCTATTCCTGGGACCACCCTACTGACACTAAGCCTTTTGAAACTCTGCCTATTACCTCCTTGGGCAATAGCCCTTTCAAACTCATACCTACTCCCTTGGGTGGGAATATACTTTGGAAATCCCTTGGTACTCAGCCTTTTTAACAGCCTGAAACTCGGCCTTTTTATCCTATGCATCAGATCTACGCTTGGGACCCTTACTTTCATTATTCCTTGGGACCGCCTACCTCTTGGGACCTTACACTCTGCCATACTGCCTTTTGTGGAAATAGTCTTTCAACACTATCATCAGAACGACTGCCTTTGGTCGGGTGGAAATATACTTGGGAACCTCCTTAAACTCATACCTATGGCCGAACAACTTACTACCCCTTGCCTGACGATCGAACCTTGCCTGCATCCTCTATAAGAATTATTTGAAGTCTACCATTCACGCTTTCTGTATGTTTTATGTCCGTATTATCCGCATTGAGTCCGTATTCTGTTCGCTTTTTGTCTGCTTTCTGAAGTCCGTATGATGGCCGCTTTCTTTTGTCCGTATTATGGATTCCGAAGTCCGTGCTTTCTGTTGTCTCCTTTCTGTTGTCCGCTACAGACCTGTATTACGGCCCCCCCCCTCACACGCTTATGGGAGAGAGATAGTTGCTTACGGCGGTGGATTACTGCTGGCTTACTGCTATGGCGGCCTATTATACTGATGCTTGTGGACGTTCAATCCGCTTCCCCCTTTATTGGGATGGGTTGATCGCTACCGCTTGCCTTATGTGGAAGGATACATAACGCTAGGAAGGAAGGAATACGATTTATGAAATCAGAACGGAAGTTTACGCAAATCGACGGAAGCGATTTAAGAAAGAATAGTTATTTTGAAAGTGATTAAAATAGACGGATTAAATGACGGAATGTTTTTTTACAATTCAAATCGACAGAACAGAAGTGATGAAAAGATAAAAATGAAGTGACGGAACGGAAGTGATGAAAATCTTAGGAACGGAAGGACAATCGTTTGAAGAAGGAAGGGTGCTGACACACTACTCTTTTATAGATGTGATCAAGTAGCCAATGGAAACAGTGCTCTTTCAATGGAGAGACAAGTATAGGCCCTTTTTACCGTGCCGACACACACCCATTTTAATATGTTTTTATTACACTAGCTTTATATATGTGAGACATTACAAGGCATGTCGGATATTCCAACTTTCATGTAGGATATTCCGACGTTATAGCTCAATCCGACCCGCCCTTCGAACCCCAAACCCGACTAATTTCATCTACCAATCACAAGTGGAATAAACCTCCTACCAGGCATATCCGATGGAAAGCAAAGAACATAGAGATAAGGACCCCGAAACTGGATACCATTAAAAGAATAAATCGGGACCCCTCTCACTCAACTGGGCATCGATCAAATCAATCAAGGCAGTTTGGCTATCCCACACCTTTCCTTCTTCATCTCCCGGCATAATACTCCCGGCAGTGGACTCGCGGCATAAGACTATAATCATCCCATCCAGCTCCTAAACCTCACTAAATGGTGCTCTGCTCCTCACCATAGATGAATGCTGAATAATGTATTAAGGGTGAGTCTGCTGAGTGTGGCAGGCGAGGTTATGCTTATCTTTTCTAGCTCCTTCCTGGTTAATCCCTTCTGTTGAGAGTCTCCTTCCTGGTGAAGGGCTTCAGTCAAAAGGCTTCAGTCAAAAGGTGAAGTCCCCTGCCTGGTGAATGAATGGCTTCAGTTGGGAGGCTAAAGGCTTCTGTTGCTGTTGGACAAAGTAAGATTTCACTTTATACCCCCTCGAAAAATAGAAAGAGAGAATGCTTCCTGAAAGGTAGGTCTCCATTCGCTGTAGTGCACTCTCTTCCGTTAAAGCTTCCTTTCATTCTCTTTTTCACTTCAGGTAATAGCCTTATTCTCTGGTAATAGCCTTCCCTCTTTCTAGCTTCCTCCTCTGACTCTTCCTCTACACAGCCCTCTATCTTGAGCTTCCTCCATTCAGCCTCGGAGGTTAGAAGAGATAGATCCAACAGACCATGACATGTTCATATTGTTACTTGTGTTCCAGATCCTGGATTCACTGTGAGGCTGCCGATTTGGTTGTTTTCTACTCTGAATGTCCGGAATGCTCCTGATGCTTCCCAAATAAGCACCTTATGTAAAGAGCATAAAACCAATTTGGACCACTTGCTTTGTTCATAAGTGACATTGGTTTCTCCTTCTTCTGCCTTATCTGGTGAAAGTGTTCCCCCTAGTCCAACTAGTACCCATAAGTCTAATAGTATTAAGAAGAGGAATAACAGAAAGAAGAAATGAAGCTAAGGGAGCATGCCACCAGCTAATGCCAGTCATGTTGGGGGTAAACAAAAAGCCACCCTTAAGTCTTTCAATTTTAATATATAAAGGCGTGGCGTATCAGTAAGGCTGGTCTTCTTGCTTGCTGGTCTGGCTGGATAGGATGGGATGGCTGAGATGGCTGGGCTTGCGGCTTTGTTCGTGATGTAATAGTGAAACCAATAAATAGCCTGAGGACTGGGCGCCTGAAACCAAAAGTAAAGTATGAAAAGCGTTGTGAAAACTGGGAGATCTATTCTTCATAGGTCGCTACTAAGTAACTAACTAAGTGGGACCAGCATTTTAATAAGCAGAAGGATAAATAAAAAGAGCATTTCCAAAATAAGTTGAAGGAGCAAAAGTAAAAGCAGTTGAACCAGCTGAATTCCGGGCAGCACAAAGATCCCCAACACCAGCATAGGCGGGTAGGGTTAACCCTTTCTTCGTTCGGTAACAATGACTCTATCCCGCTGATTGCTCCTTAGAACCCAAGAACTAGCACGAAGTTCCGGCCCAACAACTCAACAAGCACGAGGGTCCCGTTCCAAGCATATCTCTTCCAGAACTATGGCTTGTGCAGATGGAAACTCCTTCTTATTCTTATTCTTCTGTAGGTAACATTATATCTTCTCTTTCTCTATGTGAACATCCAAGTATGTTTAGGAGCTCAAGGTTTAACTAATAAATGTAGTAAAGGTCGCTGTGACACAGCCACAAAGATGTACAGAGCACTCTATGGATACATTTATGAATGCCGGGGATCCCTTACTTTCCGAGGGGGGGGCTTCGCTATTATGTAGCTGCAAGGGCCTATTCATTTTGCTACAGTTAAAGCCGGGACTTTTGTTTATAAGTGTACCAGGGGCAAGTTGTATAGCCGCTCTATCCAATAGAGGAGCATTAAGCTCTTTCCTTCTATGTTAACCAGATTTTGGGTCAAAATGTTTTGCCTCAAATCCAGAATCTTAAACAGATGTGTGTCCCTATCCCCGTACTCCCGGAAAAACCTTTCAAGAGTGGCAATCGACTCATATGGATGGAACGAGGCAGGTGAGGACCAGGAAATGGACTCATCACAAGGACCGGCTTGAAGGAGCGAGGGGTATGTCATAATACGTATATAGCTTATTGACCCCCTCCTTCCTTCAAGGAAAAACCAGAGTGGCACGAGGGTCGGGAAAAACAAATCCAAGGTGTGTAGCACAAAACACATTATACAACAGCATAACGGTTCTATTTAAGCCTAGCCAATGAACAACCAAGTGAGTAACCACTATTAATAGCCTTAAAGGACAACTTATACAATTCATTTCAGTATTTATTATTTACTATGTAAAAACTATAATCTAACTAACTTAGTTGGATTCATCAATAAATAAATTACATTCTATAATTACTTTTTGAACTAGGCCACAAAACCGGGGATCTTTTCCATCTTCTATGCAATTGACTTTGTATCTACGTGGCATAGCTAGGGTTGTCCATGTGTCACACTATCTTACTTCTTGCCACTCTATGCATCATTCATAAACGAAGGGTCCAATAAGCCTCGACCACACCTGTTGACTCACCCTCAAGTAAACTTTGCTAGTGGAATTGTGCAAAAATGTAAACCTGTTGCTTCCATTTATAAACCAAAATGGATTCACCTGCCAGGAAAGCTTGAGCTTTTTCACTGTCGGGCTCTGTAGGCTGACGTTGCTCAATGGATTGAACTTCTAAGTCTATGTAGGCTTCAAACTGATGCAGCTCCATGTCAATTGTCTGGGATTGGGGGCAGATCTATTGCAGGGTAACTTTATCTGTTAGTGAAGTGGTGTATAAGGCATCTAGTTGATCGTATACTTCCAGGATCTCTCCATATTTAGCCTACTTTAAGAGTGGGTTAGCAATTACTCTAGCCTCTTCATTTCACTTTTTAATCTTATCACACAACTTCTCTGGCGACTTATTCCACTGCAGCAGCAATCCCATCCAGTCTTGGACTGTTGTGAAGATGAGTTGGCTCTCCCCATGGTTGTCCACAGTTAAGTGTAAATGTTCTTGGCCTCATCAAGCATGGGTGACACCTGCTGCATAAGCTCTTTCTGTTGGCTGGATTCCTGAGATTGTGTAATAGCCAGTTCCTTTAATAGGTACGTGGTCTATTGTTGCAAAGTTATCCATGATTCATATACCATGTCGATTCGTTCAACTAGAGATATTTTTGTATAGATATTTTTGAAGGTAAGTCTTCAAAGTTGGGGTTAACCATTCGTAGCTCTGGCCATAAGTTTTCCATCCTGGCCTTAACCAGCTAAATTTATCCCTCTACTTATTGTCGAGTTCACACTTGGATGTCTCTATCAGCAGATAGCTCCACTATCTACTATCTAAGTTATTGGTTATCCATCTGTAACTCTTCTTTTGTCTGCTCCACTTTCTACAATCTCTGTGTTGCCTCCTCGGTAGTTATAGTCATCATTTGTAGCAAGTGGCTAGTAGACCGCTACTATAAAGAAATTTATTAGCTCTACTATTGCTTCGGAGGTTTCCATGCCAGTGGTTGGCCAGGCAATGGATTGTGCCAAATGCTTAGGTCGAGATTCTGACTCTACCTACTGTCTGGACGTGGTGAATTTCTGGGCCACCCGCTCATGTGTCGTTTCTCTCTAGTATGGGGTGACATCCATCTATTCTTAGCACAAGCGTAGCATTACTTCATAGGCAGTGGGATCATTGATGAGATGCTCTATATGTGTTAACCTTGATGAGATTTCAGAGTGTGGAGGTAGAGGGATGGGGATATTCTCTGTTGTGTCTTCTCCACTCAGTTCTCCCATGGGAATATAAGGTTTTCCTTCCCCCAAGCCTCCTCCCATTGTAACTACTAGCACTATGTGACCTGTGGGCTCTACATTCATGGGATCATCATTCAACTATTATTATTTATCTGTAGGTGGGGGAATCCAAAACTGGAACAATTATGGAGCCTTTCAGGTGTTGGACGGGCAAAGGGGATGTTTATGTTGCTTCATCTGTAATGGTAACACCCTCACTACGTGGTAGTGAAGCAGGGTCGTCCTCAATAGTGACGACTAGAATTTGGGCTTGTTCTTCCTCTGGACCAGTGGATGGTACTTCTTTTGGAGTTTCCTAGGTAGGTCATGGTGAGATAGAGGGCGTTGATCAACTTAGGGCTTATAGATTCCTATGCTTCTTAACCGATGCTTCTCCTGTTTCAAAAACCTTAACCTGTTTAAGACATTCCTTTCAATATTTACCTATCGACCGGCCTGAGTCAGGAATTGGGTGTGTGGTGAGCTCCAGAGTCTGTACTGGGAATTGGCATGGCTTCCAGTGGCATGGTTTCTTTCTTAGAGTTGTATGTAGCTCTTCTGGAAGTGGAATTCCCCATCGTTATATCTCTCTGATAGACACTATGGATGGGTGGCTTTTTTATCTATACCAATGGTAACTCACTTTCCTACGTACTATACTCTCGGGGCTCTAATTTGATAGTTAGTTGTTTGAACTTCAAAATAAAAATGAAATGAAGTGTTAAGAAAGGTTAGGCATATATAAGGAGAGCATATTAAATTCTAAACCGACAGTAATATTTCCCAAACATGTGAAAGATCATCAGTTGTATTTTCGTCGTGCACTTTACGGAATGTTTGAAATTGAAACAAAAAAATGAAACAAAAATCCCCTAGTCTATTGAGCTTATAGAACCAGGAGCATCGCCTGATATACGTCAAGTAGTTGAGACATAGGGTTTCAGATGAGCACCATTCACCCATCCATGTCTGAGAATGCCATCCATCCGAGCTAAATGAACTGCACCTGAATCCCAAATTTATGCAAATATAAAGGGTCTCAACCAATGCATCTATAGTTTTCCAGGGTTCCATAGGTACTTGCTTTCATAGACAAGGACTAGGTTTCCTTGGGTAACCTACTTAGCATGGATATTCCTGTCATGCCAGGCTTTTTGTTTAGCTTTCTATTGATTGATGATAATCTACTAAGAACCTAGATTCTTCTAATTCCATCAGTTGTGCTAGCTGAGCTTCCATGGATTCTTCATCTGTCATCTGCAGGGCATTAGCAATATACAAACTTGGTATAAAAAATTATGCAGGTATGACCGCTTCTTTCCCATATACTAGCTAGAAGGGGGTTAAACTTGTGGAGCTTCTTAGTGGTCATCCTGTAGGCCCAAACAACTGCAGGAACTCATTCATCCCGATTAGCAGAACATACCTTTGTTAAGCCTCTTTCCATAATTTTATTAAAAGCTTCGACAGTCCCATTGGCCTATGGACGATATGGGATACTCTTACGATGTTGAATCAAGAATTCCCTAGTTAGAGTAGCTATGGTATTGCTTAATAAATATCTATCCTGATCATTGGTAAAACTCCTGGGACATCCAAACCTAGAGATAATATATTAAAAGAGAAATATTGTATGATATGCGGTAGAATAATCTTAAAAAAGTGTAACTTCTACCCATATGGTAAGGTAGTATGTAGCAATGATGATATACCGAGCCTTATAGTGCCAAGTAGGGTACCCCGTGAGGAATAGATAAAAAAGTTCCATAGGTTTTACAAAGTATATAGCCCATTTATAAAATGGCTGCAGTGCTCTCACCAGTTGTAAAGGTAGTTAATCTTTCCTGGAGGGCTTCCAACCCTTTTACAAACATCGCAAGCTCTTGCATGATCTTTAGATCTTAAACATCGTAGTTCACCCCTTGCCCTCCCTTTGGTCAAGCAAGCCTTTCATAAACGTACCTGTAAAAGATTTAAAGCAGTATCCTTACCTCCAACATGTCCTCCTGCAACTCCCTGATGGCATTCCCACAGAATATCTGGCTGTTTATAATAATATACACCTATGGAGAATACAATGAACACCTAGTTTATAGAGCTTCCCTACAATCAACTAGTAATCCATAGCTCTAACAACCAACTATCTTTTTTGGGCTGCAGTTCAATTCTCAGGAGCCAATACCCATGGTTAAGAATAGGGAAATATATTCTAAGTAATGTGGAACAACTTTGATTTGAAATAACTTAGCATCGGGAAGTCGGTCATCAACTGGACTTCCAGATTCTCCTGACTCTAGTCTAAAAATTTGGTCCGGTCCCAAGTTATGCCTCCTAGGCTTTATCACAACCTAAAAAGAGAATTATTTCAAAAGCAACAACTAGCGGGCAGATCGAGTAGTTGGGCAATTGTTACTGCTCCTTCCTGGAGATCTGGTGGACGTGTAGCAAATCCAACCTGCCAAATGCTGAGGTGAGAACTAGCAGGCTGTTGGCAAACTGGTATCAGTATTGTTATTAGTGTAGGCTAACAGGGCTGACCAAACAAGCGACTATATCTAGTAAATACGAAGGGTTAAAACGGAATCTCCCCCCCTCGACTGCCTCATTCCTAGCAGGCAAAGCAGGCTCAGAGGCTTAGTCTGATTGGTTAGTTCCCCAACGGTTCGGTTCGGAATGGTTCTTCAGAGCATCCTTATTGGACGGTTCAAAGAGTGCACAGGTACAGGGCAGCAGGGAGGGACTTTGGGGAACGACATCGAGTATGTTCAGCAGCGGGTAACAGAGCTCAGGAGTTGTTGAGACCATGCCTTCTTTTCGCCTTATTTTTCTTTCCACAACTTTTGAATGAAACGGATCTTGAACCACTTCAACTTCTTTGACGATAAGCTTGAACTCCTTATTTTATTCTTTTTATTCTAAATGAAATAACTTTAACAACTTTTGTTGTTTTGAAATGTATAACCGTTCTTAAACGAACTGGATATAAAACCTAGGAATAGAAGTTTAGGTAAGAAGTCTTTAAGCCAACAAATAATCAGGGTAAGGTCAAATTTGAATTTCCAGGTCAAAGTGAAAGGCGGTTTCCAGGTGACGAAGAATGGGCCAATGGGAACTAACTAATAAGACCAATCTCTATATAAATAAGGCTACCAATAATGCTCGTAATAGCAGCGATAAGTTCCCAAATATAAATAGGCTAAAAGTGAAAGGAGGGCTAGAAATTAAGGATTAGGAAATAGAAAGTCTGCTCGGAGAAATGATCGACGTTTAGCTATGAATAATCCACGCAACATAGAATCCACGCTATTATCACCACCTGAAAGACAGATTCCAAAGGCCCTATAACTAAGATTTTATCAGGAAAAGCACCCAAGCCCACAACCCACCTATTCAAGGATAGAAGAACCGGTATCACCAACAAATAACACCCCAAACATTTAGAACTATAGGACCTTTATAACTCTAGGAAAGATAAAGTATAATATTTAGGATTCATCCACGTTCATAGGCATCTTTCTCCTACGGAGTCTCTCGTTGCTCCTCCGGAGTGGAGGGATTTTTTTTAGGTATTATATTACTATTTGTACGGAAGTATGAAAGTAGGAAGTATGAAGATAATTCTCTCTCCTACAAAGTGTTATAGGATTTTTCATAATGCTCCTGTATAATTATGATGTTTAGGGATTAATATTTCTCAATATTAGTTTATTAGTAGAAAGAGTATGAATGAAAGAGTAGGAATCACTCTATAACTCCTAAAATAGGAAACTATTGGAATAACTCTAGCAACCTATAACTAACTCGAAAACCCTATTACTTATCTATACCTTAGCTCCTCCGGAGTGGCTTAGATATAAAAAGTAGAGGATATAAAAAGTATAGGAGCTTCCAATTTATCTTATATCTTTAGTATTAGATAGATAGATTAATTCAGGAATCGATTACTTTAGGAATAGAAGTAGCAGTAAATAGAAATATAAAGACTAGCAAGTATATAATGGCAACCAAAAACCATTTCTCATTCTTTCTGCTTCAGTATATTAGAGATATTCGGGCTTCTTACAATATAAGATCCAACCAAATATATTGAACCCATATCATAGTAGAGACCAGATTCTAGGAAGATAAGAAGCCCCGTTACACTAGATTAGGTAGTGTTGTTAAATATTAAGGCTAGGAAGAACTCCTTTACTCAACATAGATAGGACTCAAGATAGACAGAGGAACCTATTCCTATAATCTATAAATATCCCATCAACTCTAGCTAAGGCTCATATTACACTTTATACTAAATACCAACAAGGAAGGGCTCACTACAGCCTAGAACTCAGAGCAACCACAAAAAGCTTGCCACTACATAAGAAATAGGTACTACATAATAACTAGGTAAAGGAATTCAAATCATACCTATGATCCCGGATGACCTATTGTTTACTGCCCCGAGATACCTATTATTCTTGTATACTGCCCGGACGGAGAGGGATTACCTATTGTTGATGGAAGGCCATAGAGACAAAGGTATAATATTAAGTTAAACATCGGATGAATATTTTTAATAAAATGTTTTGTATTATGAATTATAATTAATTAATTATGTAGTATTTAAAGTAAGATAAATAAAGGTTGTAGTATAGATTTTCATTAAGGAACTAACTAGTAACTATCTCTTATTACTTCTTTATGTGGTGTTAGGATATTAACAACACTAGTAACTATGAAAGACTAAGCTGCTTAATTAACTCCTATAAGTAACTTTGTAATCCTTAGGAACAATTACCTCATACTACATATCCAAATATAAGCTCTAACAACAAGGGACTATAATCTATAACTAACTTACTATTTACTACCTAGGATTTAGAACAACTATATTCAGTAGGATTTATGTTTATTATTTATGTAGAGATATGCTTATTTATGTAGAGATCTTTTTCTTATTGTTGATGTTGATAAGAAATAAGATACTAAGGAATAAGTATTGGTTAATTAAATCTTGGTCTTGTCTCCATCCATTTGATTAAGGTGTTGTCAAAGAGTTCCTGCTGATATAGTTGCTTTATATATCTATTATAAAAGCAAGGTGTTGTTAAAGTAGAATAACAGTGGGTAGGATAAAACCCTCAACCTTTGACTTACTTATCCCTTATTTACTACTTTTAAAACACCATTAGGAGAGAGATTAACCAGTATACTTATGTAGGTGTTCTTTTCAAACTATAGGTAGGTCCTTAGATAGATCAGTCTTGTTTATAAACTATAGCTGCTCCGATAGACAGGATATCAAAAGACATATATTTCTGATAGACTAGATTATAAATCTTTGTCACACCATCAGCTGGGTAATTTCCCTTATAAGTAGGATTTCTTTTAATTCCTACATATAATTAACATCATATATTTATTAGGATAGGTGACGGAATTATATTTCTTATTTTAGTTTGTATCTTTATGATTAAGACTTTAGGAATGAAAATTAGGTATAGGAATTGTATAGGAATAATAATAAGAATAAGGAATAGAAACAGCAATAATAAGGAAGTCCATATTTCTATTGTCAAGTTTAATTAGGAATAATAAGAAGAGTAAAAAAAAAGAAAGTCAGAATAGGAAGAGTAGCTAGATAGACGACCCTTTATATACCATTAATTTATCTATGCTTTATATACCATTTATTTATTGCTGCCGGAGATTAATTATATATGAAGTATCTATATAGGAACTAGGAACAACAGAGGAACTAGGCTCTTACTAAGTACTAACAGAACATCTAATAAAGTACAACTACTATAACGTAAGGCTCTATAAGGACAACTACTATAACTACAAGTACAACTACTATAACATAAGGCTCTTACTAACCTTATATACTTTCCTTTATCTCTTTATCTACTTGCCTTTATAAACTGTATAGCAAATTATATATTTTGTATCAACTAGCTAGGTAGGATTAGTATATATTAAGCTCTTATGAAGTATATATGAAGTTATTAGAGAGGGATTAGAAGGAATAGAGTAAAATATTATTATGTTTAGGAAGGGCTTGCTTGACCAAAGGGAGGGCAAGGTATAATAGGAATTAATATTTTCAATAATTTCATAGTTGATGTGACGGTAGAAAGAGTAGTAGGAATTATTAAGAGAAGGAATAAGGAGGTCCTCTTTGTTATAGTTTAGATTAGTAAGTTAGGATCTATAAAGTATCTAATCTATAAAGGCTTTAGGTAAGATAAAAGATAAAGTAGAGACTGTAGGAGCTAATAAGTAGTTGAAAGTTGAGTCAATTAACAGACACCATTTAACGCCCCCTCGTATCCGGACCTTAGAACCATCGTCCATTGGCCCTCAAGCTAATATTTGATTCATAAGTCCCTACTTCACCCAGATATTGCCAGATATACGATCCATAAAGATAAGATCGAGCACTTACGCGCCTACACCGTATATATAATCTCAAGTATCAAAGGAGCTCCTGAGATTAACCCTTGCTCCCTATAGCACTGAAATGAACAACCATAGCTCTTCATTTTCATTATGATGATAAGGAATTAATAAATATAACTCTTACTTAGTGTGTTGATTAGATATATGAAGACTGACTCTCTATAGTCTAAGTAGGATATTAATATATTAGTCCCTTATAAAGTTAAGACCAGTATTAGATCAAGGATTAGGAACTCTTACTTTATTATGTCTTTTTTACAAATAATAGCTCTTCCTAAAGGTATTTTTTATAACTAGAGCTCCTAAGAAAGGGATTGTTTACCAATAATAGATCCTTATGTAGCTTCATAATAGATTCTTATGTAGGTCTTGTGTAATAAGAATAGTAACTAGTATAGATGAAGTAGGTAGCTTTAGCTGTCAGTTATAAAATATAAGGTCTATTCTTTAGTAGGAGAGTCATAGCTATCCAGTTATAGTTCTCCATTCAGAGAGGAACAGAATCAAGAAGAAGACGCCGGAAGTAGATCCTTATGAGATTAAGACTAGCAACTATGTTAATTAACACTAGGAACTCTCCTTATGTTCTATACTCTTTAGGAACAAGTAGCTTACCAACAAGCAAATACAGATCGATACAAACCTAATTATAACTATAACTCAACTAAAACTAACAGCAACTAGAACTACAGGGATACAAATAGAACCCAGAATGTAAGGCTCTTACTCACTCAATCAGAACCCCTATGCTTACTCAGTAGGGAAACAAAGTATATGTGTTTCTATGACTATCCATAGTAAGATAAATCCTATTCTTTTCTTTTACTTTCAGATTTAAGAGTTTGAAAGGAATTAATATTTAGAAATATATGATGTAGTAAGTAGATTAGGTAGGAGGTAGGAAAGCTTGAGACAGTATCTTTAGGAAGGAAGGTATAGAATATTTAGGAATTAATAAGATAGGAATTAAGAAGAGTGCTTTAGGAATAAGATTTATATGATATAAGTATAGAGGGATAAAGCTTTGAAATAATAGATTTGTTTTATTATAAAGTATATTCTAAAGGGATTAGATCTTTTACTGTAGCTGGGGTAGAGAGCGAAAGGAATAGAGTCTTTTTCAAGTTATAGTGCAATCAATTAGAAATGAAAACTACCAATTTAATTAGATATCAAACTCATAATACAGACTCTAACTCAATACCAACAAAGCTCCCCACTACACAAGCTACTAACTGAGAACTGAAAGCCATTCATTATAACCTCTAACTTACTTACTATCTATATTAAAAGCTATAACAAATCCTATGCTACTTCTTATAAATAAGAAGACCTACGCTGAATGCTTACTGAGATGATGATAGGAATTAGGGCATAGAAAGTAGAGTTGTTGATACTTTTCTTTACTATTGTTGACAAATTTACTGCAGTGCGATTTTATAACTATAGGATGTAGTTGGTGTAGTTCACGAGTAATAGTGACTCAGAAAGGTAGTGCTAATAAAGGTGCTGTTTTAAACCTTTCTATGAGTTTCGACCCTATAGAAGTTATGTTCCCTTCCCATGTTGTACTGTCTCCTGTTGAGTTACCCAATTGTCTTGTTCCGTCATGGCATGATCAGGATCGGATTTTTGCGGAGGTGTATCATTCAAAGTATACTAAGCCGCAAGAGAGAAATTAACGTGGAAATATGGCACCTTTCAAATTAATGTAGTCAAATCCATGCTAACTAATTTCACCGCTGCCTCCGCCCACAACCCAGTAGTCAGCTTGTTCTCCCTGATGCTTTCTCTTTTATACACTATGAATTGACCAACCAACTGGCTGGGAGCAGGGGAGTAGGACTCAACCGAGTAGCGGGACCTTCTAGTTTATGAGCAGTCATGATGTCACTTGGTCGAAGTAGCTATTTGTTTTTTCTTAGACCGATTAGATCACTATGTAACTTGTAAACCCAACTAGTAGGAAAACAAAACTTTCTCTTAGTCTAGAAGTAAGTAAGTAGCGGCGCCTAACACCTATAAGTAACGTGGGGGAGGGGTTCCTTCTTACCTGTGCAATACCATACGCCCTTACACCGAAAAGAAATCCGACACCGTGCAACAACGGCGACTTTCGCTCTTTCATTCAGCTCCTTCTGCTCTCCAATTTATGTCTTATTTTAGAAGCTTTATTAGGGGCCGTGTATCATATTATTTTCCCTATGCGATCAGATAGAGATTATGGTGGAAATATGGTGGGGTACCTGGGTGTGGCCTGGCAGCAGTTGAAATTGAATGGAGACAGAGACAACCGGCCGTGGGTTCAATCTTTGTTCTGTCCTATAATCATGAAATGGGCTTCATATGAAACATGGAGCTCACTGAACTGACAAATGGTGATGATCGTTTAGCTTACCAAGCTTCAATTGTTCCTTTCTCGAGTGGGATGTTTACCTTTAGATTCTTTTAGCTTGTTCCTCAATTGGCTCAACCAAGACATATATTGCTTGATAGGATATTCAGTAACAACCGAGAAGACAGGATTATTAAAGATCCAAGAAAAAAAACCAGTAGATAAGTAAGTAATAACAATATCAATGGCAACATATATAAGCATCATTCCTATTTTCTCTCTGTAACTGGATCTGATCTGGAAGTGGAGGTAAAGTCGGATCTATTCGTTCTTCCTGCTAGTTGCTTTTTATACAATGCTTTAATGACTTGATGATTTGGAATAGATAACTCGATCTTTACGTCATTACAAAGTTGCGATAGTGCAGCGTATAATAAGAATTCATGCATTTATATCCCCTATATTAACTTGACATACTGGAGCTCCTCTACTTGCTTCATATTTACTAAATGGCATAATTCCACTTGAATCTCTATCTATGATATGGAGGGAACTTACAGTGATACACCCTAGCCAAGAATGTCCTGGATAGCTACATATTACCCGTAGATGATAGATACAGTTTCCGCATAGAGTCCCCATGATGGGAGGCAAGGACTCTAAAGGCCAGTAGAAGGGGTTGTATGACCGGGTAGGGAAGTTATTATTCAAATCCCAGCTCATCCCCCGCAATGTTGAATAACTTAGGTGCAACTTCCTTTCCTAATATCCCTGAGATTAAAAAGCATTATAAACCTTGTTCATAAATACTACACAATCCGGATCTTGATCATGGGAATTAGCCGTATGTTATGGAGCCAGTACCCAACTGATTCACCCCGGGGGGACAATGAAGCTGCACCACATGTTATATCTCATGGTCGACCACACCGACAATCAAGAACAACCGGAGCTCAAGTTGTTAACCAATACCTTTGATCAGGACCAATCCCTTAATCAGGAACTATAGTAATTTGAAAAAAACTTTATTAGGCAAAAGGTATACTTAAACAATCCCTACATGACTCACCGTAGTATGCAAACAACACCTTGAGGACTAGCTGTTATTTGAAATTGGTAAACTAGACCTAAGAAAGTAGAAGTGGTAATTAAGAGAGTCTAGGCTATCCATCTTAATTCTAATGTCTCGGATCTACTTACAG
>BSBM01001522.1:600000-884301 GCA_027924585.1 Larix kaempferi
CGTCCAACATGCGATCCAGTTCGGCCTTGACCCTCTCCTTATGTCGCGGATTCAATCGATAGGGTCGCTGCCGAATCGGCTTAGCATCTGGTTTTAATGGAATCTTCATTTCTCCTAAGTCGCCCAGAATCCCCTTCATGTCAGAAAACTTTGTAGGAAATATGTCCTGAAACTCATGGAGTAAATTAGTGACCTTGCTTATCAACTCATCATCCTAGTAGTCCTCGACATTTGTGAACTTTGGAGTGTCCTCTGTCCCAATGTTAATCTTGCGTATCTTCAGTGGTTGACTAATCGGATCACTTTGCGCACCAGGTGGTACCACAGCACGACTTCCTTCTGATTCTGGGATATTCACATTTTGCAGATCATCACCATCTTCTGGCCCACCACTAATATTGAAGCATTCCATGAGAGACTGCATCTGGCAGTGCGTGTGCAAATCCGCAGGATATGCTACCGAGACAACCTGCAGAATTACATCATGGATGAGCTGTAATGCATTATTAACCTCTAGATCGGCATTCACAAAACTGAATGTGTGGTTAAAACACACTGTGAGCTCCATCCAAGTAGAAATTTCTCCTCGCAACTCAGCTGCGGTATACCATGATCGTGGCATCTCATCCAAAGTATGGATAAAAGCATGGACCCACTCATCTCGTGGTCGCGATACCCATAACCGCTGACACTCCATCAAGTGACCACCCGGATCATTCCAACCATTATACTTTCCAATGTGGTAAACCTCAGTATCGCCAAAGCGTACTATCATCAATCTTCTACATTTCAACCATCCATCAATTGATGCCTTATGTGTCGCCCACTAGTGTGCTGGGGCAGCCTTCAGTGCTTCATTCAATGCCAGCAATCGCTGTGGTTTGGAAACTCTTTCCTTGAACTCCATTAGAAAGTCAGATAAACCAGGAAGTCCTTCATATATTGGTAGTGTGACCATTTCAGTTGCAACACGGCATAATGACTGCGTGATCAACCCACACTTATGGAGCGACACCTCATGCAAGCGGTTCTGCCAATATTCTAGCGCATCATCAGAGTCGGAGGACGCAGAGCTATTGCTGCACCATCCTAGCTCACCATTGGCAGTCAGATGGATATAATCTTCAGAGATGTTGAATGCATGGTCCCATCCACTGGGATCATCATCTTTCATTGGTTCTATGTAGCGATGTCCTTCGACCGAATCCAACGGGGCAATAACTCTGAGATCGCGATTTTCAAAAGTCATCATCCATCGCTTGAATTTGATTACAGCTCCACTATCATTAGCCCATCCAATCCCCAGTAATGCGGGATAAGAGCTTCCTCCTTCAACCACTTCTATTACATCAAAGTCAGCATATGTTTTCATTCCCTCAATGTCCACCACCATTCGTGGATGTAATGTCCCCATCTTGACCCTATTGCATTAATATTGTAAATGATGTAAATATTGTTATTTAGTCATGGTGAGGAGCTCACGGCCAAGGCCCCGCCATTGATTTATCGTTTTATGTATCGGCAATTAGAATAGATGCATATGGTTCTTGTGCTAGCGGAGCACAATGTAATTAAGACATCATGTAAATACGAAATTTAATGGAAAACCAACAGCTGGCTACGCTATGCAACAAAAGAGATAGGGCATGGTTCTACAAGGAAAAGGGAGGGAAATTATTCAAACCCCTGAGCCAATGGAATTAATCCATGTGTCAATGGGGAAACCCATAAAAACCACCAACTACCCATTTTGTCTCATGCACCCAATCATTTAATTCTCCCAAAAGATTGGTTGGGGCAGTTAATGTCTTGGGATTGAAGAAGTATGGCAGCCAAATTCGTGCATGGGCAGGCCATCAACTTGGAAAAACATGTTTTGTCTCCTTGGGCAAGAAAACACCCAGGAATTGGTGCCCAATGCCATTCTGAACGGTTAGCCTTTGATCATTCACGCAGTTGGAGCTAGCTGGGTCTTTCCCTACCCGTTTTCATCCCAATCCTGCATTTTTCCATGCCTAGGAGTTCGTTTTTGCATATACATTAGCTGGGGAGAGAAGGGCCACGACTTGGGGAACTGTATGGAGGTCGTTTTTGCCCCAGAATGCCCAGGGACGTTTTTCTAAAAATGGATTTGGCTTCCCAGGATTATTCCCCATCTTCCAATTTCGTTTTTGTGTTTCTCCACGTTTTTCTGAGTGAGTTGAAACCCCATCTCATGCATTCCACTGTGGAAAACGTTTTCCTCATGCCCAGCACTTACACTTTTGCTGTTATATGCACCCATCTCTTAATAGCCTGAGAAACCCAATTTCTGATTGGCTTGGCTGATTTTGACATACCTTTGGCTATGTGAGAGCCTGTTTTCCCCTTTTTCCTTGTGGAGATCATGCCCAGCTCGGGGGTGGCAGTGGTGCTGGGAGATTGAGGAGCACACTGGCCTACGGTTGGGTGGAACGTTGCAGAAGCGTAGCCAGTTGCTGGGGACTACCTTATTGAGATAAGTATTCCCTTGTGTTAAATTTGCAATTACCATTTGATGAATATTTTGAATGTCTCATGGATCTGTTAATAAATTTGCTTCCGCTGTGTATTAAAATGATTATGCATTTCCATATGATCTTGTATGATTCTGCACAGATCTTTACTTCATGGCTGTCACAGAATCTTGAATGTGTGTTAGAGATCAATAGCATTTATTTGATTACCGTCGTTTTTCCATAGCATGCACAGACACAGTTCTTTGCATCAATGACTTTAATTCAAACGTTTTGGGGCTAATTGCCTGGATTGAGCACTATGATCCTCTCTATCACGCTGGTATGATAGAGGGGACATTACAGTGGAACTCTCCCAATTGGTGTCACTTTAGCATGATTAGCTAACCAGAGCTGTACAGGAGACCAGCTCAATGGGGGACTCCCCATCTTCTGCCAAGCCTGTTTGGTCAAGATGTTGAAATCCAAACCAAGATCCAGAATAACTGAATCAACATCATAGTCGCCGATTTGAATATTCATCCGCATCTCCTTACCCGTCTATCGTCATTGTAAGGAATTAACCACAAACTCTTGTTGATCTTGGGCCGGTCGTCGCAACAGAGTTTCAATCGCAGCAAGAGCATCGGGATCTCTTTCCAGGGATAAGCAATTTTCCAAAAATGCTTGAAGTGTGCTGGATTGCCACGACGGGCCAGCCTCTGAAGCAGTATTGAAAGTCGAAGGCATGTCGTACATAACAGCTTTACCTCGGTCTTTTTCTAATGCATGACGTGCTTGAAGAAATGCCTCCCGCTCCGCATCAATGTCAAATGATACCTTCTTCTATCTGGCTAACCGGATCGTTGAGCTGTCCTCTCTAGTTGTCTTTCCTTCACGAGTGACCACAACAACAGAAGCATCTTGCGGTCTTGGCTCTGCATAAATTGTCGCGATGTTTGCACCCTGGGTCTGGTTCAGCGACGGATTCCTGAGTGGGTTCACATTCTGATTTTGATTTGGCCGCATATTCTTGTTCTGAACTAGTTGCTTCACTTGATTCTGGGTAGGCTGCTGTGCCTGGGGCTGGCTCTGCAACTGGGGAGTATTCCCTCTTGCCATCGCGCAATCAACTGTGGACAATTCTCAACTGTGTGATCGTTAACAAAACGGAACGTACACTGGTTTTGCAGCAGTGGACAATCCTGCTGGTAGTGTCCCCATACCGCACAGTGATAGCATTGAACAGGTTCGCGGCCACCTCATCCTCCTCCTCGACTAAATCCTCTGCCACGTCCTCCCCGGTATCCTCCCTGAAGTCCTCCCTGCTACTGGTACTATGGTTGGTTAAACTGTTGCTGCATTGGTGCTAGTTGCATTCCTTGCCCTTGCTGTGCATACTGCGATTGTTGTACATATTGTGGCTATCTGCATTGGAGCATATTGTGGCATGAACCGCGGCGGTTGTTGTTGCTGCGGTACAAACTGCATCTGTAGTTGAGGTAGTGGCTGGGATACCTGTGGCTGCGATTGCAACTGTTGTACGAGACACTCATTGTCCTTTACATAGAATGCATCATACATTCTTTCTTGTAGCAACCCGTATGCACGACAATCCTTGTCATCGTGACCCACTGATTTGCAAAATGTACAATAAAGATTCCTCGGGGTTGCGACCATTTTCTGCATATATGGGCAATTATCATGGCTGTGCCTGTATACCTGGCAGATGCGACACCACGGCATGCTACCACCATTCAACGGATTTGGCGCTCCTGAAACCAAATAATTGCGGAAATCTGAGCAATTGTCCTTCGTATGCCCTTCTCCTCGGCATCGCGTACACCATACTTCATCGCGTTGTTCCTTGCCCTTCCTTAAATCTTGCAGTTGTATAGTCAAGTTAGCGAGCTGTGTCTGTATCTACGACATCCCAGCTGCATTTTCTCCAATCGGCGATGCTTCTAATCGCATTGCAATCTCTAGAGCTTCACTGGGCGTCGAGATCTTTTGTTGCGTCAATGGTAACCGAATGTGTGGTAGCAGTGCCGTGATGAACCACTCTTTATGTTGGACGACACTCATATCAAAACTAACCCTTTCCATCAACGTCTTGAATCATTGGTCAAAATCCCACACCGTCTCATTGGGATATCGCTTAATTTCTTTTAATTCCGTAATATATTGAGCCTCAGATTTGGGCTTTTTGAATTTCGTAATTAGTCCATCCCGAATTTCATCTAGTGACTTCTCTGGGGCTCCTGTAGGGACTAGAACAAACTTCATAAACCAATCTAATGCACGACCTCACAGAGTTGTCGCTAACTGTCCTTTCTTAGCGGCATCATCAGTGATCTGTTTTATGGTCCAGACCGCTTCACACAAAAACCAATACTGTTATGGGTTGTCTGTCCCACTCCCGTGGAACAACGGTAACTTAGCATCATCACCCACCATTTTGGGCTTCCTTCCTCCTTTTGCTGTACTACTACCAATTAACTTTTGTGGTATTGAATAACTTGGCGGTGTCGAAGCGGTATTTCTTGCTATCTGAGAGCTAGTGAGCGGAGGTGTGGGTACGTTGGTGTTGGGGTTTTTCCTGCCTCTATCCTGGGCGTAGCCTAGTTGTCCTTGTCAGGACTATGAGGTCGCTTCATCCCGTGTGGTCTTCCTTCACGGCCTTGCGGTTCGACCGCAGCTGATCCAGGTGGATATCGGTGGCGGCCCACCTCTTCCTACTGACTCAAAACAGTCTTCTGGCAATTTTGGCAAATTACTATTTTTAGCAGTTTTTCAGGTCCTAAACTTGCGGAGCCGTTTTGAGGCCCTAAACGACCTTTTTTGGTGATTTGGGGGGCCAAATGGTTGCCTTTAGTGTACATTTGGCTTCAGTTGAAAGTTGTAAATCTCGGATAGACCTTTCCAATGGGCTACCGAGCGCCCCAAATGGAGATCGTATGCAAAAGTTATGACCCCGGGAAGTTGACTATTCAACTAACCACCTTGGGGCCACAAACTTTATGGCGGCTCATCTTCTAGGGTTAGGTTTTTGGATTTTTGGGATTCTTTCCCTAATGCTTATGATAAATAGGCCCTTTCGGCCTCTGTTTGTATTCATCTTGGCACGAATTAGCATAGTGGCCACATCTCTTCTCAGAGATAGCTACCACCATTCCAGCTATTGTATTTTATAGTGTGTTCTATTTCCGCTATTTAATAGAATATGTGTTTACTGTATCACTGTGTTATTTGCAATATATCTTTGTATATGATTCTGTATATGCTAACTTTTGTTTCGTTCCCACATAAATCCGGATCAGCAACAGGACCTTCTCCTGTCCTCTACCTCTTTTCATGTCGAAACCTCGCTCCTCCCCTCGTAAGACCACTTTCTTCCTTGGCTTCACTCACAGTCTCATCATGACCTGCACCCATCTACCCCTTACCATTCCATGTACCGCCCCCCAACTGTCGCGATACCCACGACCTCCACCCACCAGGTTGTCTACTGATCAAGATGCATCTTTAATATACCCTTTTCGCAAATAAGCATCTTAATTGACAGTAAAAACCTGCCCCGAGGTTCGTAGAAAAAATATCTTTCGGCTTCACTATAGGATTTCTGAGTATCAACCGTTAATTCTGTGATATAGCTATCTAGGATGCTATCGAACCACACTTCGACAGCCCGCGATGCTTTATTATCAACCTTCTATAGCTCCTGAATCAACTTGAGGGTCCAGGTCGTCGGTTCACCACCCTGGAAGTTCCTCTTCTGGAAGGTCAACTTCGCCAACCACTCATACAAAATGACTGGGAATTCACATAAGAACCACTCATCCGGTCCATCGTGAATATATCTATCCACCCACTGATCTATTGTCAGTCGAGTGTTCCAGCTTTCTTCTTCAACGAATTCTTGTAACTTTTGATCAAACCATTCCTGGATCTCGGGTTTCGTCGGGTGCCACAACATATCCACCTTTCACTTCGCACATGGTCCCGGCAACAGAACCATTTTTTGACTCAAACCTAGTCAACAGGGGTTCCCATCACTGTCGATACCAACCCACCGCGATCTCCTTGAGCACCGGCCTAGGCAGGTTTTACCCTACCCAGCAACACCTGTAGAGCAGATGAGGTCTCACCAGAGGTGATCAAGGGAGAGTAGACGGAACCATGTTTCCATTGAATGAAGGAGTATGTGTGTGGCATTAGCTACTTAATCTTATTGCAATATTCAATAAGTCCATGCATTCACTTTGACATTATTGTACTCATATCATCATTTAAATGGAAACATTCATTGTTGCAGCAGATTATAACAATAAAGCGACTATTGCATCAAAGAAACATTGCATTACCATCAAAAGACAAAAGACACACCAGGATTGCACCGAATAGTTTCATCACATCATATTATTACTGCAAAAACCCAATACAATGCCTTTGCGGATCACAGATTCCAGCAATATCTCTCGATCTCCCAACATACGCACAAAACTGCATATCAAAGCTCTCTCTTATCTCTATATCTCTATCTCTATCTCTATCACGACCTACAACTTCTTGTCTATATATAGGCTTCCACTTTTACAATGCTTGTCCACTTACTAACAGCTTCCTAACCGACTCTTGGACAAAAGACCCAAAATCTAACTGACCCAGTCCAAATGACCCAAAAACCCGCCTACTGCGGTACAATTAGCTAAAAAATACATAAAATACTCGAGCCTTCTTCCTTCCACAACTTCGTTTAACGTGTCGCAGCATCGGCAATGCTGCGATTCTTCCTTATCAAACCGCCTACCAACAAATGTATAGAAAGGAGATGGATTTGTCTTTCCTTCTCCTCATTGAATCGACCATAAGTTTCAAGAGAAAAAAAAGGTAGGGGTCCGACGAATGCTTATTTCCACTAGGTGTTGGCGCACTTTTACTTAGACTAGGGTTCAACACTTAAAATTTCACCAAAAAAACCCTATCCACAGACATCGGTCCGAAAGGGAGCAAATGCCTTATGGAAACACCTGCAAAGTAGATGAAGTCTCACCCGAAGTATCTATGGAGACTGCAGGAACCAAACTTCATGCAGTATAGAAGGGGAATACTCAGCGCGCAATGCATTCATCAACATATTCTACTTCATAACATCGACAGAAACAGAGCTTCGACACATATATTACTTTGCTAGATTAACGTATTTAGATTATATTTGCATTCATACATATTTACTAATCATACATTCACTTAGATATTCAACAGAGGAAATAAACACATATCAAACCACATCACATCACAACATGAAAAAACACCATGTTTAACGTGGAAATCCATCTAGGAAAAACCACGAAAGCGCTTGTCTTTATTATGAGTCGCAGCCAAATAAGCACTTCAGGGAAAAATTACAATTTCTTCATGAATTACAATGGATCTGCGCACATAGCTTGCAGATCGGTGACTCAAATTCCCCAAAATATCTTCAACAGACATAGCATATAGCTTCATTATAGAGCAAATAACCCGAATTACAATGACCATCAGAGCATAACCATAACCAACCCAAAACTTCTCTCTTATCACATATTTATGGGGCGCACTTAGCTTTCCCCGCTCCCACTAACTCACTAACTTCCTAACCGACTCATTATTATAATGTGGACCAATCCAAACTAACTAACTAACTCAACTCCGACCATTGACTCGATCAATATGACTGTTTTCCCCATTTTCTTGGACGCTTCGTTGGAGTTGACCACTTCTCTGAACCGTTTCCACTTTGTCTCTGTCCACACCAAAATTGTTTCTTCAAAATTTGGTACCTCCCAAAAAGATAGGCCCAAAAGGCCCCCAACACTCACATGTGGCTCGTCTCGAGCCACTTCAAGGTTGTGAGTCAGGTTCCTGTAGCTTCGACAGAAAATCTTTGCAAATGTTCTGGCTCACTTCGACCAGCTGCTGAACTTCATCTTTCTTCTGGCCAACAACTTCTACTACCTCTGCAGTAATATATGACTAGCTCACCTCGATATCCTAGGTGACTGCTGACTGGATGTAAGTATGCCTACTTCCAATGTCCTCTGAGACACGTTGGGCCTCAAATTGGAGCATCTGGACTCTTTTTGTTCATTGCCTATGCTGCATCTCAGCTAATTGATCTCCTGCTGTAGCTCTTTACTTTATGTGGCTCTTCCTATGCGCTGGACTAGAGGCAGAGTCTTCAACTGCTCACGTAGAGCATTCATCTTTCCTTCAGCGGCCCCAAGCCATGTTTGAACCTCCTGCAACGCAGCATCTTCGAATAACGCATACCAGGACTGCGACACTTCTTCATACATCTTCATGGACTCATCTTCCACTGTTTGAAGGCTCTAAACAACCTCTTGAACTTTTGCTCGTCACTGCTCAGTCACTTCAGGTGGGGTGATCAGCACCAGCTTAGCCTACAACTCTTGCACTTTCGTCTGATATCCTGAAATGACCGTTTCTAAGCACTGTACATTTTCTTTCGCTGTCATTTTTCAATGATTTTGGCATCAGGCACTGCTTGACATGCAACTTCAACTACTTGTACTTTGTCCTTTGCCTTTCGCAACAGGTCTTTGTCCAACTGAAGCTCAGCATTCAACTCTTTCAATGTAGCTGCATGATTCTTGTATCCCTTCATCGGTTCCAACATAGAACTTTCTCTTGACTTGATCTCTTTTGCAATGCTTTCCTGTAACCAGTGCAACATATAAAGAGGTAATACAGGCAATTGAATTTCTGCATACCTAGAATTTGGAACTTCCACACTGGTCCCTAGTTCATCAAAAGTTATTGCCTGTGGAAAAATTTTAACCACCCATTCCGCAGGGGACAGTGGTGCTCCTTGATCTTGTGTCTCCTCTTCTTGCGCAATTTCAATCTGTGGTGGTGTGACCTACGATGGAGCTGAAATGCGAATTTTCTTTACTTCTTGACACAACATATTTAGGATGTTAGTGACGCTGCTGAACAGATGTATCATTTTATCCTCTTCCTTCCTTCAGTTTTCCTCAGCAACTTCTATCATCTTGTCGAACGTGATGTTAATATCGTCATCCGTCAAGGCTTGGACATTTACATGTCGCTGTGATTTCTGCTTTTTCCTTGCACCTTGCCTAGATGTTTCACCTTTTTGCTTATCCCCCAAGTCCGAATCAGTAGGGGTTTGACTCGATTCCTGCCCTTCTTGATCATAATCTCCACCTTTGGTGTGTTGGGTATTATGACTTGTCTGATGCTGACCGGATGTACTGTCCTTTTGCTAGTCTTGCTGCGATGGATCCAGTGATATATTTTTAGGCTCAATTGTCACTTGCCACTCCGGTGGCCATTCTTGAATCATTGCATCAACTTCATCATGAGATAACTTGAACCCCATCACTAACCATTGCTAGTGTGGGTCCCTTCTCACTTGCACCTACATGTGGTGAGTCCTAGCTTTGAACTTCTCCACATCGCTATACTTAGCCACCACTGCTTCATCAATACGTGGTATTTGCACCACATAGTATCTCAACACCTCCAGCTGCATGTACAATGACACGTTGCTTTCCTTCTATCGGCTCCTTATGTTTGAATTGGATAAATTCATGCAGCGCGACCCCTGGCATGGTCCAATTGGTTGCATACCTTGATAGTTTGTTGGCTCTGCCCAACCCACAAAAGATATGAACAACAATAGCTAAGAGTATGTAAAGGGTGATTCATTGTCCTATGCATTGATACCATCTGCAAGAAACTCGTTCAAAAGAAAAGTGGCCCAATTCATTTGTACGCCTTGTGCACACTACTCTGTCGTAGCAATGACAGAAGCAATGACTTGGTTCGACCAATTCTTATGGAGCAAATTGGTTGTTAACATCTTTGTAGCAAACCGAACACACTGGTCGCTGATAGAGGCTACATCAAAGCCCCTATTTCTCTTTGACAAATTATACTTTTCCTTCATTATGGATGCAAAGTCACGGTCCCGTTCTTTCCTAATGAAGAATTGCAACAGGTCTACCCCAGCCTTAGTTAAACCCATGATTCTAGAAATAAGGTATGTATCAATGGATACCTTGGTCTCCAACCACAAGCATCCCCCATGCAAACATAATAGAAGATGTTTAACACATGCATTTGCCTCTGTAGTGCGACCAAAGTGTGGTAGGTGTATTAGTGGCAATAGACCAACTCTAGCCACACCAATAACCCACTGTTGCGGTTCCAACTCAACTGGATGGCCTTTTTCTGAAACAATAGGTCGCATGTAATGAGTGTATTTGAACTCGGTGAACTTGCTCGCATCATGGTCCGCATATGACAACTATGTGATGTGCTTCAGAATATCTCCTTGTACCATGACCCCTTTTGGCATTCGAAGAGTTTCCAATTGGTACCGTGCATTTTTCGGCAACTTGACTACTTTATCTCTTGAATTACGGGGAGGAAAATACTCTGGAAAGAAAGTCATAGAGCCCAACATGGATGCACTGGCATCATGGCGTGCCTTCGTCCTTAACTCCGGGTTGGGTCTGTTCGCCTTTCTTGTCTTTCGGGGCACATTAACAGGAATCTGTGAGCAATTAACTCTAGGTAGCTCCAGAATCACAGAAACAGAGCATGGCATTGGGACCTTCTCGACAGACCCCTGAGACGCACTACCAGCTAACAGATCAACCTGCATTTTGACAGCTTACAGATTCTCTATCACACGACACATAAAGCTCAGCTCTGGTTTCTTTTCTCTACTGCAATAGCTCAAGTCACAATGAAGAATGAGCGAGGGAGCAACGGGATTTTTAAGTTTATCCCCTGCATGCGATCCATCTGTCATTTTTTAGATGAAATAAATGTACTCGATCCCCCAATGATGATGGTGGTAGTGGCATATCTATTCACACACTTCCGTCATTTTAGGATTTAATTCAAAAATCCCACTAGCGCCACCACTAAACTCGTCATAAAAGCAGCAATAAATCCTCAATAACCGCAACTTTGACAAGCAGGTCAGTCCAAAACTTCGACAGACGACCAACTTCCCGCAGAAATGTAACTTTGACACAAATAGGAAGTTGTTGTTTCCGAGCAATAGGAATAACACTTCGACCAACTAAACTTCGACAGATGACCAACTTTGACACAATAAAAGACTTCAATGCACTGGGGAGTTGGGGTTTCTGAATGACACTATAGAACTTTGACATGACAGTAACTTGGGGTTTCCACATAGGTCCAACATAACTTTACATTGACACGACTAACTATGACAAAAATAAAACTTTGGGTTTCCAAATATTTTTCTATGTACAAACATGCAAGCAATCATCTTCAATTCGACACACCACGACTGTCCCTGTAGGGCTTCAACCGACTCCCATTCACCAAACCTTGGAAGACTTGACCATCTAGTGTTTGTAACTATACTGTGCCTCCCTCTCTAACAAAATTAATAACACATGGCCCTATCCAATGCATCTGTAACTTACTAGGATGTTTGAAAATTTTGATGTCATAGAGAAGAACTAAGTCTCCTCGTTGTAAATACTTCTTAGCAATTTGAAGATCATGCCACGCTTTTTCTCGATCTTTCTGTACCTGTTGATGGAAACCTGATGTTAGTGCTAAATTTAACCCGCGACTGCAAGAGAGCCAAGCATAACACATGTTAATGCTTAAAGGAAAGTGTTGATTGATGGGTTGCATTAATTATATAGAGGGGTTACGAGAATATGTAGACAAGGTGTAAGATAGCTGAAAACATCAAGCTCTATGATAAGCAAGGATGGAAAACTAAAGGAAGAATCATATCAGGATGACCAAGGTTCAAAGAGGATTGTTAATATGTGGAGAAAACAACTCATTCAAACATCAACATAAAGAAACATGTTCAGAAAAACATTCCAAAGATGGAATCTGAAATACTAAATCTCAACATGGGCAATCACAATAAAAACATTATTGATCAGGAATCCATAATTAAGACCAGTTAAAACATAACTGCACAGTATATTCAGATTGAAAGATGGCTAGAACTTGGCACAACTGATAGAAAATAATGTGTAAATTACAGGCCTCCAAAAAATACAGAGTTGTTAGAAAAACAGGATCGCAGAGCAATAACAATAAACATAAATGAAAATATAATCACACATACACATTACAAGAGAGACACAGATATATCGTGGTTCATCCAAGATGGGCTATGTCCACAATGAAGTTTCCAGTCCTTATTATTATACCGTCCAACAAAGTGAAGGGATACAACTTGCAGCACAACTGCTGCACTTCCTCTTCATTGTCTCACAGTCTCTCTTCCGATCTCAGATATATTTACAATGCATAATACCTAATACATCTTACCCTAGCCGTATTACAATGTCTTTCTTTTATAGGGGAAATACAATGGGAAAATACCACAGGATACCCAAAACCATGGGCCCGTAAAAAAACCCCAAAAAATTCCTTTGGGAGCTTTGCCCCCGGACCCCCCAAACCTCGGTGGGGGGAGGATTCGCCCCCCCACTGGGGTGAGTGTATAGTCCTTTTACATATCATATAAAGCTGGGGTACAAACAAAGCTGAATAATAATGTCTATGAATCTGGAGATCAGGCTCCACAACCAACAAGAGCAAGGTCTCAGACCACATTTTATAACTCTCAATCTCATTACAATTTTCTCACACAGCGTCTCGGCTTTAACCTCTCTCCTCTTAATGTTTTTCATTTACAATATATAGCAAAAGATACCCCATTCCAGATCTAAGAGTTCGAAACCCTTCTTGAAACTAATAATCAAAGCTGTTACAAATTTTCAGGGATAAACTTAAATATATTGCCATAAAATTTGGGATGTTGAAGCTCAAATGCCTGAAATTTTGGAATAATACCATTTACTGATAATTTTATGCTGCGAGGTGCTTTGCACTTATGGAACTGTTGTCTTCCATTGCTTAATTGCTGCATGAGGCTTCCGATTAAACTTCTAAATAATTGGAAATAATAAGATCTCTACGTGATATACAGTTTGAAAATCTTAGATTAATGGATTTAAAATATGGAAATAACCCTTTCTCTGCTGACTGAAACCGATCCTCAATCTAAAAATATGGAGAAAATTGTTTGACTATTAATCTTGCTTGGGAAAATAGATCTGAATGTTGATCCAAAATCTGAGATTGCTTGATTTACTCTACTCACTTCAAATCCTGCCACATTGTAGATAACTGCCCAACTAATACCTTTTTGACTGCTCATTCAAGGCCTAGAAATCTAGAAATAATTGTTCAACTGCCCACTGATCTTTCTCTCTAAAATCTGGATTTGCTTGTGCTCAATTGGTACTCTCTGCAATCTTCTTTATCATGTTCTTAGCTTAATGTTTTCACACATGAAAGCACTTTGATACTTTAGCCGACAATTGGAGGCTTCTTTTTTGATGCGGTGTAGTGAAATATTTCCAAGACCAGCAAGGTACTCTTTCGTAATGACCTCAGATATGAATGATCTGGCTGACAGATGCACTTCTTTAGCAGAACTTGCTAATTCTCTGGAGATATCTTCACCACTTGATGCATTTCCAATTACAATAACAACCTAATCTTGAAATGGAGCAGGCACACATTAATTATGAGTAGCCATTATCGTGAACTTTTAAAATGAAGAAACTTATCTAGTGGTCCATTAGTTTCAATATCTAGTGCGCCTCTACCTTTTCGTCCAACTAGCTCTGTCTCCGGATGCTCTGCCACTTGGTAGAAGCTCTTTCTTATGCATAAAATCTCTTCTTTTTGCTAGTGAAATCTTTTGTCAATGTTTTAACATTGTCTAGCATTTGGAATTTGTGATACTGTTCAACCTTTGTTCTTCATGTGGGCGCTGCTTAACACTTGGATGTGGCTTGACCCCACTTCCTTCATGGTGCTGGATGTATGGATTATTTGAGAATTTCTTCTTTGAATTTAATATTTGCTTTTTTTCTAAGTTTATCACTTGAAACTATCTAATTCAAACTTCCCATGTTTTCGAAGAAGCTGTTGTTGTAATGGTGCATGTATTGCATCGAAATTCGAATGACACTTCGCATTCATTTGACACCAGCGAACTTACCTTGACATTTGGAATTTTATGGGATAAATATGGTACCAACACCTGCGACAAAATGATCCTCCTCCAACTAGAGTAGCTGTGCTAATATTTCTTCTATAGCACCGGTATCAGACATACCTATAAACGCAACGATTCTTAAACTTGGTATAATGTACTCCATGGGCATTACAACCTCTTTCACATACACCAACTTGAAGGGTATTTGACCTGTCAACCTTTTACACGTCGTTCTATAGGCCCATAAAATTGCAAGAATTTTTAAGTCCCAGTCATCGCGGTTCACATTACAGACTTTAGTTAGTGCATGTTCCATAATTTTATTGAATGCTTCAACTATTCCATTTTCCTGCAGGCGATATGGAGTACTCTTATGATGATAGACGTGAAATTATTCAGTAAGGGCCTCTATAGTCTTGTTAACAAAATGTGTACCTTGATCACTTAATAAAACTCAAGGACAACCAAACTTGGTAATAACATTCTCAAATAGAAACTTCACAACAGTTGTAGCAGTGTAATCTTGTACTGGTGCAAATTCATCCCACCATGTAAGATAATCTGTCGTAGTGATAATATACCTTGCACCTGTCCTTTTGTCAGGGGGATTGATGGGTCCGAAAAAATCAATAGCCCATTTGTCGAATGCTTGCAATGTAACCTGAGGTACCAAAGGCATTTCATCTCTTCATGATGGCTTCCCAATTCTTTGACATACGTCGTAGTTATGACAATATTCTTTAGCATCTTTGTGAAGGTTAAGCCACCATAGTCCTGCTCTTGCACTGTAGCTTTCCCTGCATAATGGCCTCCTTCCACTCCATTATGATCCTCAGACAAGATAATTGGTCGCTCGTGCTCCAAAACACATCGACACAATATTTCATACAATCCCAACTTATACAATTGACCGACGATCAACTGATAGTCTGCGCACTTGACTACCAACTGCTTATTATGAGCAGTCGTATATCCTTCTGTTGGTGTTCCTGTAGATAAAAATGCCACAATATCTTGAAAGTAGTCATCAACCATTCTTACTGAAAAGATATGTGCATATGTTCTTGAAAGTAGTCAGTTCTTCGCCTGTTTCCAACCTCGAAAGATGGTCGGAGCCCGGATTCAACCTGTCGGGATTTACAATGATCTCGAAATCATATTCTTGAAACAACATCAACCATCAACATATCTCCCCCCCAACACTAGCTTGTTGACCAAGTACTTTAACGCGGAGTGGTCAATAAACATCTTAAAGTGACCGCCTAACAAGTAATGTCTAAACTTTTTCAATGCATAAACCATAGCAAGTCCTTCTCTTTCTGTCATAGTATAATTTTTTCTACAGTAGATAACTTCCTACTAGAAAATGCAATAGGATGGTTGATAGAACCCTCACCTGGCTGAGCAAGTACCTCACTAGAAATTTTCAGATGAGGCATTGACATGGACATGAAATTCTTTTTTCCAATTAGGGAATACCAAAATAGGTGTTGTAACCATTTTCTCCTTTAACAGGTCGAGACGTTGCTGAAAATATTCATTCCAGTGAAACTTTGCATCCTTCTTAAGTAATTTTTCCATTGGTGATGTAATATAAGCATAGCCTTTGATAAATTTCCGATAATATCATGTGTGACTCAAAGTTGTGCGTAGTTGTTGGACTATGGTAGGCAGAGGCAAGTCAACTATAATAATAATCTTTTTAGGATCCACTAACAGGCCTTGCTTACAAACTGCATGTCCCATTAAGATACCAAATGGAGCACATAATATGCATTTCTTCAAATTCAAAGAGATTTGGTATTGTCGACAACATTCTAACATCAACCTCAAGTTTTCAATATGATTCTTAAGTAACCCATAACTTATGATTGAATTCCTTAAATGCAACAACAACTATACGTGAGAAAATTGCGGGAGCATTCTTTAGGAAAAAAGGCATTACCATGTGAAGCAGTCCCACTCTGTCGCAAATGTCATCTTATGGCAATCTTCCTTAGAAATCTTAATTTGATGATACCCAGAGAATCCAACCGTAAAGGAATATGCTTCATGTCCTCCAACACTTTCAAGTACTTTGTTTGTAAATGTATTTGGAAAAGGATCATGTAGACATGCATCATTCAACTTCTGCAGGTCGACACAAATCCTGATCTCTCTAGTCTTCTTGTCTTGGACCACCATAGGACCGATCCATTATGATTCTTCGACAGGCTCAATGATGCCTGCATCAAGCATTCGGTCGAACTTTTCTCTGAATTTTTCCTTGTAGTGCGGATTCAACTTGTACAACCGTTACTTAATTGGCTTAGTGCTTGGTTTTAGTGGGATATTCATTTCACCCAGGTCACTAGCGATACCTTTCATTTCTGAAAATTTAGTAGGGAACAGATCTTGAAACTCATGCAATAGGTCAGTAATTTTTCCCACCGTTTCATCATCCCAATAATCACCTATATTTGCAAACTTTGGGTTTTCAGCAGAGCCAATATTTACCATTTTAATCGTCAATGGCTTCAGGAATTTGTCTGATGAAATTCCTGGTCCTCACAGATCATGACTTACTTCACTTTCACTGGACTAACTGGACTGCACTGGACTGCACCAGTGTTAGTAACATGTATCATAGTATATGGGCCAAGCCAGTGCATCTTAAATTTACTGGGAAACTTCGTGAATTTGCTATCATACAGGAGGACTAGGTCACCTACCTGAAAGCACTTGTTCTTAAGGCACTGACATGAGTATCACTCATCCAATCATTCAACTACTCAGCCGATTAGCCATCTACTATTCGTTCACCCACTTGGTATGGTTATGATTTGAGCACATTCCACTGATACAATCTAACTGTTATGCATTTGTTCTATTGCGCATAAGGAAGTACTTGAGTGATTTCTTAACACTTAAGCAACTAACTGACTCATTTCTCTCAAACATAAAATAAATGTTCACCATTCATCTATTCATGCAGAACTTAACATATCATCTCCATACTTCTTCTGATGGCAAATGCATACAACAGTTCTCTCATAACAGCATGCAAGGAAACATCTAGACATTCATTTACAAAAAACACAGATAATCATTCATCCATAAAACACAAATACACAACACGATATTTAATGTGGTTCACTCCCCCGGATGGGAATCTACGCTCACAAGAACGGTTGGTAATATATATATTTAAAAAGGGATGGGGACAACTGTTCTTAGTCTGCGCACTCAACTGCAGACTCTCCTTCCTCTCAGATAGGTCTCTGCACACACAGCTGCAGAGCCTTTACAATCTTCTCAACTCAAAAGAGATTTTACAATACAACATCCAGAACCCAAAAATGTAACAACAAAAAGTAACCCCATCCCATAAAAAAATGGTAGGGTATCGCCAACTAAATTGGCTAACTGGACTGAACTAGTGTTAGTAACATGTATCACAGTATATGGGCCAAGCCAATGCATCTTAAATTTACCGGGAAACTTCATGAATTTGCTATCATACAGGAGGACTAGGTCACCTACCTGAAATCACTTGTTCTTTATATGGCGATCATGCCAGGCTTTCTCGCGGTCCTTCTGAGCTTGCTGTTGGAAGCCGGCAATGAAGCGATCTTCCTCTAACCCAACGAGGTGTAGAAATCTTTCTTCTAGTGCTGCGCGGTCTGCCATCCCTGTGAACGCAGTGATCCTTAAGCTAGGGACAATGTACTCCATTGGCATTATAGCTTCCTGCCCATAAGCCAACTGAAAAGGTGTATTTCCTGTCAATTTCTTGCATGTGGTCCTGTATGCCCATAACACAGAGGAGACACGCAGGTCCCAATCATCTCTATTCACATTGCAAACTTTAGTCAGTGCGTTCTCCAGTATTTTATTGAAAGCCTCAACAGTGCCATTCGCCTATGGATGATATGGAGTGCTGCTTTGATGACGAATGTGGAATTCCTCTGTAAGTGCCTCAATGGTCCTTTTCAAAAAGTGAGTACCTTGGTCACTCATCAAAATATTCGGACAGCCAAATCTTGACAGTATTTCTTCAAAAATGAACTGCGCTGTAGTCCTTTACTGGATTTGCTTCCACCCATCTGGTGAGGTAATCAGTAGCAGTAATAATATACTTCGCACCAGTTCTTTTCCCTGGTGGGTTTATAGGACCCACAAAATCAATTGCCCATTTTTCAAATGCCTGCAAAGTCAACTGTGGGTTTAATGGCATCTCATCTCTTCGTGAAGGTTTCCCTATCCTTTGACATACATCACATTTCCTGCAGTGTTCTTTGGAATATTTGTGGATCGTGGGCCACCATAGCCCTATGCGCAATATCTTATGCGCGGTAGCCCTTCCTGCATAGTGACCTCCCGTGATCCCTGAATGCGTGTCTGCTAGAATAAATGGTTTCTCATGATCTAGTACACATCTGCGCAAGACTTCATCTGGCCCGAGTTTGTATAACTGACCTGCAATTACAGTGAAGTCTGCAGCGCGCACCACTAGCTGCTTCTTCTACTAGACAGATAATTCCTGCGGTGCCAGCCCTGTTGTCAGAAAATTAATGATATCCTTATAATAATCATCGGCAACCTGTATAGCGAATAGCTGTGCATCAGGCAGACTATCTTCAATGTTCGTCGGCTCTTCTCCTGACTCAATCCTTGACAGATGATCAGGTCCCAAGTTCAGTCTACTTGGCTTAACAATAATCTAAAAGTCATATTCCTGGAACAACAGTAGCCATCTGCATATGCGTCCCCCTAACACTGGATTATTGACCAAATATTTCAACGCAGAATGGTCAGTGAACATAAGGAAGTGCGCACCAAGCAAGTAATGTCTGAATTTCTATAGGGCATATACCATCGCAAGACCTTCCCTCTTAGTAGTAGTATAGTTGTTTTCTGCTGTTGAGAGCTTCTTGCTTGAGAATGCAATAGGATGGTCAATACCTCCTTCTCCTGGCTGAGCTAATACGATTCTCGGGGCAATGCATGATGCATCAACATGGACATGAAATGGCTTTGTCCAATCTGGAAAGACTAGAATCGGTGTAGTCACCATCTTTTCTTTCAGTGTATCAAAACCCTGTTCGCATTTTGCGTTCCAAATGAACGGTGCGTCTTTCTTTAGTAGCTTCTCCATTGCTGTGGTTATCTGCGCGTAACGCTTTATAAATTTCCTGTAGTATCCAGTATGGCCCAAGGTAGAGCGCAACATCTTGACTGAATTTGGTGTTGGCAAGTTCACAATAATGGCAATCTTCGCAGGGTCCACCATCAATCCTTGCTTACAAACAATGTGCCCCAATAGAATCCCATAAGGAACACAAAAAATACACTTCTTTAGATTTAAAGAGATCTGATGCTGTCGACACTTCTCAAGCATCATTCCGAGGTTCGCACAATGGTTCTTCAATAGACCAAACACAGTCCAATCATCAAAATAGGCTTTTAGAAACTTATGCATAAACTCTTTGAATGCTGCGATGACCACTTTGGAAAATATGGCAGGTGCGTTCTTCAGGACAAAGGGCATTACTGTGTACTGGAACGACCCCCATTCTGTAGCAAAATTCATCTTATGCCTGTCTGTGGGATCAGTCCTTATCTGATGATACCCCGAAAAACCATCAGTAAAAGAATAGGCCTCATTCCCTCCAACATTATCAAGCACTTCGTCCGTGAAAGGAGTAGGGAATGGGTCGTGCATGGAAGCATCATTTAGTTTTCTGAGATCCACACAAATCCTGATCTCACCCTTCGCTTTCTTGTCTTGAACGACCATGGGACTAATCCACTCTGATTCCTTGATAGGTTCAATGATTCTTGCTTCAAGCATCTTATCCAACTCTGCGCGTACTCTTTCTTTATAGCGCGGATTTAATCTGTATGGTCTCTTCTTCACAAGCTTGGTGCCTGGCTTCAAAGGTATTTTCATGATCCCTAGGTCTCCCAAAATGCCTTTCATTTCTGTAAATTTTGTCAGAAACAACTCCTGATACTCATGCAGAGTGTCCGCGATCTCTGCAACAGTCTGATCATCCCAATAGTCTTCGATTGCTGCGAACTTCGGTTCTTTGCTTGTGCCAATATTCACCTTCTGCGTTTTTAATGGTCCGCTCATATCTAGGATTTCTAGCGGAGGTCCTTCTACATCGCGCGTACCCTCCGATTCTGGTATGTTTATGCTGCATGGATCATCGTCATCATCTTCAATTCTATCATTGATTTCTTCAACTATGTTGTAACACTTGATGAGGTGTTCTTCATGTTCCTTCCGTTCTGACTATAGGTGCACAGGAACGTGATCTGCCCTGAAGAATTCCTCCAATGTCATATTTCTGTGAGGGCAGTCTTCCCTGAATATGCATTCCTTAATTATCTGCAATGCGTCATGGATCAACAGGTTCTCATCATCAAAGCTGAAGTCCCTCTGGAAGTTCGCAGTCAGCATGTCCCAATCAGTGGTTTCTCTGCGCAACTTCAGGTCTAGGTACCATTTCTTTGGAATGTCATCATCCAGCGTATATACAAATAGATGCACCCATTCTATGTGTGGCCTTTCCGTCCATGCCTATGAACAGACTTAAATATGTTGACTAGGATCTGTCTATCCATTAAACTTTTCAAAGGGTAAGGTAACCTGGTCAGCAAACCGAATCTGCATGTTAATTCTGCATTGATCCCAAGTGGTCAATGTCTTCTTGTGCGCAGTCCACCATCTGGCGGGTGTGTCGCGCAATGCCATATCCAATGCTGGTAATCTGTGCTCATATCTAATGGCTGCAGTGTATTCCTGGATGAAATTGTAAGCATTAGCAGAACCATCATATATGGGAATAGGACTTACCTCCTTTCCAATCCAGCGTAGTGATTTCGTAACCTGCGCACACCTTCTTGCTGATACTTCATGCATCCGGCTTTGCCAATTTTCCAGTCCTGCCTCCGAATCAGAGACACAGGAGCTGTCACATCTCCAACTGAGTGTACCATCTGCAGTAGGATTAATGTAATATTCCTGGTTCGCTGTGAGCTGGTATAGTCTGTCCAAGTCTTGAGCCTTGGATTCCTCCTGAATCTGTTCGCTGTATCTGTCACCATTTGTAGGATACAATGGTACGATGACCCTAAGATGCTTTCCTTCAAATATCATCTTCTTTGTCTTCAAATTTATGATAGCCAAGTTATCGATAGCCCAGTCAATTCCTAGCAGTGCAGGAAAAGGATGACTATCATCGACAATCTCGATAACTTCAAAGTTTGCATGACTTTGGACTCCATCGATTTCGACTATCATGTCAGCTAACTAGCCAAAAGGTATGAATTTCTCTTGGTTAGCCATTCTCAACTGGATAGGTGACCATGACAACTTTGGTTGACCCATCTGCTGCCATGTCTGCTTAGTCAAGACATTTACTTCGGATCCCAGGTCAAGGATGACTTCATCCATTTCAAAATCTCCAATCTGCGTGGTAAGCCTCATTTCTTAGCTTGTTCTTTTATGCTTCCTTATGTGATGTATTGCGCTATCAGAAGTATCTGTTCTAGTCTGCGGCTCATACTGGTATATGAGCTTCTGCAGCTCTATTATGGCATTTTCACTTTTGAGTAGCTTCATGCAGCTTCGCAGGAACTACGCAACGGAGGTGTTGACATCCGTTGCAGTGCTTGTTTTGTCATAGGACGCTGGCATGTCTTCAACATGCGGTGCTTCACCGCACAATGGGATCCTTCGTGATTCTGTTGCCGGTTCTCTGAAGGTATCCCGCGCGTCGATAAATACTTCCTTGTTCTTTCGTAGGTCGAGAGCAGGTATTTTTCTCGGATCTTTCCTCATCCATACTGTCTCATGAGGGATCTGCTTTGTGTGAGCCTCCCCTGATGTGGAAGCTTCTTCTCCCCTATCACGGCCTGTCTGAGTGCCACTGCGTGTGACCACATTGATGCTCGGGTCTACTGGTCTGCTCTCTAGTGCGATCCACTGGATGTTCATGTTTGGTGCGTCCATCCATCTTCTTTTCTGCATTTCCACCTCTAGCACTGGGCAATATTCAATAACATGCTCGAATGATTTACAGTAATTACATGTAGTGCATGGGTTAACACAATCTTTGGATACGTGACCTGGCTGGCCACAATTATAGCAAATAACTTGGCCGCGACCTCTTCCCTGCACTGGGCCAGCATTTCTTCCTTTGCCGCGGTATCTAGCACCACGACCTCTGTATCCTCCTTGGTCATATTGTGCATTCTCTTGTTTTGGCTGGTTATCTTCTTGTACGCGGTACAAGCCAGCGCCTCTCATTGATTCCATATCTCGTTTTCTCTCATTCATTAGCTCATATGCACGGCAGTTGGATTCATCATGTCCAACTGATTTACAGAAAGTGCAGTATAAATTTTTAGGCATTTTCACATACTTCTGTATGAGATAGCAGTCTTCAGGTCTGTGTCATGTGGTTCTACAAATTTCACACCATGGGGCCTAATTCTGATTTATTGGGTTGGGCGCACCACTATTAAGATAGTCGCGGAACAAAGGGAAATGCTCCTGGTCATGGCCTTCTCCTTTACAACTTGTACACCAGACCTCATGTCTAGGTTCATACCTTTTTTCTTTTCCATTCTTCATGATTTGCAGTTCTAGTGTCAGGGTGGTCAGCTGGTTTTGGATCTAAGACATCCCCAAACTAGTCTCACCAATCGGCGAAGCCTCTAGCTTCATTGTGATTTCCAAGGCCTCTGCCTATGATGTAACCTTCTGCTACATCAATGGTAATCTAATATGGGGCAACAACACAGCAATGAACCATTCCTTGTGTTGTTCCAGGGCTATAACAAAGCTCACTTGGTCTAATAGGGTTTTGAACTTCTGATCAAACTCCCAAACCGTTTCAGTTGGTTTCTTCTTTATTTCTTTCAACTCGATTATACACTGAGATTTAGATTTGGGTTTCTTAAACTCTGCCACAAGCGCAACTTTAATTTCTGCGAGGGTTCTCGGCTGTGTGTTAGAGTACTTCATGAACCAATGTAAATCTCTGTCCCTGAAAGTGGTGATGAGCTGTGCTCTCTTCACGGCATCATCCTGGATTTGTCTTACACCCTATACGGCTTCGCAAAGGAACCAATGTTGGTCAGGGTCTTCTAAGCCAGTTCCTTTGAATATCGGTAGCTTCATATCTGTGTTTTCCATTGTCCTATTAGGTAGTGGGGCACCCAGATTAGTGCACGGCTGTTGTAAAGGGCTCTGTGCAGTGAAAACAAATGGGCTTATCAGGATAGACGTACTGGGCAGAGTATTTTGTGGGGTGGGCTGTGTAGCGGGTGGGTTTTGAGATAAAGGTGGTGTGGTCTCTGCAGCCGGTGGGTTCTCAGGGGTAAATGGTGGTGCGGCTTCGTTGTCAAGGTCACAAGGAATCTCAGTATCTATGTGGAATCCAGGGCCTCCAAGATTATTATTAAATTTATATCTCTTGCCACTTCTAAGATTATGGGTATCTTCATCAGAATCACTATATATACTGTTTACCATGATAGACTTAAGAATATCACTGCATTCTTAAAACACCTTTCTCAGTTAACAACATCTTAATGTATAGACTGAGATTGTTCAGCAACTTACCTTGGAATCCTCCGAAAAAGTATGCTTCTGCTTGGCTGTAGGATTTGAGTGTGTCTACAACAAATTCTGTTACGAAGCCTTCTAGCATATGATCGACCCAAAAATCAACTGCGCATGTCAATGGGCTATCTATTGCTTTGAGCTGCGCTATGAGCTCAAGAGTCCACTCTGTAGGAACTCCTCCTTGAAAATAGGTTTTCTTTTCTACGAGCCGCGAGATCCACGCGTGCAGCTCATTTGGAAATGATGCCCAGGAAATCTCGTGAATGTCTTTCCACAGATATCTATCCGACCACTTTGTGTCACATAGACGTGGATGTCTATTCTCCTTCCTTGCAAAGTCTCTTATGGTCTTGTCCCACCAAGCTTGGATTTTTGTCTTTTCAGGATGCCAATTGTCAGAGCCTTCCGGGAACTGGTATTCTTCGTCACACATCATGATTGCAACTCATCACGGATTCTAGCATGGCAACGGAACCATTTGTTGTCTATAACTGAACCAGAGGTTTTCTATAAGACCCAGGTTCTTCATGGTTTCCCTTTGACCAACAAAACCCCTTCGCACCGGCCCTTTTGGCAACAACATGTGAGCAAGTTGAGGTCTCACCCGAGGTGTATCTATGGGGTACTGCGGAATTAGGTTTCCATAGTAAGTGACGATTTGCTTGGATGGACATACTGCGTAGCACAATAGGGGGTATATGCTGCGAGGGGAGACTACGCAGCGATGGACAACGCTGCTGTCCGCACCACTCCGTTCTTCTACTGCGGGACTTCTATTGGGACTGCGAACAATACCATTCAGCTTATACTTGAAGTGTTCGAAAATGCTTAAGGCATTGACATGAGTATCACTCATCCACTCATTCAACTACTCAGCCGATTAGCCATCTACTATTCGTTCACCCACTTGGTATGGTTATGATTTGAGCACATTTTACTGATACAATCTAACTGTTATGCATTTGTTCTATTGCGCATAAGGAAGTACTTGAGTGATTTCTTAACACTTAAGCAACTAACTGACTCACTGCTCTCAAACATAAACTAAATGTTCACCATTCATCTATTCATGTAGAACTTAACATATCATCTCCATACTTCTTCCGATGGCAAATGCATACAATAGTTCTCTCATAACAGCATGCAAGGAAACATCTAGACATTCATTTACAGAAAAAACAGATAATCATTCATCCATAAAACACAAATGCACAACACGATATTTAACGTGGTTCACTCCCCCGGATGGGAAGCTACGTCCACAAGAACGGTTGGTAATATATATCTTTAAAAAGGGATGGGGACAACCGTTCTTAGTCTACGCACTCAGCTGCAGACTCTCCTTCCTCTCAGATAGGTCTCTGCGCACACAGCTGCAGAGCCTTTACAATCTTCTCAACTCAAAAGAGATTTTACAATACAACATCCAAAACCCAAAAATGTAACAACAAAAAGTAACCCCATCCCATACAAAATTGTCTTCTTAAATAGACCATTCCCGAAGGTCATGTCTTTACTATGCCGAAGACCTAAACCCAAAAACCCTTAGGGTTTACAAAACTGTGTCGGTTTCCCTAAACCAGCTTGCTGGAATCTGGTAGCGTCTGCTTCATCATGGCGGTTCTCCACGTCTTCATTCTGTCGCTATCGACCTTCCTGTCGCACACATGCCAACAGGTCACTTTCACTGACCCGTTCATCTCTAATGGTCTCGCCCATTAGGAATGCCAAGCCATCGCTTTCCCTGAGCTCTCCTTTCCTTAACAAACTCATGCATTGGCCTCCTTCCTGATTTGCTCGTGCCCGCCGCTCGACACTCCTGGAGCATCTTTCCAAAATTAGACCACTACTGGTCCATCTGGTACCTGCACTTGATCCTCGTCCAACACTCCGCTTTGCTGGCTCCACATGGCCTGACTGCTTCGCAGCACTGGTCTTCGTGGTACTTCCAAAATTCGGATGTTGCGCACAACTTCGTAGCATGGTCAAAACTTGGATGCTGTGCACAACTTCGCAGCACCCTCAACACTTAGAAAAAATTACATCTTTTTCTGAGCTGCGCTCAGCTCAATGTTTCTTGCTTATCAAAAGTGTTACCAAAACTTTGTCCCAACAGGGATATGAATGTCGCTTGGATTATCATCCTCTGGTTTTCCACTAATGTTGTAACACTCCATCATTTTCTCCACTGTCGCAATCCACTACGATATATTAAACACTAGCCTCAGAATTTCTTCAAAAATTTTAGCCTTGATAATCTGTAGAGGCGCATCTATTTTAGGACTTCCATCCTCATAATTAAATGTTTGTTTGAAGATTTTAGCCAAATTGTCACATTCTGCAATTCCTTATCACAACTCCAATGACGTATACCAATTTATTGGGATGGTGTTAAGTGTATGAATGAACATATTGACCTATTCTTTCTTGGGTATATTCTGCTAGATTGTAGTACAAGTAGCTAAATGATCAGCAAGGCTAGTAAGCCCTGTATACTTTTATCCAATATAAGGGATTCCTTCTCCAAACCGAATTTCTAAGTGTCTTCTGCACTACGACCAACCTGTTACAGAGTGCTTATGAGTAGTCCACCACCTCACTGGTGTTTCTTTCAAGGGGACATCCAGGGCTAATAAGCGTTGTTGCTCAGGGACCTTACCTTCACATTCATTAATAAATTGATCTACATTAGGTAAACCTTCATAAGCATGGAGACTAAAACCTCTGTTCCAACCCAACGTAGTGACTTTGTCACTCGAGCACATCTTTGCATAGAAACTTCATGTAGTCTGTTCTGCTAGTTTTCAAGAGCTTCACCATAATCAGATGAACAAGAACTAACACTCCTCCAACTGAGTGTCCCATCTACTATAGGATTGATATAGTTTTTTTTTTTTTTTTTTTTTTTTTTATCCTGGAGGATACATTATATATGTTATCTATATCTTGAGCATCATAATATCCTTTGACTGGTTCTACATATCTCTGTCCTTCCAGTGGATCCACAGGTGTGACGACTCTAATCTCCTCTTTTTCAAATGTTACTATTCTCTTCTTAAAATTGATAATAGTCTGATTTTGAATTTCCCAATCAATACACAATAGTGCAGGATATGGATTAGTGTCATCAACAATCTCAATTACTTCAAAATATTCATATGTTCGCAGTCCCTCCACTTCGACAGGGATCCCAACCATTTGACTGAATGGTATTACTTTCTGCTGATTGGACAACTATAACTAAATATGTGACCATACTAACTTTGGCTTACCCATATTCTCCCATGTCTGTTTGTTCATGATGTTTACATCTGAACCCAAATCTAAAATAACAAAATCCATGTCGTAGTCACCAATCTGCGCATTAAGTCGCATTTCTCGACAATCTTGAGTCTTCTATGAACATGATTGACAACCATCTCGAAACTCACTTCTTCCTTAGATTCCCCAATTAACTTTTTCAATTCTCTTAAATAATTCTCATATTTATCCATGGATAAACAACTTTTTAGGAAAGAATGAAGAGCACTTACCTTTCCTAGGTTCTTCTTTGGCGCAGACTTGTCGAAGCGAGGTGGCATGTCATGTACAGATCCTTCTTCAGTAATAGTTGGCGGGGAGGATATCAATGGACCCTTCATAAATTCGTCACAAGCTTCCAAGAATATACCTTTCTCCTTTTGAGCATCGAACTGTGGCATCTTCTGAGCTACCAGCCTTACTCTTGGATCTCTAAGATTATTAGAACCATTCTTTTCTCCACTCATCGTAGCTCCTCCTCTTGTTACTAAAACGCCAATAGGTTTATTTGGCCTCAGTTCTATGGAGATATTTTGTATATTTTGATTCTGATTCTGGTTCTGGTTCTTCTTTTCCTGCCATTTAGCTATAAGATGTGGAAAGTATTAAATGGTATGATCTACTACTCTACAATACGTGCAAGTCTTGGTAGAATGCAAACAATCTCTAGCATAATGTCCATGTGTACCACAATTATAACAAATAATTTTTCCTCGACCTCTTCCAAATCCTCCTCGTCCACGGCCTCTGAATCTACCTCACGGTTGATTGAACTATACATCATTTCTCTCAACTTGACCTTCTCCCTTCATAATAAATGTGTTTACAGTTCACTTAGTGAGAAATTGATATGCTTGAAAGTGTTTTTCATCATGTTTGACAGAGCTACAAAACTTACATCATAAATTCTTAGGAGCACTTACCATATTTTGTAATAAGTAGCATTCTTCCGGTCAGTTCCCTTTAGGCTGACAAATTATACACCATACAACAAGATTCAATGGACTCGTGTTACCAGCATTGAGATAATCATGAAACATTGTACATTGATCTTTAGAATGTCCATCTTCCTTGCATCTAGTGCACCAAAAATATTCTCAATTTTCTTTACCTTTCTTGATATCTTGGATCTGAACAAACAAATTTTCTAACTGTGACTGGATTTGAGCCATACCAGCTCCAGTCTCTCCAACAGGTGATGCTTCTAACTTCATAGCCAATTCCAAGGCTTTTGTTTGTGTCGATATCTTCTGTTGCATGAGAGGTACCCTGATATGAGGCAGTAACGTATCTATAAACCACTCCTTATGTTGTAGATAATTCATCGGAAAGATTGTACGAACCATTAAAGTTTTAAATTGTTGGTCGAAGTCCCAGACGGACTCATTTGGTGCTTGCTTGATCTCTTTCAACTCAATAATACACGAAGATTCATAGTTCGGCTTCTTAAATTTAGTTTTCAATCCTTCCTTAACTTCTGCCAAGGTATTCGCAAGATGATACCAATGACTTTAGAAAATTTCATAAACCAGTCTAAGGCGTAACCCCTAAAGGTCGTGATCAACTGTGCCAACTTGACGTTTTCATCTTGAAATTGTTTTACAGTCCATACTGTGTTGCATATGTTGTAGATAATTCATTGGAAATATTGTACGAACCATTAAAGTTTTAAATCGTTGGTCGAAGTCCCAGACAGACTCATTTGGTGCTTGCTTGATCTCTTTCAACTTAGTAATACACTGAGATTCATAATTCGGCTTCTTAAATTCAGTTTTCAATCCTTCCTTAACTTCTGCCAAGGTATTCACAGGTTGATTACCACTGACTTCATAAAATTTCATAAACCAGTCTAAGGCGTGACCCCTAAAGGTCGTGATCAACTGTGCCATCTTGACATTGTCATCTTGAAATTGTTTTACAGTCCATACTGCGTTGCATAAAAACCAGTGTTGTTTTGGATCTTCTGATCCATTCCCATTAAAAATAGGTAACTTCATGTCATCCCCAGCCATTATGGGCCTCTAGAGTCTTGGCTTATTCACTACTAATGGACCACTACTTGGAGCCTTCCCACTCGTCGAAGTATTATTTTGACTATTGCCACTACTCTAACTAGATTGAAAGAAATGTGAATAATTATTAAGTATTACCTCAATCTATGGAGATGTACGTGGGTTCGTGGGTATGTCGCAACCTCGGGCCTGGACCAGTCCTTCAGATCCTTCTTCTTCCTCGGAAATGAGTTGGTATTCATCCTCTTTGCTACTAGGATCCTCGTCAAGATGTGGTACTGGTTCGTAGTTTCTCCTATCAGTCGTGCTGTAATCCCTCTTACATGTCCCAATTCTCCTCCTCTTGTTCAACCGAAATCGTCTCCCACTCCGCAAAAATCCACACTCTTTGTTTGGTTCAGCCTCGTTGCCTCTAATAATTTCAGCTCATCCCATTAATCCATGCAGACCATTTCCCATACGATACCCATGCCCACCGTGGAAAATTGTTCTACTCATCGGATTCCATTTACATCACACCCTTTTCACAAAGTAGCTTCTTGATCGACAAGTTCAACGACTTGAGGTACTTACCACGCGGGCCTTCAAAGAACTCACGTTCTGCTGCACTACAGGACTTGATAGTGTCAACAACGAATTCGTTAATATACCCCTCCAACACACTGTCCAACCAGTAATCCACTGCGCGATAAATTTTGTTGTTCACACCTTTCAATCACTATATTAATGCGGGTGTCAAGCTCCTAGGTCCGTCTCCTTGGAAATTTGTCTTCTGCTCGGTCAATCTTGCTAAACATTCATATAATATCACTGGGAACTCACCAAGGAGACCTCATAAATATCAGTAAAATTATAGTTATTTAATCGTTATCTAACCTAGGGTTCCTATTATTCTCCCTTGCAAATTCCTCTAGTTGTAGATCTACCCAATCCTCAATCTCCGGTTTAGTCGGATGCCACAACATTCCCCTTCACTGAAAGTCCCGGTCTGAGCAATGAAACCGTTTGTTGGTGCACTTTTACTTTGACTAGGGTTCAACACTTAACATTTCACCAACAAACACCCTATCCACAGACATCGACCTGAAAGGGAGCGAATCCTTTCAGCAACACCTGCAAAGTAGATGAAGTCTCACTCAAAGTATCTATGGGGATTGCAAGAACCATACTTCATGTAGTATAGAATGGGAATACTCAGCATGCAATGCATTCATCAACATATTCTACTTCATAACATCGACATAAACAGAGCTTCGACACATATATTACTTCTACATAACCCTTAACTTCACCAAATTAATGTACTTAGATTATATTTGGATTCATACATCTTTATTGATCATACATTCACTTAGATATTCAACAGAGGAAAGAACACATATCAAATCACTTCATGTCACAACATGCAAAAACACCATGTTTAACGTGGTAACCCATCTAGGAAAAACCACAAAAGCGCTTGTCTTTATTATGAGTCGCAGCCAAATAAGCACTTCAGGTAAGACTTACAGATTTCTTCATGAATTACAATGGATCTGTGCACACAACCTGTAGATCAGCGACTCAGATTCCCCAAAATATCTTCGATAGACATAGCATATAGCTTCATTATAGAGCAAATAACCCGAATTACAATGAACATTAGAGCATAACCATAACCAACCAAAAACTTCTCTCTTATTACATATTTATAGGGCGCACTTAGCTTGCCCCTCTCCCACTAACTCACTAACTTACTAACCGACTCATTAATATAATGTGGACTAATCCTAACTAATTAACTCAACTCCGACCATTGAATCGATCAATATGACTGTTTCCCCCGTTTTCTTGGCCACTTCGTCGGAGTTGACCACTTTGCTGAACCGCTTCAACTTTGTCTTTGTCCACACCAAAACTATTCCTTCAAAATTTGGTACCTCCCAAAAAGCTAGGCCCAACACTTGGTCATGAGGGAGAAATGCTTCTTCAACTAATTCAAGAGAATCATGAACAAAATAACAAATGGACCGAAAGGTAAAATTAATCTCACCGCCCAGTTTGCAAAAACCAAAATTTTGTCCAATTGAAAATAGATTAACCAACATGTAATATCCCTAATTTGAAAGTTTACCCAATTTGGCTAGTTTTCGAACCTTGGGCTAATAAAACCCCAAACCGTCCCAAATGATCCCAAATGGATTTGAATTATGCTTGTCATAGTTGTCATAGAATATTTCATAGCCTATTTTTATCCCTATGACTCTTCCTCTTCCTTCATGATTGTTACCTCTTCCCTCCAACTCGAATTTGGGGATGGCTCCATGTTTAAAGGAGGAATATTCTCTCATGTGGACCCCAAATGTCCACTTATGTGCCCCAAGTCCAAATAGGACCTAATGCCACTTCATTTTGGAGCATTTAACATTTATTGCATAATTTATTGGCCTATTTTGTTACACCAAAATGTCGTCACCCTTGTGCAAGTGTCACAAGTGTTGCAAGTGTCGTCGTCATGACCTAGTGTCGTCATCATGACCGTTGCAAGTACCGTCATTATGACCAAGTTTTGTCATCATGACCGTTGTGATAATGTCGTCATCTTGACCATTGTGTATACATCCCTGAAGTCATCTGGACCAAGTATTCATTTGAGAGGATTTGTACTCAGTTTGTACAACCTTTTGAGAGGTTGTCGCAGGTTGCTCTTTAGCAAGGTGTGACGAGGTCTGTTAATGGGAAAAAATAGCCATTTCGAGATTCTTCTCGAAACTTGCTTATGTGGGGGCTTATCTCTGATCTCTTGGAGAGCTAGTACTCGACCCCTAACCTATTGGGAAGATCCCCTATCTCTCTCCTACCATATCTCATCCTATCCTATCCATAACCTCATCCACTTAGTCCTATATATACGAGGCTCACTCCCATACCTAAGGGAGGAAGACTATGGTATCTACATGCTAGTGAAATCTCTCTTGGCACTTTCACTCACCTCTTGGAGACTCTCATGCTTCCTTGGAAGGGCTTTGCAATTGGCTTGTGTGGAGAAGGGCTGCTATGTTAAGTCATTGGTTGTGGTTCTATATCTCTATCATGTACTCCTCTATTTGCAGTAATACAAATGATTTCCACCAATATTGTCTCTTATGTATGATGATGTTGTGTTGTTTACCTGCTTAACTATTTACATAGATCTCTTATTGTATAGATGCTCTTTACTCGTTTCTCTTTTCTGTGTCTTGACAGGTCTTGCAGCTTGGATCTAACGACCGTGGGACATGGAGTAACATAACAGGAGAAAGGATAGCGAATCAAAGAGGTAAGACATCTAGTACTTGATCCTTAAGTAGATCTAGGAAACACATGTGTAGTTTGTTTTATTTGTTCTATACTCGCATTGAGCTAGGGAGATCTGGCACACCTCCGGTCGAGTGAATTGTCCGTTAACAAATCTGGCGACCATACTGGGGAGTTCCCTTGTCTAGTAGTCGTTAATCTAAGTTATTTTCAGTTGATTGCTTGACACAAGCCTTGTTATCATTTTTGTCATTTTTCCTTCTTTGGAGTGATTCCATTGTCAGATCTTCAAATTGAAGATCCTAATATTCTTCCTTTGAGTTTGTACAACCTAGTTTCAAACCTGTTTGTGGTTCATCCTTGAGAGATCTGATTCATTTTTGAATCTAGAACTCACCTGTCGCACCTGGGCAGTCAAAACAGAGCGACACTATGTTTTCCCGAGCTTCTGCCTGTGACTGTAGCTTTCTCGTTGTGACCTGTGCATTAGTAGACTGCGACATCGTCACACCTCTTGTATAGGTAACCTGCGACGTCGCATTGTTTGCAAAGCCAGAGTGCGCCGATCTGTCGAGACTTAGCATACATGCATCCATCCTCTTGTTTGACAATCTGAGCCTTGTTTTGATGTATGAACTCCCTCTGTGCTACAACATTCAGCCAGAGATCCCATTTTGATTTTGTGTGTTGAAAGTGTTTGGTATTTTGTGTGGATTTGTATTGGGTCCCATTCTAACAAGTTCAGCTTAGTAGTGGTAAATACTTTGGTTCCCCCTTCTTCATCCACTTGACCTTGTTATCCCTCCTCTCCTCACTTGATCTAATCTTTGCACTAGATCTGATCCCAAACCTCTTTTTGCACATGTTATTTGGCTTGTTTGTATTGGTTTTTGGGTCTTTTGAGATTTGGATTCATGTTTGGCCCCTTGAGTAAAAACTAGTGTTTTGTTTGCATGTTTGGCCCCATGAATCATGCATTCTTCAGTCGTTTTGACCCATCTCAGGTTTTGAGATCATTTTTGGTTTGGTTTGATTGACTTGTTTTAAGGACTTGAAAAGTGTGGGATATCCATGTCTTTTTGAGCCTCTCTTTCTAGGGTTATGCATCTTGTTTCCCTTACATGCTGAGCTATTTAATCATTTTTGGGAAAGATTGATTCTTTGTCTCCACTTTAGTTCAAAGAAAAGCTTGATTTGTCACTTTTTTGCTATATTCATGAAATTGGAAAACATAAATATTCTTCTTGCTTTAATTTGGTCATTTGAAATTCTTGGTCTCACACTCATAAGAAGAAGAAAGATTCATTTCAGATTTGTATGCATTTGAGTTAGATAAGATTGTTAAATGCTTTCCTTTGTCTTGCATTTGATTGGAAACGTTAGTGGAGTCCTTTCCGTAGCTTAGATGTGTCTTTTTCAAGTGTAAAAAGATAGGAAATGAGTTATAATTATTGCATTTGGTAGATTTTGAGCCTCTCTTGAGTCCCTTTGAGTTGTTTGGGTGCTTTCCATTTTTCTTTGGGAATTTCTAAAAGATTAGAGTGCTGTAGATATCTTCTCACTTTCTGTATATAGATATGACAAGCGTTTTAGTTATAAAGTTCCATTTTTGATACATTCATTTGAAAATTGAAAGTGCTTCATTATTTTGTCTTATACATTGTTAAGATTAGTTGCATCTTTCATTTTCTTTGTGCTTTTTAGTTGATTATTGCAGAAAGTTAGAATTATTGCACTCTAGGAAATAATTCTTCTTTTCGCTACTACTTAAGTACTTTTGGTTTGAAAGAAACAAAAATCTCTCCCTACCTTAAGTAGTTTTCATTGAAAAGGAAAGGAAAATGTGCATTATCATGTAGTTGAGGATTGCATTATGTTGACATTTATGTACTCACCTCATGCATCCACCTAACCGTACAAGATAAAATTAACGCTAGCTTAAGTTAAAATGATTTAGCAACTTGTGTGTAAGTTAGAGACGTGTTCCGGCGTCGTTAAGCGTGGCAGCTGTCATTTTTTGCAAGCATTGTAGTCTGGGGGTATTGTAGTCTTCCACGTACATAGGTATATCGAGCTCCTTCACGTACCCACCAAGTACCATAATCCGTACTTGGCGTATATCGAAGGGTGTATCACGTACTCGACACGTATATCGAAAGGTATCATGCCAACGGTTGTGCATTAGACAGCACCACTACGGAATTGAACTCCCACGTACCTTGCGTATATCGGGAGACACCATTAGGATTCCTGAAACCAACCGAGTTAACCATTTGACCATCTTGGAAAAGCAACACACCAAGAAGAGAACTCGGGGAGATTAGCACGCACGTACTATCCAGGTAATCGGGTATGCAGGAAAGGGTATGGTCCCAATCCTCCTTGTCACATCATATTGTTGGACCCTGTAGTATATAGCGGTTTGCGATGCCTTGATAATCCCGTGAGGTTCCAGACTTTGAATCCACTCCTATTCACATAGTTTGCTTGTTGCTTTTAGACTTGAGTAGTGTTTGTCTTGTATGGTACTGTAGAGACTCTTAGGAAGTCTAGATATGGAAGATTCTTCCGGGACTACCAACCAAGGCACCCCTTTCCAAGGTATGCCATTTGTTATTCCCCCTTGTGGAACTGTTGGTCCTCCCTTTATGGATACATTGAGTCTTCCTGGATTGGCGATAGGATTACCAGTATGGTTATTCTCCAATCCGGTTACTCCAAGTGCACCAATCGTGTTGGACCTAGGTCCTTCACCACATAAGCATCAATCTCATGATGACCCTTCTCCTTCTCCGTTGAAAGTTGAATCGGCTTCCATCTCTTCCTCTTCTCCTACTGAAAACTCTAATGTTAGTAAGAAGGCTGGTGTGAAGAAGAAGAAAGGGAAGATTAAGAAGAAGAAAGATAAGAAAGAGACCAAGCGTCAACCATTTGCCTCTGATGGCACTCATTCAATGAGAATACCTCGTAAGCCAAAGTTCCCTTGCAAACTTTGCAAGGGTGATCACCTTCTCAAGAAATCTCCCGGTCTTTCCCATGTGTTAGAAGTGTGGTCTAAAAAACCAAAACCGCTTGTATCATCAACCTTTGACCATCATATTGATGATACTCCCTCGACCAGTGACCCATTGGTGAAGGGTTGGAAGGGTAGAGCTGCAGACCCTTGCTAGATATGCAAGGGCTTGCGGCATACTTACCTTTGTCCAAGCATGGATGAAGCTTCACGGTGGTTGGAAGATATTACTAGTTCTCAACAGGTGCTTCCAACAAGCGATAGTAAGTTGTCCCTTGATCCCCCACTGGTTGACCAAGTGATCAATTCAATTTCATCTGTAATTGATCCCACTCTTCCTTCCGAGAGTGAAGTGATCGAGTCGCTGTCATCTCCACTCGATCTCGCTCTTTCATTGGAAAAAGTCCAGACTGAAGCGGTCACCATGACACAATCTTCGTCTCATTCTTATCTTCCAAGTGAGAGTGAATTGGAAACCACTGATGTTTTCCTAGTCAGTTCAGAATGTCCTAGGCAAGGGGAAACCCTGTCCATTCTTACAGGACCCTCACCAAGTACCGAGGTCATCTCCTTTGATTGGAATGATCTAACAGATTCTCGTATTCCTTCGAGTGTTCCTTTTCAAATATCTGTAGGAGTTTCCGATAAAGAAATCTTTTGTACGATAGTTGATGAGGGAGCTTCTGTTAGTATTTTATCCTCAACTGCTTGGCAAGCTATAGGTTCTCCTCAGGTTGTGCCAGTAACTCACCAAATTTTGGCTTTTAATAAAAGGCCTACCAGACCTTTAGGGATTCTGCCACAGTTACCTATCACGTTGAGAGGTAAAACTGCTTATATTGATGTCATGGTTATCCAAGGTCCTTTAGATTTCAATCTGCTCCTTGGACATGATTATGTCTATGCTATGAAAGATGTAGTGTCCACACTTTTTCGAGTGATGTATTTTTCTCATCATGGGAATATTGTGACCATTGATCAGCTTTCCTTTGTGACACCCACTCATCATATGACTCCTAGTCATCAGACTTCCCTAAATGTTCCACATGTTTTAGTGGTTTCTTCCCCCTGAGGATGGGGGGCATGAGCATAGTTTATGTTCTATTTCAAGCTCATTAAATAATGAAACCAACCTTCAAGCAAAGTTTCTCTTTGATTTCAAGATTGAATAAAAATGAAACCATTTCACATGAGCATAGTTCCCGTTCTATGTCAAGCTCGTTAAAAAATGAAATAGGTTCCTACGAGCATGGTTTATGTTATGTTTCAAGCTCGTTAAAAATTGAAACCAACAACCCTAGCATAGTTTACCTTTGGTTTCAAGCTTGCATAAAAATGAAACCAATCCACTTGGAGCATACTTTTTTTCTATTTCAAACTCGTTAAAAAATGAGATAGACCCCTCTAAGCATAGTTTACCTTTGGTTTCAAGCTTGCACAAAAATGAAACCAATCCACTCGAGCATAGTTTTATTCCATTTCAAGCTCGTTAAAAAATAAGATGGCCCCCCTCAAGCATAGTTATTGTCTATTTCAAGCTTGTGTAAAAATGAAATAGATCTCCCTCCCTTCAGTTTGAGTCTCTCTCTAGAGTTAGAACTTGAACCTTCATTTCATCTGATTCTCGTTTCCCCCCCCCTTGGTGAACATTTCCATATTAGTAGCTAGGTTGGTAGTTGGGTTAGCAAGCATCATTTTTAGACGAAATGAAGCTTGGGGGGAATACCACATGTCGTACCATTAGAAATCATGTTGAGGGAACACTACCATGTTAAGCTGCTAGCAATCATGCTGGGGGCATTTACCAACCTCTGGGCATCATGTTGGGAAGGAACCCGTCAATGGGCCTTAACCTATGAGCATAGTTCCCTTTCTATGTCAAGCTCGTTAAAAAATGAAATAGGTTCCCGTGAGCAGAGTTCTAATCTTGTGTCAAGATCGTTAAAAAATGAAACATATCCTTTCCCTTTGAGTCGAGTCTCCTCATAGATTTAGTACCTGAACCTTCTTTTCACCCACTTATGCCTTAGGCGGATGAAATGAAGCTTGGGGGCATGTCTTCAACCTCTGGAAGTTAGGTTGAAGTCAACATGATTTCCTCTCCACATCATGTTGGAGCAAAGTCACTTACTTCTAGCAATCATGCTGGGGGCACACACCAACCTCTGGATGCCATGTTGGGAAAAAGTTCACCATTGGGAACATTTTCGAGCATACTTTCCTTTTTTAGGTTTCGAGCTCATTAAACCATGAAAATTATCTTGAGCATTCTTCCAACATATCTTCGAGCTCGTTAAAAACAGTAAGATAGTAGTTGAGCTTACTTTTCACTTTTTTCGTGCTCTGGTTGAAACATGAAAAGTGCTTTGAGCTTACCTTTTACTTTTTCGTGCTCTGGTTCAAATATGAAAAAGATTCCGAGTGCTTTTGATACCATTCTCATGCTCGTCAAAAATTTGAGTTAAAAAGGTGTGTCTAATGAGTATAGGTTTATCACTTTATCAGGCCTCGCTAGACTATTTACGGAAAAGGAACTGTGCTGAGTTTACTTTTTCCTTTGTCGTACTCGGTCATCAACCATGACAAAGTTGTTCATGGAGTCCTTTTTAAGCTCTTTTCAGACTCCCTAAATAGGAAAAGATTGCCAAGCGAACTTGATGCTTTCATGCTTGTAAAAGCATTTGAATGATCGTCTTTCTGGTGATAGTTTACCCCTTTTTCAGACCAGGAAGCACTATTTATGAAAAAGGAATACTCCAACCAACCATGGCTGGAAGAGTCCTCTCCCGCATTATTTTACCCTTTTTCAGGCGATGAGGCTAACTTTATGAAAAAGGACCATTGGAGTCTCCTTTAGTTATTTTCAGACTCTCTAAACATGAAATGACGCTGAGTTTTCCTTCTCTGGACTCATTAAATTTTAAACATTGAAGGGCCCATTATGGGACGAACCCCTCCTTTCCCAGGTTCGTGAAACATTTGGGATTGGACTCATCTATGAGGTGAGCTATACCGAGCATCTGGTTACCCTCATCAAGCTCGTTAAAAAACACATGAGGCACTCATCGTTCATGATGGGGAAAAAGGAAAGTGTTTGTGTTACATACCTTAGTGGTAGTATATAGTCGTTCCTGAACATGGCACTCATCTGCATTTGCATACCGATACTTGGGTCATATGTTTGTCTATGAGTCCCCGCTTACTTTCTGAGTCCTATTACTCCTCTGAGTCATTCAGAGAAAGCTTCCACTATTAGTTGCATTAGAAGTTTGCGTCATTCTCATGTAAATACTGCCAAGTCATGCCATGCCCATGTTTAAGAACACATTCATCACTCATTATTTTAAGTCAGTACACACGTCGTCATGCCATTGTTACTTTGAGTCAGTCTCACATGTTATTGTACCATCCGATCCATTCTAGACATCTTTTGTCGTGTTTCATGTCGATTGATGGGGGATTCATTATAGCCCTCCTTCGACGGATTCATCCTTGTCAACTTCAACTCATTATCCAAGGATTGAATCTAGAAATCAGTCAAGTACCTTGGTCCTGCATGCCTCAATGGCAGGTCACCTCGCTTTCATCATGAGTTTACATCATTGACTCTTGATTGAAAGATTTCATCTTGCGTTCGACGTCAACTCATTTATTCGCTCTTGATGATATGTACTATGATACCTTGGGAATCATTGACATTAATGGTGATCTCCCTCGCACTTGTTAACAATTTACGTCAATGACTGGTAATCAAATGGTTTCTACCATGTTCAACGTCAAGACATTTGTAATCACATGGATAGATTCGTATCATTGTGGGTTCAGCTTGAAGACCCTAGGGAGTCATGTTTTACCCAGGTTGCGATGGAGTTTGTATTGATTCATATTACACGGATCCACTTTTGTATTGGTCGTGGCTATGTTATCATGTCATCATGGATCTACGCATGTGTCTAGTAGCCATGATTGTGTTTAGTCGGTCATTACTTCCATGGATCTGCAATGTATTGGTCGGCAGCCATGTTGTACTACATATGAGATTGTCAGTTCAGAGTCAGTTGTACTGCAGCAGCATCCTTCCTTCGACAAGTCTTTTTCCATTTTTTCTATCAAATCATTTCACCTCTCTCATTCCGTCAGCTTCATGCTTTGGGGGGCATTCTGTTACACCAAAATGTCGTCACCCTTGTGCAAGTGTCACAAGTGTTGCAAGTGTCGTCGTCATGACCTAGTGTCATCATCATGACCGTTGCAAGTACCGTCATTATGACCAAGTGTTGTCATCATGAACTTTGTGATAATGTCATCATCTTGACCATTGTGTATACATCCCTGAAGTCATCTGGACCAAGTATTCATTTGAGAGGATTTGTACTCAGTTTGTACAACCTTTTGAGAGGTCATCGCAGGTTGCTCTTTATCAAGGTGCGACGAGGTCTATTAATGGGCAAAAATAGCCATTTCAAGATTCTTCTCGAAACTTGCCTATGTGGGGGCTTATCCCTGATCTCTTGGAGAGCTGGTACTCGACCCCTAACCTATTGGGAAGATCCCCTATCTCTCTCCTACCATTTCTCATCCTATCCTATCCATAACCTCATCCACTTAGTCCTATATATAAGAGGCTCACTCCCATACCAAAGGGAGGAAGACTATGGTATCTACATGCTGGTGAAATCTCTCTTGGACACTTTCACTCACCTCTTGGAGACTCTCATGCTTCCTTGGAAAGGCTTGGCAATTGGCTTGTGTGGAGAAGGGCTGCTATGTTAAGTCATTGGTTGTGGTTCTATATCTCTATCATGTACTCCTCTATTTGCAGTAATACAAATGCTTTCCACCAATATTGTCTCTTATGTATGATGATGTTGTGTTGTTTACCTGCTTAACTGTTTACATAGATCTCTTATTGTATAGATTCTCTTTACTCATTTCTCTTTTCTGTGTCTTGACAGGTCTTGCAGCTTGGATCTGACGACTGTGGGACATGGAGCAACATAACGGGAGAAAGGATAGCGAATCAAAGAGGTAAGACATCTAGTACTTGATCCTTAAGTAGATCTAGGAAACACATTTGTAGTCTGTTTTATTTGTTCTAGACTCGCATTGAGCTAAGGAGATCCGGCTCGCCTCCGGTCGAGTGGATTGTCCGTTACCATATTTTTCCACCATCAATTTAGAATATTGAATTTTCATGAGAAATTATAGACCTTGGGGTTAAATGTCAATATTTTAATTTTTCCACATAACCATTAGGAATTGGGTAGGCCAACTTAATTATTTATCTTAAAATCATTTAATTGGGGACATGACAGTCCTCCCCTCCCAATATTTCTTGTTCTCAAGCAATTTCAAACATGGATGTTGAAGAACCTGCTTTCTTTCCAAAACTTTGCTTCGAAAAATTTCCTTCCAAAACTCTGAGTAGTGGCACTCATGTACTGCAATTATGTGTTTCCAAAAGTAAGGAGATGTGTGTTTTCTTTTTCATATTGATATCTTATGTGACATCACCATTAAAAACCAAAATATTAATTAAATCTATCAAAACAAAGTGTGCACAATTAATCTTTACCTCTTTCATATTTTGGAAAGCCTTTCTGAACTTTCAACCCTTTTTCTCACTGTATAATTCTTTGAAGTTGCCACTGAGTTGCCCAATTTTGAGTCTTCAAGGTTTCATGAAAATTTTAGAGAGGAACCACCATGCTTGTTGCTGCGCTACTTTGATTACAATCACCTTCTCAAGTGGTGACTCAATCTCCCATACTACTTGTTTCCCCCTAAAATTGAAACCAATGAGACCAAACATGATCACAGGGTCCCAAATGATCTTGATACATGCATGGTTTGAAATGTCTAGTATGAAATTCCATGAACACCAAGCATGTGAAGATTGAATCCATATCTCAAAAGGTCTCCCACATAGGAAATTGGAACACTTCTCTGCAAAGATGAACTCAAAGAACTGAAGGTTGGCTTTCTCTCTCAAACCAACAATCGAACTGCTGCTCCAAGTGAGTTGAAACCAAGCAACACCAGGATCCCATTGCTTGTATTTCATCCTTCCAAACATCCTAAGTACAAAATATAGATCATAAAAGTAAATAACAACATCATACACATTTACATCAAATAGGTGCCTCATCAAAGAATCATGAAAGTGCTTATACATCCAAGTAAGTAGATCATCATGTGCCCCATACACACAAGCATCAAGTATTATATCAAATCTGCTCCAATTACATAGGTGGGTATCCCATGTCCTATAATGCTGATCCAAAAGAATGTAATATGCATCAAAATAATCAGCCATGTGTTCTTTCATTCAAGAAGGGAATGAAGAACCTCCACTAAAATTTGAATCAAGTAAGGAGCAAGGAAAATCATGAGTCTTCAAGTGACTCAAGTGAACATCATAGGTGCATCCATGTATATGTGTATTATCATAAGGTAACAAATTATGCTTCTGCAAATGTAAATAATAATGTGCTCTAATCATGTCATCATCGAAAGGAGAGATATGAGTTTCATACTCCTCATGTGGCACCATCTAGAAAAAATGTTTCACCCAATTTTCATCCCAAATTGATGTGGATGAAAAAGAAGTAGGGGGTGAAGAATTGTGAACCAACCTTGCCTCTTTGCAACTCTTACCCATCAAAATTTTGAATGCATCTTCTCCATAATTGGCTGGTCCAACTATTGTGAGATCATGTGCCTCCTCCAAGGCTCTGCAACTCTCACCATGAGGCAGCTCATAATCCCTCTGAACAAGAACAAGTGCTTGAATTCCTTCTTGTTTGAATGTAACCTCTTCAAGCACCTAGATATCAACATGTACCTCATGTTCCACCATCACATGAGGTTCCTCATTTGTAACATAAAGTCTTTCACCCATTGAATGATTGTCTGATATGTAGGAGGGTGTAAAGGGCCTTTGTAACCTCTCTTGAAGTTGATCAATATGCACCATAGATTTTTGGAGTGCATTTTGGGTAGACTCCAACTCATTTGAGAGCTTGTCATTCTCTTCTGCATCCTTCAAGGTTATTCCATGATACAAACCAACAAGCTCAATTAAATAATCTCGATCAGAAAGCAAATTAAAAAAATTACCTTTGGTGTCCAACATTGCCTTATGGATTTTTTCTATGTCTTCAAGGGAATATTTCTCCTCCACACACCAAATTTTTTTCGAAACCAATGCATGTGTGTCATGGATAGTTTTCAAGGCCTCTTGAATCTTCTTTTCATCCATCTTCAAGGACCCTACAAGAAAATGAGGCTCTTGCAAATGAACCTCCTCTTCTTCCTTCTTGCTTGGACCAACTTCATGAAGCTCAAGTGGTGATGGGAAGTTGATCTTAGTTCTTATTCAAATACTACAAGGTATTCATCTCCATGGTAAATGGAAATTTGTCTTGCAGAGACACTTTCAAAAGTGATCTCTATGTCACCAACATAGAGGTGTGAGCACCCATCAGTAGGCACTCCTTCACAGTTCAAGCATCCATCAGTAGATGCTCATTGATTCATGTCCAAAGTAGAGTGTGTCTCAGAAGGATCTTTAGTATTTTCAATGGAATCTTATTCATGATCATGTGATGTTTCTTCACCTTTTTCAGATTCACTTGGTAGTGAATTTTGATCCTCTTCATGTAATGCTTCATCTTCTTCACCTATTTTAGTGTTAAATTTTCAGAATTTACTTCAATCTGATCTAGGATATTAACTGAGAGAACAACATGTACAACAAATCTACAACATATCATTCATGGACACAATAATGCAAGCACAGAAGAGACACCGAGTTTACTTGGGGAAAACCATAAAGGTGAAAAACCCCAATAACTTCCTCAAAGATAGATAGAGCAATGATACAACCAGAATACAAGAGATAGTCTTCTCCTAGCAGCAGAGCCTCCTTCTCCACAAGTGCACCACTCTCCACAGTGTGAGTGAAAGAATAGAATGTGTAAAATGAGAGAGACACACTCTCTATTTATACACTAACTTGACTTGACCTTTACTCAACTAGGTCAGCCTCAACTTAACCACTTAACATAATGCTGACTAGGCCGACCCCCACTAGGGTGGTCTAATAACCCTTTGACCCACATGACTTATACAGGGCCGACCCCAACAAGGTGGTCTAATAACCCATCAAGTATAAGTTACGACACTTACAATATAAATGACGACACTTCCGTATAGAGGAATAATAACATCTTTATAGGAATACAACCACTTCCGTATAGAGGAATAATAACATCTCTATAGGAATACAATATACATATATGTGAAATACATTTCGAAGTTACATATACATCAACACTCCCTCTTAACTAGGAAGGTATTTCTCGACATAGGTCTTCTAGCACAAGTCATCTTCTCTGGATCATCGTCATTGGATAATCATCATCGAGTCATCATCATCGTCACTGCTGTTGCTATCTCAATCAATATTTGAATATACTCGTCATAGGAAGTTCTACAGAGCTAGTCCTTTTTCATACTGGATGTAGGCCCACCACCTGCAGGTCTTCATCATCATTGGCCATACTGTGGAATCCTCAGGACCTATTACGTGTGTCACAAAACCTCGAAAGAGCATCCCAGGCTATTACGAGCACACGGCTCTACCTATAGGATATCCCAGGGCCATATTATATGTGACCTCACCACAAAACCTCGCAAGATCATCCCAGGCTGTTACGAGCACGCAGCTCTACCTATAGGTTCTCCCAGGGACAGATTATATGTGGTCACCACAAAACCTCGCAAGAGCATCCCAGGCTGTTACGAGCACGCAGCTCTACCTATAGGATCTCCCAGGGACAGATTATATGTGGTCATGGCAAAACCTCGCAAGAGCATCCCAGGACTTATTACGGGCACACAGCCCAACCTATCGAATCTCCCAGGGACAGATTATATTCCATAGGACAAAACCTTGAAAGAGCATCTGCCAGATATCCCAGGGCACTAATTACATGCCATAGGCAAAACCTCGAAAGATTATCTGCAGATCTCCTAGGGACAAATTATATGTCCTCCCAGAGCAAAACCTCGAAAGAGCATTTTCCAGATATCCTAGCGCATGAATTACATGCCATAGGCAAAACCTCGAAAGACTATCTGCAAATCTCCCAGGGAATCTGCACAACCTGATCCACGGCCATAGAGTATCAACCTGATACTCACCATACATCATCCTGATGTACACATGATCATCCTGATCATCATCACTACAACATCCTGCTGCATGTCATATGGAGCAACATCCTGAAGCTCGTCATCCACGATCATCTTGATCATATAATGCATCTACCTGATGCATACCAAGTATCAACCTGATACATATCATCATACATGATCCACCTGATCATACGATGTATCTACCTGATACAAATACAAATACATGATACATATCACCATACATGATCCACCTGATCATACAATGTATCCACCTGATACATATACAGATACATGGTCCAAGCATCCAACATGATGCATACAAAATACATACAAATGATCCTACTGATCATATCCAGCATCCAACATGATGCGTACATACATATACATATAAATGATCCAACTGATCATATCCATCATCCAACATGATGCGTACATACATATACATATAAATGATCCAACTGATCATATCCAGCATCCAACATGATGCATACATATAAAAATGATCCAACTAATCATACAAAGCAGAAACCAGAACATCATCTTGATGTTCACCATCCAACGCTTACATCCACAGCCATGTGAAGGATCCTCCTTCCAACATGCTTGGAATGGATTCAGCAAATGTGTCCATCACTTCTTCCTCGAAGTGTCCTCGATCTGAAGAACACCAAGCCTCTCCCTGAAGTACTCGAACTTCACCCTGGCTAGTGGCTTTGTCAGCACATCTGCAATCTGCTCGTCCGTCGCAATGTACAGGAGTTTCACAGCTCCTCTCTACACCATATCCCTGATATAGTGATATTTGATCTCTATGTGTTTCGACCTGTCATGAAACACTGGGTTCTCAGACAGCTTCACACAACTCTGGTTATCATAGAAGATTCCAGTAGCATCCAACGGGATATCAAATAACTCAGACAGTAGCTTCCGTAGCCATACTGCCTCACAACTAGCTGAACAGGCTGCAACATACTCTGCCTCAGCTGTACTCAGTGCTACCCAAGACTGCTTCCTGCTGAACCAAGAGATCACACCTGATCCCATACTGAAGCAGCACCCATATGTGCTCTTCCTATCTGCAGCACTGCCTGCCCAATGTGAATCAACATAACCCTGCAGGTTAAACTTTTGATTCGCTTCATACTTGAGCCCATAATCCACTGTACCCTTCAAGTACCTCAGAACATGCTTTACAGGAACTAGGTGAACACTCCTCGGATCCGTCAGGAACTGGCTCAATGTGTTCACCGCAAAGCAAATATCTGGTGTCGTGTTCGTTAGGTACATCAAGGACCCAATCATCTGACGATGCATAGAGACATCAACCGGCTCAGATGAAGCATCACAAAGAAGCTTTAGATTCGATGTCATAGGTGTGGCCATTGCCTTGCAATCCATCATCACAAACCTTTTCAGGATCTCTACTGCATACTTCCCTTGTCCAAGGAAGATTCCATCTACACTCTGCCACACCTCCATGCCAAAAACAAATAGTGCATCATCCCCAAGTTCTTCATCTAGAACTCGGCAGCAAGCTTCTGCTGCGTGTCGGCAATCAATCTATCTTCACCTGTAACAAATAGGTTATCCGCATACAAAAGTAGTATCACTGGATTGCCTTCCTCAACCTTGTAGAAAAGGTTGGAATCCGCTTTATTCTTGGTAAAGCCCAAACTGGATAGAAAGCTGTCTATCCTACCATACCAAGTTCTGCATACATATATGACTACACCATGCTATCTTGAAATCCATCTGGTGCATCTTCTATTTCATCACTTTTATATTTCTCAATGCTGCCATCTGCAACATGCTTGATCTGATAGTCACAACAGACTTCCCTTCAGCTTTTGGGACCGCATCCCAAACATCGTTCTTCATGATCGACAGATCATGGCATTCTTCCCGTATCCTGGGAACTTCAATATCTTCAATAGATAATTTTGTTGCTGAACAAATGTTGTAGTTCTTCTTTTGTAGGTGATGGCATACGATCTTTCCTACACAACAAGTTAAATTGCATGATTAGAAAACATCTCATAGTTTTTAGAACAAATTCTTACACATAAAGAAATATGTCATACAGTCATGCAATTATCTTAGCCAATGCTTCAATACAACATTTATCCATATTCCGTAACTTTCTAGATGCCTTCCAATCTCTACCAGAACATTGTTAAGAGTGTGCACAACTCCCAACATGTTATCAAATAGGTTTCATTCTAGATAAGTAGCAATGGAATGTTGTACAGTGCCATAGGCCACTTACCCATGCATATTAGTAGTATACTGTTCATCAATGCAACTATTCTAATATTCATAATACACAACCTAATTCTAGGAACATCATTATATACATTATTGAACAATATTATTTAAACAATAGAATATGCAAGTAATGACAATTCAAATACTTATCTTTGTGTGTTTTTTGGGTTGACTCCCTCTCAGTATTTGCTTCTTTTCTGCAACTCCATTCTTATGTGGATTGTGAGAAGTGGTCAACTCCCTCTGAATATCTGCATCCTTGCAGAAACTACTGAAGTGTGATCCTTTGCTTTCTTGCAGGAACAACTAGAGTGTGCTCCCTCTTGATCTTTGCTTCCTGGATTACCTGTCCTTGAACTTACATCCATCCTTAATCACTATGCATGCTTATTAGTATCATCATTGTGTTATCCTTGAGGTCTCATACATAATCACACATTTATTAGTATAATATTAATACTATCAAAACACAATAATCTTAAACATGTATATTCATGATCATTCACAGATAATAAACATTAGTATTCAAGGTTTCAGGGAAGTCTTCTTTTACTCATACATTTTCTTATTTGATCATAGGACTCTTCTGGTTAGTTGAATCATCAATCAAGATAAGAGATATAATATGCATAAAATCTGTGATTATTCAAACCTATACCTTCATGATTCTTCTGGTTAGTCATATCATCAATTATGGTAAGAAACATAATATGCATACAACCATGATTATTCAAACCTATGACTTCATGAATAATCATTATCAACAACACAACAATATAAGATCCTAACACAAGGTAGGATTCTAGCTTGATATAGGAAAAACATACCTGGATTAGCATGCTAGCTAGTTATGTCTAACATACCCGCATAATGTCTTCTGGTTCTCTTCAGTGACTTGTGCTAGTAACCTGCATGTCTCATAAGTTAACCATTGTATGACCAAGTTAGACATACCTCGAAAGTAGATCTTCTATGTGATCCATGACAATGGATGAATCTTTGTCTTCATGTCACCATGAGCATATGTTTTTGAAGTATAACATGAGTTGACTTTCTTGGTGTACCTTTTGTGTTAGCAAACAACATAAACCTCATACAACATCACAATGCATTAGTACAATCATAAGTGTCAAAACCTTAATCAATGAATATCTTCTATAAGGTAATACGACAAGTCTAGTAATTAATCAAGATTGTACTATAATGATATGAAGACAAACATATCATAAAATTAACCATGAACAGAATTCGAAACATACCTGTAAGCCATACCTGTCAAGATTGCTTGTAATCTTTTTATGGAAGGCCTTAGCCTCATCTCCCTCTAAAACAGGAACTTCTTCACTTATGCAGGTGACCAATCCATCCTCTTCTAGGATTAACCCAATCCACTTGATTTGCAGGAACTGGATCTTGAGCTGTAATAGGGTTTGTCAGAGAAACCCCAAAAATTCAAACTTTGAATTTCAAACTTCTGAAAGAATAGAAATATGTGCCTTGATGAGCTGATCAAGCTGGTATATTCAGAATTTGAAAACTGCAAAGTTTCACTCCTCAATTTTGCCTTTGAAACTTTTGGATTCGCTGGATCTGACCTCAAACTAGGGTTTTATGAAGCCCACTCTTCTTCCCAATCAGAAGATCTGATCCAAATCTCTAAGCTTCTATTTTTATGAGGAGCTTCCAGCCGTGGTCACAGATTTCAAAAATTCCCATTTTTGCAGAAGCCCTAATTTTCCACTTTTCTGATCAAAGTCCCGAACTAGGGTCTGATCAAGCCCGGCCTTCTGCCCAACCAAAAATTCTGATCTTGGTCTCTAAATTTTGATTTTGATGAGTAGCATCCATCCGTGGTGTCCGATTACAAAAATTCCAACTTTCTCTGAAGCCCTAAATTCCGGAAGCCATGAATGAAGGTACTAAAAAATAATTATGTTTTGACATAAATATGTACCTTATTGTTTTTGGTGTAACTCCAAACTTTTCGATCCATAGCGTCTGAAAAATCTTCCTGAGATAGCTCGACCTGTTATCTTTCCATCCCAACAGGTCTGACCTCAATTGGATTCTCTGAGAGAGTTATGCCAAGTGTCACAACATGACATGTTTATGGGATAATAAAGGAGAGCGAACTTGTACGGTGTGCCATGTGTCACTGTTTCAACTTCGGCCTCTGAAAATTTTTCCTGAGATAGCCCGACCTGTTATCTTTCCATCCTGAGAGTTCGGACCTCAATTGGATTCTTTGAGAGAGAGTTATGCCAAGTGTCGTAACGTGACCTATTTATGAGATAATATAGGAGAGCGAACTTGTACGGTGTGCCACGTGTCACTGGTTCAACTTTAGCCTCTGAAAATTTTTCTTGAGATAGTACAGTCTGTGTATCACCTATCACTTTTTACAAAATTTCATTTTGAGCTTTCTAGCCCAAGTTATGACCTTTTTCCCAAGGTCACTTGATTTTGACTCAGATCTGGAAGAGGCAGAAACCCTATATTGTATAGATCATAAATCACAAAGTAAAACGAATTAGAGGTTGTCCTTTGGACACAAGGTACATGGGGATTTAATATTCTATCTGTAAAGGTTTCAAATTTGAAAACGTCGCCAAAACAGATTTATAGCGAAAGTGCTACGATGACTGGTTTTTGCTATATCAAGCCCTAGCATCGTAAGTGCAACAAGTGTCATACATGCCATATCATGCCTTCTTTCAGGCTAGCTCTGATACCATGTTAAATTTTCAGAATTTAATTCAATCTGATCTAGGATCTTAACTGAGAGAACAACATGTACAACAAATCTACAGCATATCATTCATGGACACAATAATGCAAGCACAGAAGAGACACCGAGTTTACTTGGGGAAAACCATAAAGGTGAAAAACCCCAATAACTTCCTCAAAGATAGATAGAGCAATGATACAACCAGAATACAAGAGATAGTCTTCTCCTAGCAGTAGAGCCTCCTCCTCCACAAGTTCGCCACTCTCCATAGTGTGAGTGAGAGAATAGAATGTGTAAAATGAGATACACACTCTCTATTTATACACTAACTTGACTTGACCTTTACTCAACTAGGTCAGCCTCAACTTAACCACTTAACATAATGTTGATTGGGACGACCCCCACTAGGGTGGTCTAATAACCCTTTGACCCACATGGCTGACCCCCACTAGGGTGGTCTAATAACCCTTTGACCCACATGGCTGACCCCCACTAGGGTGGTCTAATAACCCTTTGACCCACATGACTTATACAGGGCCGACCCCAACAAGGTGGTCTAATAACCCATCAAGTATAAGTTACGACAATTACAATATAAATGACGAAACTTCCGTATAGAGGAATAATAAAATCTCTATAGGAATACAACCACTTCCGTATAGAGGAATAATAACATCTCTATAGGAATACAATATACATATATGTGAAATACATTCCGAAGTTACATATACATCAACATTTAGAACTAGGTGGCTCATGGGTATCCTCATTTCGCTCCCCCTTTTCACTCAGACACATATGATTTTCTCTCCAAGCTATTTTTCAAGAATGGAATAAACCTTTCTTCACTAAATCCACATATTCATTCTTGGGTCTCTGTCCAAACACCCAATAAAAAAAGTCTTCCAAAGGAATGGCCTTTTGTGTATCTCCCTTATATAGGTCAAGATATGCCTGATATTGTTGGGGCAAGGTTTTACATGTTGCTCTAAATATTTGTAATTCATTTATAGAATTATGCTCTGGTGCTTCATCACATACATATTCATCATACATAGGGTCATATGAATAACCCTCATCCCATATGAACTTGCAAAAAGTGATGCATGATGGCACCTCTTCCTCATACCATTCACATTCTTCTTCATATTGCTCACAATCATATTCATATTGCTCATAAGTATTGTACTCATAGGAGTCATCATAATAGTAATACATGGCTGCAAATTATTCTTCAATGGATGATATTAATGCACAGGTGCAAGGACCATGCTCTGATACCATTGTAATATCCCTAATTTGAAAGTTTACCAATTTGGCCAATTTTAGAACCTTGGGATAGTGAAACCCCAAACTGTCCCAAATGATCCCAAATGGTTTCGAATTACGTAGGGATGGAATTAGGAGGATATAGGAAACTATAATACAACATTTATACAACCAAACCTCTATTATAAACATTCATGGTCTACAATTTTCAAGGAGGGAAGACTTGGGACAAAACTAGTCAATTGGATTGGTGAAAATCCCCACTAGCTCTGCCACTATTTTCCATTCCAAACATTGTACGTCCTTCCCTAATATTCAGTATGAGAATTGGTTCTGTTAGAGAACATCAAGGAAAACATGTGTGCAACACTATATTAGGTTTTAGGGTCGGATAATTCTCCCAAAGGATAACAACTTCTAAGGCATACACTTTATGTGAAAATGGTGGACAAGTGAGCATGAATTAATGTTGCAAACTATAGTATGAATTGATGGGTATAAATACAATAATTTGGACATAAATTTAACTTCCATAATCAGCTTAAATCATAGGCAAAACCTCCATAAATTCTGATATAAAACTGATACAAAATATGCTACAATCACCATGAGAATATAGTGAGGAAACTAGCTCGAATATCGAGGTTACTTGGAGAAATAGTACATGAAGTGCTTAGTATTTCGAGATGTGGCTATCATGATCTATCCATTACATATTTATGCATCCATTAACAAGTTCATAAGGTCTAAACAATAGGCTTCCATTATCTATATGCAACAAAGAGTGCACTATCTCACTTTACATGAACATTGAGAGAAAGATACTAGAATGAGAGAAGAGAAGAAAGAATGAATATTAAATCGAACTTAGATGGGGGTTGAACCTGCACCAAAACATATTCATGAAGCCATGTTGAAAGGTTTGAATGGATTCTCCATCAACCAACTTGTATGGGAATCTTTCACCCTCGAAATTGGTTCTAAGGCAGGGAGGATGAACATCCACCGTGCAAGGACAAGCTTGAAGCTCTCCCAAATTGCAAAGATGCAAATGACAAATGACCAAAAGATGCTCCATTTCGACTTGGAATCCTTTTAATAACTTTAGTCAACTCATTTACCTCCTTATAACTCAAATTATCTCCTAATACTCATGAAATTCTAATTAGTGGGGGCGATGACCCTTCATTGGCCCCACATGACACTTGGTTCATCTTTTGTCTCCAACTCCTCCATGAATTCGAATTGGGGAATATTTTGTATGCTTTGGAGATGTGTAACTACTCTCATGTGCCCTCTTGGTCTATTTTTAGCACTTACATTATCATAGATTCCATATAATCTGTCATAAGTGTCATAGGTGTCATAGAATCTATCAGAAGTGTCATAATGCTTGTCATAGTTGTCATAGAATCTGTCATAGCCTATTCTTAGCCCTATAACTCTTCATCTTCCTTCATGAATGTTACCTCTTACCTCCAAATCGAATTTGGGGATGGATCCATGTTTAAAGGAGGAATATTCTCTCATGTGGACCCCACATGTCCACTTATGCGCCCCCAAGTCCAAGTAGGACCTAATGCCACTTCATTTTGGAGAATTTAACATTTATTCCATAATTTATTGGCCTATTTTTCCACCATCAATTTAGAATATTGAATTTTCATGAGAAACTATAGACCTTGGGTTTAAATGTTAATATTTTAATTTTTCCACATAACCTTAGGAATTGGGTTGGCCAACTTAATTATTTATGTGAAAATCATTTAATTAGGGACATGACACGATATTGGATGTCTGTGAATCCAAGACACCATATATATGCAAAACAACCTAATGAGAATTTATGGAGAAGGTGATGCTAGATTGGCTTTAATTACAATGGTGCAAGCATTGATTCATGCCAAGAATGGTGTTGATATTCTCTAAGTAACCAGGGTACATATTTAATTTTTCCATTATCGCTCTAGTTTTACATTACATGAGGGCCATAGAAATCCATTGTTTGAAATGTCCAATATTCTACAGGTCAAAGCTCACTTTTATAGGCCAAATTGGAAAAAGGTATTTTCAAAAGTTGCTTGTGACTAATAAAGATGCTAGAATTGGTAAGTCCATCCTTCAAAATTTAAGAAAATGCAGGCAAATTATGGATCTTTTGAAATCAGTGCTTTCTTATATTAATGTTGCTTGAATGCAGGGTTGTTCTATTGTGGGTCTCTAATTTTGGCCAAGGAACTAAGATCCTGTTGGTCAAAATTAATGTTACTTAATTAACCTCAATTTAATTATCAACCGGGCAATCGTAAACTTTGAGCTGCTACACTATATGTGCAGGCAAGATAGTTTTAAAACAACCCTAATCTTTCAGAGAAATTCCACCTACAGCAATGCTTCAAAAGAACAATCTACTGATAAATTAAACAAACCCTACAGCAATCCCTTAAACACTCAACAATCCACACTCAGCTACAGTGCTGATAATCTATTCTACAAATGAAAGAGCTTAATAAGTTTCACAATAACTATGATCTATTGACCTAAAAACTCCACTATAATCCTACGAGATCTAATGCTTCACTCCACACTAATACTTCTAAAATTATTGCCAAAGTAACACCTGTGATCTCTTGACTTTAAATGGTCAACACATAGCCTATTATAATGAAGCTTGGCTGGTTATTGTTATTTAAATATACTCTGTTTTATTTATGCACACTAATGCACACAGGAAAGTACCAAGGCCATTCAAACAATACTCATTAATTAGTATTAGGCTGTGTGAGAAATATTTGCTAAGTCTGGTTTGCATATGCACACTGTGGAGCTGATGTTGCTTCAAGAAAGCAATATTATAAACTAGGGTTCCTCTCCAAACTCAAGAAGCCTGATTTCTTCTTACTTAATCACTTGTTTAAAAGATTATTTAACAAATCCCTATACACTCTATAGATTCCAATCTTCAAACCCTCTACAAAATATTACAAGTGCTGTTCAATTTCAACAAGATACCCTACAGCTCTGCAAACTCGAAAGTGAAAAGGATGAGATGTTCATCAACTATTCCCATGCCGCAGCAAAAGGTTCTTCAACAGCTAGAGTCAATTTCATTAACCAAATTGCCAATACTATGCTTCATACTGGAAATCGAAGAAAATATTTAAACCCACACCATTCCTTAATTTATTTTACAGTATTGTGAACAAACAGAGTCTAACCCAATCCTGCAGCTATCACTATATCACTATATGCTGGCAATAAAAACAATGTGAAAACTCAGTCTACCTGTAACCCTTCACAAAGCAAAACTTGAATCAAATCATCACACAATTTATAAAGACAATAACCCTAAACAATAATCATGGCCATTAATATACAATCCAAGCTGAAAACCAGAAAGGGGCATTAAATACAAACTATTCCTGAATTTACTCAACAAGCTAATTCAATTACAAATGACTAAGAATCTGCAGATATGCATATGAGTAAAACATCAACATTCTATAGAACAATATCAAGGCAGAGAGACATTAACCTGTGATTACAAAACACACAATACAAAATACCAAGGTTGGTGCTGAAGGGGGCCCTCCCTCAACTCCTTCCAGCTCTAAATCGAAACCTTAAAGGGAACAAACGTTGGTTGTATTAATAAAATGGAGTATTACAATCTTCTCTCAGCATCCCCTCTTAGGGTTTCAAGAAGCCCTTTTATACTAAATATACAGACTAGAATCAATCGTGAGACAGAGATTGATCCTCAAACAACTTCTACAGTTAACTCGGCACACCTGAGCCAAATATGGGAGCTCGAATCCCTTCAAATCTATACAATACTAAAAAAAGAAAGCAACAGCTTCTTAATCAACGACCATCCCCAAAACAACACCTGGAAAGTCTGCGTAGGCATTTTGGAAGGCGATGAAAGCTCAGGGTACGCCCAAAGTGTGGATCGAAGCCCCCAAATCTGCTGGTGCAGCCATCGTGAACCTGTTCTAGAGCGCCGAAAACCCTGCACAAAGAAATAACGAGCCATCAGGTTACCGGATATATATATGTGGAGATTTAAAAACCAATTTATGCATAAAATGATATAAAGCAAGAAATAAACAACCAAAAGTCACTTACCAAACCTTTGTCCACGTTGGTCTTCATAAAAACATATCCATGCGCAAATAAACATTAATACAACTAACTTATCATATGGTTTTATAAGTGTTATGCTACAAAGTGATGTGTTGGACAGCTAATAATAGGAGACCAACATCTCCCCCAACCCAAAGATCTTGCATGTCCCTATGCAAGAAAACCTCATACAACACGAATTGAAACTCGAAGTAAAGTCTGATAGAATTAAAGTCTGATTTTGCAGACTTTACTCATCATTCCCGCATTTAGCATGTCAGATATGCTGATGAACATCGGTGGTGATCAACAATCAAGTGTTCCAGGAGCAAAACTTGCTAGCAGAAGGACTTAATCCAAAACAAATCATGAGAAAAATACATAAAGCTGATGGCACAAAGCTGAGAAACTCAACATCTAAAATAGAAGAAAGTAGCCCTCATTAATGGCCTTGCCATCCAAAAACTCAAAGAAGTAACCATGGCCCAAATCCAAATTCAGGGCCTTCTTGGAAAGTCCAGCTACTAGAGAATTATGCTCCCGAAAAACGTGGTTGAAAATCACCTGAGGAGCCATGTGGATCAAATATCTTATATATTTGCACCAAGGCATCAGAAAATAACATCAAATGCCAACAGTCGATTGAGTCATGAAATAACTATCAAGAAGTCTCCATAGATTAGCTGAATTGGAACAGCTAACCTCATCACACTTAAAAACCCCAATTGCAATAAAACAAGGTTATGATTTTTATTACAGGCTGCCAATCAATAATAAAGGATGAAATATTGTCCAGATTAACAACATAAAAGAAAAGCTGTGATATATCAATTAAATGAATGCCAAAATTATCATGATAGTTCATAGCTCATCAATTTTTTATAGTAATGGCAAAAACATTTAATTATAACCATAAACCTCAATATATAGCAATTAAGACTTGCCCAATCATGCCATGTGCATTACCTTCATCAGCATTTCTTACCTTTTCCATGTCAATTTGCAAAAATTTCAATTTCGGTACTTCATCCAGCATTTAATCCAGTACTTCAGCCAATGTAAAATATAGCAGTGCTTTCATATTGATAAAAATAAACAGAAATTACCAGCATAGTAGTAATTGCCGGCATTTTGAGCAGTAGCTGTTCTATTCAAGCAAATGCACTCACATAGTGATGTTAAACCATTAAATTTCAAAATATGCAACACTCAATGAGTTAATAAACAAATAAACTGGATTGAAATTTGTTTACCAAAACAGTTCATAGCATAACTACTTCATTTCCAACTTACTGCTACTCCTAATCACACAAGAACCAAACTATGTCATGAAATCAATTTCTATTAAAAATACAAAACAAACCAATCGAAATGCAAACTTCAATCAATCACCCTTACTCCTATGTGACTATAATGCTCAAACAATCATAAATGCAAACTTTTATTCTTGCCATTCATACAGGACTATTTCCACCAAGACATAGGCCACAGGACAAAAGGAATGCTAACAGAAGCTAATGGAATAGTAGTCCTCTTTGACCCAGCTTCACACAGGATAGTTTGAGTAGTGCCAAAAACTGTACTGAAATCCTCAGCTATGTTCAGAACTTAGAAAATATCAGGCATAAAATTTCTTTTTTTTTACAAGAATCAGGTAACCCAAAATGCAAAACAGCTAGAGATGATTATCAATTGGATATCAATTAACTTTTTCAAGTAGTTTATTAAATTTTATTTAACCACCCTTATGACCTCTCTTTTACCTTTACATAGGTACATCGTTCATACAGACAAGTATAGATGAGGCTGTTAAAAGAAGATATTAGAGTCAGAACCCACTGCCAGCAAGCCCGTTCAGTACTCCGGTGGGGTAACTGTAACATCTTAAGAAGCTTCTTCCCCAGGCAGATGCCCCATTGCCAACAGGCCTGTTCAGCACCCTGATGGGTTTGCCTGTTCATACCACAGGTCGGTACCCGCTGCCAGCGGACCTGTTCAGTATCCCGGGGGGTTAACCTCTTACACCCTTTTTCTATCAGAGGCTCTTGTCCCAATTTCACCTTAAAGATAAAATTTATTATTTGCTCAAGCATAGATGAGTGGGGGAGCTGCTCTGAAAACCATCTAGGAGTGGGATGGTACCAGAATTGGAAGAGTATTCTTTGTATATGCCTGTAAATATTTGCCCATATGAACAACTAACCTTTGCAACTGTAGAAAGTGAAAGTCATAAAGTGGCTAAAGACAATGTATATATATGTGTGTTTAGTATTATAACAGCCAAGAGATAATAACCCCCAAACTGCCCGGTCCTGGATACCTTTTTTAACATGATGCCTGTCTTAAAAATAATTTCATGCCCATAGCTGTTACTAACAACAATTCCCTCTCTCTATCTAGTGTGAAACCAGGTCAAATGGTCCTAGCAACCCATAAGTTCATAAGCAGAAAATATTTGGGAAGCTTAAAGCATTAATGTAGGCAATGCCTAGTGGGCAAATACTCATATGAATAGCCAGAACAGTTCTGAAAAATCTGACAGCACACATACATTGACCTAATACAGACATTCTAATTACCAGTACAGCCCAGAAATTTTCCAAATTAACACAGTCTTCTGCAAAAACAATCAATGGTTGAAAAATAAAAAGAATAACAAAAGAATTCCCTGTTGTTTTTCTAAAACATCCTGAGCCTAAAAAAAAAAAATATCTGCATTCTCCTAAAAGAACCCTACTAAAACAAATTCCTGTACATATATACAAAAATAGTTTCATTGAACGTTACTGTGAAGAAGTGGGAGATGAAGTCATTCCTCCACCTACCAGCTCTAGCTCAGATTGCTGACTCATGGTATGGATGAACTCTTTCTTAGAAATGGGTTTGTGATATACCTTTAACCGATGCCCATTCACCACAAAAGCAGTCTGTTCATCATCAATTGTCTTTATTTTGACAGAACCATTATCAAAAACAGTCACAATTTCATATGGCCCCATCCATCTAGTGGTAAGCTTACCTTTGAAATGTTTGAACCTTGAGTCAAACAACAGAGCCCAATCACCTTCTTCAAAAGTCTTCTTCTTCAAAAATTTATCATGCCACTTAGTCCGCTGATTCTGTATCAACACAGTTCTTTGGACAGCCTCTTGTCTGTTTTCATCAAGCTCATTTAATTGCATCAGCCTCTGCTCCTGGGCTTCATCTAAATTCAGGCTCAATTGTGCAGCAGTACGAAAAGTTTTCACCTGAAATTCTATAGGAAGCAGAACCTGTTTCCCATAAACAAGCTGATATGGGGTATACCCTGTGGTATTTCTCCACGTAGTTCTATAAGCCCACAATGCCTCGAGTAGCCTGTCTGCCCAGTCCTTGTGATGTAGCTGCACAGTCTTAGTTAAAATGGATTCTAACACTTTATTGGTGGATTCCACCTGACCATTTGCTTGGGGGTGGTAAGGAGAAGATTTATAGTGCTTAATTCCATATTGTTCTGTAAGTGCTTTCATTGATTTAGAGACAAACTGTGCTCCATTGTCAGTCACAATTTCACGAGGAATGCCAAAGCGAGTAAAAATCTCTTCGTAAATAAATTCTATGACTGATTGCTCAGTGGCCCTCAATAGAGCTTTTGCCTCAACCCACTTAGTCACATAGTCAGTGCAAACTAGAATATATCTCTTTTTCCTTGACATTGGTGAGATTGGCCCAACAAAATCCAATCCCCATTTTTCAAAGGGTTCAATTTGTACCTGGGCTTGTAAAGGCATTTGATCAGCAGCAGTGGGTCTCCCCATTCTTTGACAGCTGTCACATCCCTGTACATACTTTTCAGCATCTTTAAAAAGGGTAGGCCAGTAATACCCTTGATGTAACACCTTATATGTTGTCCGCTTGTCTGAGAAATGGCCTCCACAAGGTCCATCATGACAGGCTTGAAGGATGTCACCCATCTCATCCTCCCTCACACACCTCCTGATAATCAGATCTGGACCGGTTCGAAAGAGGTCATTACCTACCCATGAATAATTAGCACTTTGCTGTATGATTCTTCGTTTTTCATAGGATGACAAATGAGCAGGTAGTTTCCCTGTAACCAAATAATTGGCTATATCTGCAAACCAGGGTGTTTTAATAGAAACAACAAATAAATGTTCATCAGGGAATGTATCATCTATAGGAACATTATCATCAGCATGAGTCAATCTGGAGAGGAAATCTGCAACCAGATTTTCCTTCCCTGGTTTGTCAACTATGGTAATGTTAAATTCCTGTAGCAAAGGTAACCATCTAGTAATTCTGCCACTAGTAATCGGTTTATTCATTAAAAATTTAATAGCAGAATGATCGGTATGAACAAATACCTCATAACCCGTAATATAATGCCGGAATTTATTGATGGCATGAACCACTGCTAGAAACTCTTTTTCGGTTACTGTATAGTTCAGTTCTGCAGGTGTTAAATTTTTACTGATGAAATAAATAGCATAGGAGGACTGATTTTCTTTCTGTCCGAGCACTCCCCCCAAGGCAGTGTCTGAAGCATCAGTTTGTATATGGAAGGGCAAAGACCAATTTGGCCCCCGCAGAACTGGTGTTGAAGACAATTCTGACTTTAATGTGTCAAAGGCTGTCTGATAGTGTTGATCCCAATCAAAACCACTGTCTTTGGCCAACAATTTGAATAGTGGGGCTGCTATATTTGTAAAATTAGCAATAAACCTATGATAGTACCCTGCGTGTCCCAGAAAACTTCTAACTTCTTTTTGTGTAGTTGGTGAAGATAGACTAGTAATGATTTCAATTTTTGCTGGGTCAACCTTAATACCTTCTGATGAAACGTGGTGCCCTAAAACAATACCCTCAGTTAACATCATCTTACACTTTTCATGGCTTAAAGCAAGATTTGTTTCTTGGCACCTAATTAAAACTTTCTCCAGATTATCCAAGGCTTCTTTGAAATCATTACCGTAGACTGTAAAATCATCCATATATATTTCCACACAGTCATGGACTAAATCAGCCAAAATACCTAACACTGCCCTCTGGAAAGTGGCAGGAGCGTTACACAGTCCGAATGGTAGCACCTTGTAAGAATAAGTTCCCCATGGGCAGGTAAAAGTGGTTTTTTCTTGATCCTCTGGGGCTATTCTTATCTGGTTATATCCACTGTATCCATCCAGAAAAGAAAAGTATTTCTTTCCTGACAATGTATCCAAAACCTGGTCTATGAAAGGAAGAGGGAAGTAGTCTCTGAGAGTTGCTTTATTTAACTCACGAAAATCAACACATATTCTCCACTTACCTCCCTTCTTCGGGACAATCACCAACGGAGATACCCATTTGCTATCAGAAATGGGATAGATGAAATCTGCATCCAACAATTTTTGTAATTCATCTTTCACAATGTCCTTAAGCGCAGGATTCATTCTTCTCTATGGCTGCCTTACTGGTCTAATATTTTCCTGCGTATAGATGTGATGAATGCATGTGTCAGGGTGAATTCCTTTCATGTCTGTATAAACCCAAGCAAATGCCCCAGACTATGCCTTAAGTAAATTAACTACCTGAATTTGCTGGCTTTGAGACAGATTTGCATTAATAGACAAAGATCTCCCTGGACTAATCTCCATTGGTATAGTTGCAGCTCCAACCTTCTCATCTATGAATAAAACTATTGATGATGAGGTGGCTGAAGGGTAATAGTGTTCCTGAAAATCTTCTGTGAAAACATTGTCTAAGTCAGAGAAGGACTGAGGGAACTCAACACTAGTGGTGGCTGAAATAAATTGATCTAGGATATCATCCTCAGTCTGGTGTTCCAGCCCCCTAGTTTGATTGATGGACAGTAAGGGTTGTCCCACATCCTCATCCCGTAAGGATTCTCTAACCATAACATGTTTTCCGATACAGGCTGTGCTGGAGGATAAATAATTAGGTTTTGTAGAGAAGTGCCATTTGATATAGTTAAAATACCTTCTCTGCATCCTATAAAGGCATTGGCAGTGGCTAACCAGGGCCTGCCTAATATAACAGGATGTTACCCTATTGGGTGTTTGGTTTGGAGTACCAGAAAATCCACTGGATACTCCCAAGAAGCTACTGTGACAGTAATGTCATCTAAGGCTCCCACAGGTTTGACTGTGCTCCTATCAGCCAACTCCAAAATAGTAGGAGTAGATCTGAGGAGATTATGCAACTGAAGTCTCTGCATGGTGGTCATAGAAATGACATTAATGGAAGCCCCCAGGTCAACTAGAGTGTTTCCTATTGGAATCTCATTGATGTAAATGGTCACCACTGGATTCCCAGGATTTGCAAATTTTGGGGGTAAGGAACAGTCTGAAATATAATTGGACAACTGGCCTAACACATTTATCTTGGGTGGGTCTTTCTGTTTTCGACCAGGTTTCTTTAAGCACAGTTCCCTTACCAATTTTGCATAGATAGGGACATCTCTAATAGCCTGAAGTAATGGAATCTTGATACAAATATTTTTCAACTCATTTTCCAAATCAAACTGTGGACGCACCGCAGGTTTCTCCATTAATAACCTCTTTGGGTAAGGGGGGGTTGTCATTTACTTGTGGATGAGCAGGTGATTGGAAATGAGTTCCCAGTGCTTGAGTGTTTTCTGAGGCAATCTGCACTTCTTCTTCCTCTGTAATCTCTTTTTCATCATTTTCTTCTCCAGTCTCTTCATGAATAATCACTGCTGGAGGGGTTTTATTTAATGTTTTCCCAGACCTTAATTGTATTTCCTGTAAAGGAGCTGAATGAATTACATAAGTTGGAGCCATTTGAATTTCAGCATTATGAAGAGGCTGGGGAGGTCTGTTATTAGGGTTTGGGATAGGTTGGGATGGCAACAACATGGGTCGAGGTGGGTTTGGATTTTGATATTGTTGTGGAACTGGGGGTATAGGAGGAAGTGCAGGTGGTGTAAAGCCTGGTAATAGCTGCTGCATATTTGGTGGCATTGGACAGTAACTAGGAGGGGTTGTTGATTGTGTTCCTCCATAGGGTTGTCCTTGTGGTCCCCCATATGACTGTCCCCGCCAGCCTTGCTACCATGGTTGAGTCTGGGTAGGTTGAGAGGGCCAATTCTGCCACATTTGTGGACTCCATGGCTGCTGAGATTGCTGCATGGGATAATAATATGCAGGGTTCGGAAAAACAGGCTCTGGGTACATGTTTTGAGGTCTAGGCTGCCAAGGCCTTCTTGATGCATCGGTAGGTTCAACATTAAGCTTGTAAAAAGCTTGCAGTTCTGGTAAAGAAGGGCAATTGTTAGTTGGGTGTTGAGCAGAGCAAAGAGCACAGACTGAAATGGTATTAAGAGGACACTCTTTCAAAGGGTGTCTTTTTCTGCACTTAGGGCAGAATATGTGTAATGCTGCTATGTCCTCCTCCTCTTGCCGTTTCTTTGTTTTCAATGCATCAAATTGGGAGCTTAAGGTGCCTAAAATGTCAGTTTTGAAATTTTCTAACAGGTTTCCCAATTCAACTCTTGTGACCCCACTAGTTCCTGTTGTTCTAGAAATACGGGAAGGACCTTCCCTTGTGCTTTTTCCTGCCTTGGCTCTACTCCTCGAATATTTTCTGCATAGTTCAGTTCTCTCCTCAAAGGATTTATGAGATACATCACCTAAGGCCATCAAGTTGAGGATTTCCACATATTCATCCAGAATCCCTTTTAGAAAAAGAGTTCTGACTACATCCTCCTGTAATACAAAACAAAAGCATTCTAGGAAGTCCTCAAGACTCTCTTCTTCATGCTGTTGCATTTTAAAAATATCATTTTGGGAGTCTCTAGGGCCACAGTAGTCTCGGTATTTTCTGAGGAAAGCACTCTTCATTTGTTCCCAAGTTCGGATGGTGGATTCCCCCAGACTCATAAACCATCTAAGTGCAGAATCCTTAAGGGTGGCTAGAAATAGTTTTAACTTTTGAGCATCCTGTAGATAATTATAACTCCTGCATAAGATGTCAAACTCAAATAGAAAGGTATCCGGATCTTCAGTACTTTTCCCATAGAAGGTAGGTAATGAAGATGCTGGGATATTTTTCATATTGACATCCCGTGTAAGATCCAGAATGGGGAAGCCAAAAGTTGTTTCAGTTCGTCCCTCATGTTCTCCCTCTCCTTCCATCTGGTGTCCAGTTTCCTGATCACTCATGACAAGTGGGTTCCTAAACCAATTGACACCTAATCCGTCTCTTCTTGGGGATAGAATAAAGTCCCAATGGTCTGGCCTAGGCCAAGTTTGAAGATTGAAAGGTAAATCTGTGGTAGATTCTATTTGAGAAACCACCGGATTTTGGTTATGTCCAAGAGGGGAGTTCACTTTTTCTATGTTCACTGTGTCAACTAAGTTGGAATCTTCCTTTGGAGGTGAAGCTTGTTGGATCTGTGGGATCTCTTCTGAATGTAATTGTTCACTGAGTATAACCTCAGTTCCTGCTGGTTTGGTCCCAAATTCCACTGAATTTTGAATGTTGTTGTTTCCAGTTTTGTTGCCGGTGTCCCTATCCCTAGGGTTAGTGAAGGGGGGGGTTTTGTTGTTTCCAAAAAGATCGGAATGAACCTTAATGAATCTTCCCTTACTATCTCTAGGTCTCATCAAAACAATTTCTGAAAATAACAAGACTTTTAATCAAAATAAATTGAAATACTTGTGCCACAGTTGGGTTTGAAGGAACCTGTTATGAAATGCGCAAGTTTGCCTTACCAATCCTTCTCCTCCAATCTGCCACAACTAGCCACACCTAAAAACTGTTGTAAAATTAGATTTCTGGAATTAAACACACCTCACTTGCAAAAGGATAACCACACTTGTATGAAATTAAACTAAAAAATAAACACTCTTTACAGGAAAGATAAACACACTTCTTGTAGTAAAATAATTCAAACTTGCGAAGAAAAACAACCACACTTACCAGAAGGACACAACAAGAATTTGGGGCAACCCACTAAAGTGGCTGCGACAGGCTGTTACACCATGGGAATCCCATAGTGAATTCGTCTTTGCGTCTTAATGTTTCCCCTCCACCTTGTTGTGTACTGTAAAAGGATCCTATCTACCTGAACTTCTCAGTCAACCAATTCATAAAAATGAGCAAAATACCAGCTTACCTTGGAGCAACTCCCCGGCAACGGCGCCAAAATGTTGGTCAAAATTAATGTTACTTAATTAACCTCAATTTAATTATCAACCGGGCAATCGTAAACTTTGAGCTGCTACACTATATGTGCAGGCAAGATAGTTTTAAAACAACCCTAATCTTTCAGAGAAATTCCACCTACAGCAATGCTTCAAAAGAACAATCTACTGATAAATTAAACAAACCCTACAGCAATCCCTTAAACACTCAACAATCCACACTCAGCTACAGTGCTGATAATCTATTCTACAAATGAAAGAGCTTAATAAGTTTCACAATAACTATGATCTATTGACCTGAAAACTCCACTATAATCCTACGAGATCTAATGCTTCACTCCACACTAATACTTCTAAAATTATTGCCAGAGTAACACCTGTGATCTCTTGACTTTAAATGGTCAACACACAACCTATTATAATGAAGCTTGGTTGGTTATTGTTATTTAAATATACTCTGTTTTATTTATGCACACTAATGCACACAGGAAAGTACCAAGGCCATTCAAACAATACTCATTAATTAGTATTAGGCTGTGTGAGAAATATTTGCTAAGTCTGGTTTGCATATGCACACTGTGGAGCTGATGTTGCTTCAAGAAAGCAATATTATAAACTAGGGTTCCTCTCCAAACTCAAGCAGCCTGATTTCTTCCTACTTAATCACTTGTTTAAAAGATTATTTAACAAAGCCCTATACGCTCTATAGATTCCAATATTCAAACCCTCTACAAAATATTACAAGTGCTGTTCAATTTCAACAAGATACCCTACAGCTCTGCAAACTCGAAAGTGAAAAGGATGAGCTGTTCATCAACTATTCCCATGCCGCAGCAAAAGGTTCTTCAACAGCTAGAGTCAATTTCATTAACCAAATTGCCAATACTATGCTTCATACTGGAAATCGAAGAAAATATTTAAACCCACACCATTCCTTAATTTATTTTACAGTATTGTGAACAAACAGAGTCTAACCCAATCCTGCAGCTATCACTATATCACTATATGCTGGCAATAAAAACAATGTGAAAACTCAGTCTACCTGTAACCCTTCACAAAGCAAAACTTGAATCAAATCATCACACAATTTATAAAGACAATAACCCTAAACAATAATCATGGCCATTAATATACAATCCAAGCTGAAAACCAGAAAGGGGCATTAAATACAAACTATTCCTGAATTTACTCAACAAGCTAATTCAATTACAAATGACTAAGAATCTGCAGATATGCATATGAGTAAAACATCAACATTCTATAGAACAATATCAAGGCAGAGAGACATTAACCTGTGATTACAAAACACACAATACAAAATACCAAGGTTGGTGCTGAAGGGGGCCCTCCCTCAACGCCTTCCAGCTCTAAATCGAAACCTTAAAGGGAACAAACGCTGGTTGTATTAATAAAATGGAGTATTACAATCTTCTCTCAGCATCCCCTCTTAGGGTTTCAAGAAGCCCTTTTATACTAAAGATACAGACTAGAATCAATCGTGAGACAGAGATTGATCCTCAAACAACTTCTACAGTTAACTCGGCACACCTGAGCCAAATATGGGAGCTCGAATCCCTTCAAATCTATACAATACTAAAACAAGAAAGCAACAGCTTCTTAATCAACGACCATCCCCAAAACAGCACCTGGAAAGTCTGCGTAGGCATTTTGGAAGGCGATGAAAGCTCAGGGTACGCCCAAAGTGTGGATCGAAGCCCCCAAATCTGCTGGTGCAGCCATCGTGAACCTGTTCTAGAGCACCGAAAACCCTACACAAAGAAATAACGAGCCATCAGGTTACCAGATATATATATGTGGAGATTTAAAAACCAATTTATGCATAAAACGATATAAAGCAAGAAATAAACAACCAAAAGTCACTTACCAAACCTTTGTCCACATTGGTCTTCATAAAAACATATCGATGCGCAAATAAACATTAATACAACTAACTTATCATATGGTTTTATAAGTGTTATGCTACAAAGTGATGTGTTGGACAGCTAATAATAGGAGACCAACAGATCCATAGCCAAAGATTACAACCACAAATTGAACACTAAATTATAATTCCACAAAGAAAATTTCTAACATAGGCAAGCAATTTACATTATTTCAACTATGGTTTAGATTTCTACATTATTAACTTAGAGTGTTGCTGTATCCTAATTTCCAGAAAAAAGAAAAGGTAAGATTTAATTTCACAAGCATCCATTTTAGGTTGGACATGAATGGAAGCATGCAACTCACACCTTCTTGTCTTTTCCCTTAGGATAGTATGATTTTAATGTTTTTAATATTTAGTATGAATTTTAATACTTTTGGTTTATGGTTAATTGTAATGAATTTTGGTAGGGATTAGTTTTTCTCCTTTTTATCATGCAAGATGCCTCTAATATCTTATAAAATGGCCATGTACTATTAAAATTAAAATCAAAATTTCCATTGTCAAGTCCTACTAATGCAATTAGTTTCTAAAGGTTCCATTTGCTAGGTATCCTAGGGTTCGAAACTCCATGGTAGTGGGAGAAGATACCTAAAAATATAGCCATGCTAAGTGTTGGTGTGGCTTAGGCTAGGTGCGATCCCCAGGTGATTTTAAAAGAAATCCCAAGGGGTAGAACAATTGGTAATGAGTAATTGAGTTGAGAAGCTGTAAATGGAAGGTCACAAGTTCAAATCCCTATGGGTACTTACTTACAAAATAAAAAATTACATTTCCATATCTTGAATTTGGTGTTGAGTATGGTGATTATATCACTTCTTATGAGCCCTATGTTCACTATCTTGATCTTCTCCAGATGCCCTGTCAATATTGTCACTACCGAATTTTCTCTCAAATCCTTCCTTTCTTATTTTGGCAATGTCACTATCAACTGTTTGGCTCATATCAAACTATCCTTCCACCATATTCGGATGAATCAAATCTAAAAACTATCAAATCTATGATACCCTTGGACACATATCCCTAAAAATAATACTCCTATACTCATTAAAAATTGGTACTACCAAAGAAACAAGTAAAAACAAGTGCTATATTGTGTTTAACTTGATTTACATACATATGCATTGTCTACATTCATAATTAAAAGGTGATTTCCAACTGAATTATATGAAAATTAGTTTGAATGGATGTAACACAAATTATTATTTTCCTCAGAATTGTCGTAAACAAGGACCCGATTTCCCATTATTCTTCTCTATTTCATTCATCCCACTTACAATTTCTCTAGATGATGTAAGGCCAAACTAGATGCCTGTCAAATTCTCCCGCGAGAACTGAGTAGCTTCTTCTATCGTGCCAGGAATCAAAATGAATGACTGCTTCACTCACTGGTCGTCCATCCCTCTTCTTAGGCTATAGGTAAAAATCAACCAACCAACTGGTATTCCTTCATTCTTCTATTCTATAGGTAAAAAGAAACCAACCAACAAAGATATTGGAACAGAAGAAGAAAATGAAGAATGTGTGCAAAACACATGAGATTTGGTAATAATAGTTAGTACTTCATCATCATGCCATGCCCTCGTATATGGACTTAGGCATAGAGGACTAAAATTTATTTTAAAAGGTCGCATGTTAGTTGACATACTATTTGGTTGCACATGAGCATTGAAGTGTGTACTGAGCGATGATGCTCGGGTAGGGAAAGGCAGGGAGGGTTTGTACCATCAACAAAATTTTCAAAGGTAGCATGGAGAGCTTCTAACCACCATGTATGCTCGTAGAGTACCAAGGATCGTTCGATACTAGAAACATATTACTCTCCACCATTACTCTACACATTTTCCAACCATGTTTATTAAGGAGCATATCATAAATAACAATCCATGCAACCAGTGGATGGATGCATGCATTTGACACTTATACAATTATTAGTCCCTTCTTGCATATGCAGGTACTCTCAACAATTGATTTGCTTGTTTTTCCAATTAATTCAAAGTGAATATTTAAAATTTATGTAGTTATGCAAAGCTAGAATTTACAAACAATGTTGATTTTTACTACGTGGTAGACTTTAGTGATTTGAGATCATATGGGTGGTTTTGGCAATTAGTTCCAACCATGTTTCTCCTACCCAATTTATTTGCATAGTTTTTCATAGTTTTTGTTGTATATTGTCATTAATGAAAGGGTCATCCATTTAATGGATTTTTGTTTTGACATTGCCTCCACCATAACTGCTACCATCACTGCCTTATCACCTACCACCATCACCAACTCCGACTTTGTTTCCTCCACCTTCCACCTTTACCATCTGTAAGGGCATTGCATGCCCCTACTTTTTTTCTAAAACAAGCATAGTTTGTTTTAATTAATTAGATCCTAGAGTTGTTTTCGATCTAAGTTATCTATTAGTTCCAACTCTAGTTTATCATCTTTTCTTTCCCCTTTGGTATTGTTTTTCTTATTATTAACATATGGTAATAAGCAAACCAATTTCATTTCATAGTTATATGCACGAAATTATCAACTGGTAATAAGTTATTTAAATACACAATTTATCGTAAATTCTAAGGTAAAAATCAATTTATCAATTCCCGCTAGCTCATTTAGTTAAGGTGTGGGTTTCATTTACAAGGTGACTTGTGTTCAATTCCCCTTACGGGTGACTTAATTGGGAGGAGACACCAAAAAATACAACCATGTTAAGGGTTGGTGTATCCCAAGCCGGGTGTGACCTCCGGGTAACTTTAACGGCTTAAAAGACCCTAGGTTATGGTTTCTTAGCCAATGGTTCAATGCACTGGCCCCGAGTGACGATCATTCAAACAAAAAAAAAGGTAAAATTCAATTTGAAATTTCTCCATAACTTAGATAAAAATCAACAAGAATAATCCATGTTTCTCTCGTTCTATAAGTCCTTGATCTTTTTTGAATTCTTGAAATTAGTAAGCAGTAGCAGCATCAGCGGTATCCCAAACTATTTTAACCTCTCAACCTACTGGGAATAGTTGATCTAACTCCTTGACCCAAAAAAATGAGATTTGTTTTGGCTCCCATGCCCAAAAATATCAGATAGAATGGCAACATCCTTTTTCCAATTTATTCCTAAAATTTTCCGAACGCAAAAAATTCCCCCAATTTATTTCCAAGTTCTCCCAAAACCAAAAACCTCTTCCCACAACTGAGGTTTCCTCCGCTTAAGTCATTCCTCCTCCACCCCCTGAAGTCCCATCTACCTGCTCCACTTTCACATCTTCAAATACATATTCAATTCCCCCCTTGTCATATCCCAAATTTGGAATTGGGTCACAATGGACTAAGCAAATTGTCCCTATTCATTAGAGTTTGTCAAATTGATGCTAAAGGTCAAATAATTGCCGAGGAAAATTACTAGTTTCGTAGGTTTGGGGTGGAAGCTTTGGGATTTGGAATAATGAGGATAATAAATGATGTTGGAACATTAGGATGGAATAAATATTTAATAAAGGAGATAAATAAATATATACAAGTGAAAATCAAAGTGGCATTTGATCATGAAGACACATGGAGGAAGTGGGACCCACACAAGCTAGAATTTATGTGCTACATGGCATCCTCTTCTCACAATTTCGAATCCATGGGAAGCCTAATGTTCTTGGGATCAGTTATAAGGTCAATAATACTTGGCATGAGTCAATGAGGTCGAAATATAGAGGAAGAGTAACTCCCATGGAAGAGGAAGAGGCAATTTGGAGCTAGTGAGACACTTGGGCTAGATTCCCTAGCTCTATGACAACAATGATGAAGATGGCATGACACCTGTGAAACAAATCAGACTTGAAGGATGACATATGACATATATGACATGTTAGGGCTAAAAATAGACTCCAAGAGGGTGCTCAAGGGTGTTAGGGAAGCTAAGATGCTTCCACATGTGATTTGGTGGAAGTGGGAGACTAGGAATTGTTGTACACGTGGCGTTCTTTGGAATCTCTTCCCAACTTGAGTTGGCATGAGTCTCTTGGAAGGAATTCGACCCATGGAGGACATTAGAAATTTATAAATTTCAATAACAAAGAATGAAACCATATTTTGATCATTTGTAGAATTTTCAATTTCATTTGTGAAGAGGGAGAGCTAGTGGATGACTAGTTTCTTGCCTTAGCCAATTTCGACGGTGAAAGATTCCCATCCAAGTTGGTAATTAGAAAGGCCATTCAGACCTTTCATTTGGATATTTAATGGAGTATTTATTTTCAGGTGTAAGCTACAGGGAAGCTCATGGTTTCTTCTATTGCATCTCACTCCTTCAACCATTTCCAGTTTTGATGGCATATTCTTGATCCTTGAGGGAGGGCATTTTTGGTGAGCTATTGTACTCTTTGGGGGAGATTATAATGCCCCATTTATTTTGTAATATTAATTAAATACTATTTTATTCATCTCCAAAAATTTTCAGGTCGAAATTCCAAGTAGAAATGTATAAATCTCATTTTTAATGAAAGAACAGTGCCATTTCCCCACTACATTGATGTATAGCATGATAATGCTCATGATTTCGAATGAATGGATGGTTCTCTAATACATTTATGATTAATAGACTTCCATGTATGTATTTTACAAGTTTCATGTACTGTACTTGAGCATTTGAAGTATTTTTACTTAGTTTAATTGCATTGGGAGAAGAAATAGTGCCATTTCCCCAAGGGTCGAATTGGTGATTTTTGCAGCTGAATGGTAGAGGGTTGGAACAGAGATAATAATCAATTAATGATGCACATGATACCTTAATAACACACTTAATACATTCATAAATTTGAGTGGGTTTGGAGGCATTTGGGAAGCCATTTTCAGTACTTACCCAAGGGGGATTTGAACCCCAAATTACTAGTAAAATTGCATACTTGGTCCAGAATCTTAAGAGAGTTTGAATAGGTATTTTGGTGGCCATATCTCATCCCTGAACGTCATATTAAAGTCATAATATCATTCATACACCTTCCTTGAATATTTGAAGGCATTTGGAGTCAATTTGAGACCTAGAGACCAATACTAGTCAAAGGGAAATTACTACTAAAGTTCCCTTCATTGGCCAGAAGTGAAAGAGAATTTGAAGAAGTATTTTAAAGGTCCAAATCCATCCCTGAAATGCATATTTATGTTATAACATCATCCATATACCTTCTCAAAATATTTGGGAGCAATTGGAGCAATTTGGGGACCTAGAGCTCAAAACTAGTCAAAGGTCTAACTAGGGAAAACAAAAGTGAAAAATTGCCATTTTAATAAAATTCCTAACAAGGGACATTACAGTGGTATCAAATCATTGTCCTTGCACCTATGGATTAGGTACATACATTCAAGAATAATTTGCAGCCATGTCTTACTATTATGATGAATCCTATGAGTACAATTCTTATGAGGAATATGAAGATGCTTATGAGCAATATGAAGCAGAATGTGAATGGTACGAGGAAGAGGTGCCATCATGCAACACTTCTTACAATTTCAAGAGAAATGAATATTATTCTTATGACTTTAAATATGATGAATATGAGTGTGTCACACCAACCAAGGATAATTATATGAGTGAGTTCCAAAGATGGAGAGCAACATTTTCTTCACTAGATCTCAAATATGGTTGGATTATTCACATGGGAGACAACTCTTAGATCTATGCTGAAGGGAAGGGAACAATACATATGGAGCATGGGAAATTCAAAAATGTTCTATTTGTTCCTTCCTTGTCAGCAACTTTTTTGTCTGTATATCAGATGACTCACACAGGCTCACCGAAGAAAGTGGTCTTTGGTCCCGACAGAGTTGAGATTGTAGAGATCTATACTAGGAAGATTATAGCGAAAGGGTTTGCAAACCATGCCTCCAAGGCATATGAATTCTCCCATTTTTTTCCATACTCTCTACCTACCCCATTGGAATCTAATGAAGATCAGAGTGATATATCTTCTAATGAAGATGAGGATCAAGATATTGATGTTGAGAAAAAAGTTCAAGGAGATTCAGATTCATATCTGGATCCAACACATGCTCCCAATATGGGATCACAAAGTCCTTGTAGCTGCTGGAAACACAGTTGGGGATCCATCTGACCATAGAACCACCAGATCTCAGTATCATACAAAACTTGCACTATGTCATGCAGATCCACTTCTTTCAGATAGGTGCTACATGATGGTGGGGTTTCATCCACAATCTCTTGGAGATACTTGCCATGGGGGATATACAACCAAGTACAAATATCGGTTGTCTGACAAAAGGTACTCAAAGATTCATGATTTGGACCACAATGAGCCATTCACTCCAGTAGTAAGAAGGGTTCCTGGAAGACTTGTTTTGGCAAATACAAGTTCTACAAAGTGGGAGGTACATCAGAGGAGCAAATCCAGATCCATATATAGCACCTGCATTGCTATCCTACATAGGAGCAGCTTGGCAATATTTTTGCAAAGGCTTTCACTAAGGAATTTTTTTTCCTTCTCTACTTAGTATGAAGGTTCTTTGAGTTCCCTACTGTGTTCTTTTGAGGGGGGGTATTTTTCCCATGATTTTTTTCCCCATTTCCTTGGTTCATGGACAATTCTTTATTTTTTACCATTTATTTGTTTGTGTGGGTGACCTTTGGTCTTAGTAACCAGGGCCCATGATGAAAAAGTATGTATTAAGGGGGGCTGTTAGGAAATTTCAATACTCCATCCTTGTCCTACCTATCATTGTTTATTTTTCCTAGTTGTTGATGATGTCATTTACCCCTAATGGTTTGCAGATGTCATCTAGGATCCATCTACCACCTTCTGATCCCTTCATGCATCATTTTAGGACCACTTCAGTCAGTTCCCTATTTTATAGGAACCAACTGAGTGTTCCACTGCAGTCCACCTGATTTAGCTGAATCTTGTGGGGGGTTGGAGCTCTAGATTCCACTAATTGTGGCCTCATGCGACCATTTCTGATTGACATGCATGAAAAAATCAATATTGCTCCCTCCTTAGTCAGTTAACTTATTATGACTTCAATTAGTTGAGTTTAGGATCAGTTCAGTTGAGTTTGAGTCTTCCAGAGCACTATAGTGGTGATAATCCGTATGCTAGACCAACCGAGGTTCGAATTCTCCTGTGTGATTCGAATTCTCTCCATTATATCATCATTGTTCATTATAATGATTATTGGATCATGTGACATTATTCTACTCCTATCTAAGTTCTGCTGCAAAATTATTCTTCTGCTCTTCTTTACTGCAGTTTTCACTCTTATTCAACTTTTCTACTCATTCTTTCTTTGTGAGGTATCCTCAGCTCTTAGATCTGATGCGACTTAGAATTTCACACAAATCATTTATTACCCGCAATCCTTTCAACAACATTATTATACTTTACATTAATTACCCAACTTTAGTTATAATTTACATGATGATTCAATCCACATAAGCATCCTTAAGGCATATATATATAAATCAATAAGCATATTTTTGATTGTGTGCGAGGTGAGGGCATGTAGATAGCATGCACATACCTCAAACATATGCTAATAAACTTAACCGTGAAATTTATTTATTACTCCATTTGGATGTAAATAATGCTCAATATAGTAATAAAATCATAGTGTGGGACATTACATACACCCCTCCTTCAACAAACTTTGTCTCAAAGTTAGAGTCAAAAGGGAATACATGGAATCATTGTGAAATGATAACAAATCATGCCATAATTACATTATTTTTTTTTATAACATTTGACATTTCAACGCTACTAAATAATAAATACAAAATCAAGTAGTAACAAAATATTTATTCATTCATTTATATAACAACACATAGTACCAAGAACAAGAAGAACATTACTTCCCAATTATGGCTTATAACTAACATATATACCCCATTCTCCCTAACCTACTTCCGCTCCCATCCTATCCTTCCTCTATCGGTATATACTATGTAATCGTCTATACCAATCTAACCATCTATAAAACCTAAAGGAAGAAGCATTGACTACATCGACTTGACTTTCCCAACAGGCAATTAGCAGTCGTCATCCCACGTCTAGGGGAACATGTCCACCACATCTCTCCCATGATTCCAAGTCTATAGGATAGACGATGGGAAACTCATCCACCCCTCTTAATAGATTATATATATATATATATATATATATAATGAATGTTCCAAAAACATATCATTTTACGCATGATGTCCATGACATCGAACAAGCCTCATATCATATGTATATAAAAGAACACTTGTCTATAACTAGCCCATGTACCTGCATGTTAGCTTACAAGATCAACAATCAAATATAATCATCACAATATATTTATTCCATCACCAACATGTAACAATTGTTTTTATCATAACCATGCATGCTTGTTAATTGTAACAATACACCCAATTATCATTTATAACATAATTTAAGCTACTATTCATGCATCGAAAGTGCATAAAAAGGGATAATATGGCGTAAAATTTAATCACATGAAATAATAAAATTTTCGTGTGATTCAACATAAGTATAAGTAGATTAAAAATTACTAGTTCCATCCGTATAATTGATTCTAACAGATAAAGTAAAGATGTACAAATTGAAGTTTAATTGTTTCAAAATAAGAATAGTCCGGGATAATCCCAACAGATGGTTTTTGTGTCCTCCCGGGTAGTAGATCATAGGCTATATTTGTCCTACTGAACCTTAAATTGGTCCACAATGATCTGCACATGGCCAGGAAGCATGAGGGGGAAAATAGTTCGCCTGAATGAGTCGGCTATGTTATGGTGGAAGCTTATGAAATAGATTATGCAAAGCACAAATACACTACACAGACAGAACACAAATATACACACAGACAATATGCAAGAATGTGAACTGATCTTCTATGAGTGGATATGAGATCATCGATTGATTCTATGCTCTTATATTACAATAGTTTACATGATTATGTAGATTTGATCTCGAAACTTCAAGGCTTTATCAACTTCTCACTGGCTGTAGTCGGTGTCAGAGTTTGGTTGTGTTGAGGAGCTGATCAAGTCGATAAGCGCCAAGGGTTGAAATCTGTAACAGATCTCAAATGGACTATTTTCTATAGAGTTGTGCTGAGCACGATTGTAACAGTGCTGTATGTATGGAATACTTTCATCCCATGTGCTTTGATGCTTGTGGTTGTACATGCGGAGCAGTTGTACTACCAAGTGATTCACAACTTTCGTCTGTCCGTCGATCTAAGGATGGAAAGCTATTGAAAACGAGAGTCGTGTGTCTAGCTATTGCCAGAGATTCTTCCAAAAGATGCTGATGAATATGGCATCTCAGTCGGAAGTAATGGTTGTGGGTAAACCAAAGTGTTTCCAAACATGTGTGAAGAAGAGCTAAGCAGTCTGATGCGCTGTCGTGGTCTTCTTGCATGGTATGAGAATGGCCATCTTGGAAAATATGTCGAAGACTACTAAGATCGCGTCATGCTTATGTTTGGTAGTAGGATATCTCGTCAAGTAGTCCATAGAAATAGATTCCCATGGTCGAATAGGAACTAACAAAGGTGTATACAATCCCTGTCGTCGATTAGGTGGTTTAGCAATGGTACAAACCACGCATGATCGAATGTACTTGTTGATGTCAGTTTTAAGTGTAGACCAAAATAAATACTTCTAGAGAATAAAAAGTGTCTTTGCTACTCCAAAGTGTCCTACATTATTGTTGTAGTGCGCGTCCCAAATGAGCTGATGTCAATGCTCACTAGTCGGTACACAAAGCTGTCCAAGCTTGTATAGCAAGGTGTCTTTCAGGAAATAGTCGAAGGTCGACGACTTGTCAGTCTGAAGCTGTTGGTAGACTGGTGAAAAGTTGATGTTTTCCTGATATAATTGAGGCCAAGTGGTCGTGTCTTAACCCTTCATACTCATCACTGTGAAAAGGAGAGTAATTGGTGGTTGAATCAGACAATCGACGGCGGCGTTAGCCTTACCTTTCTGATACTTAATCACCAACTGGAATTGTTGTAGGTAATTAATCCACTTGAGCTGTCTGGTTGTTTGTAATTTTGATTGGGTCGGAGCAAACTGTAGAGGATTATGGTCAGTGAGGATGACCATTTCCTTGCCAAGGATGTAATGCCTCCATTGATTGAGAGCTTGCACAATGGCGTATAGTTCTTTTTCATGTGTCAAACATCTTCTAACTATGTCATTAAAAGTTTCGGAATGAAAAATGACTAGGTGACCAAACTGAGTGATCAATGCACCCAAGGCATATTCCGATGCATCCGTCTCAATCTCAAAGGGCTGATGCAAATCAGGTAACACAAGTACTGGTGCAGTACATAGCTTGTGCTTGAGCTGTTCAAAAGCTTCTTGTTGTGTTGGTGTCCATTTGAAGACAATTTTTCCATTTCCATTCGTCAATTGATTCAAGGGCCAGGCTATGTGATTGAAGCCAAGTATGAATCATCGATATAAATTCGCCAAACCAATAAAAAATCTTATTTCTTGAATGCTTTGAGGAATGGACCAATATTTGAGGATATGTACTTTGTCTGGATCGACATGAATTCCTGTAGAGTGAATTGCATACCCAAAAAATTTGATGTTGTTCATCACAAAGGTACACTTTTACATGTTCAAGTAGAGTCGATGTTGTTGGAGAGTGTCAAGGACTTGTTGAAGTTGTCCGACATGTTCTTCCCATGATAGACTGAAAATCAATATGTCGTCAAGGTAGACAATGACCAATTTTCCAATGAAAGGTCGAAGAATGTTATCCATGTATTGCATGAAGGTCGCAGGTGCATTGGTTAAGACAAAATGCATGACTAACCATTCAAACAATCCTTCCTTGGTATTGAAAGCAGTTTTCCACACATATGAGGGCTCGATTGGAATCTGATGATATCCTGACTTGAGGTCGAGCTTAGTAAAGAATTTAACACCTTTCAGACAGTCAATGAGCTCGTCTATCCGTGGCAGAGGGTAACGATTCTTTACCGAAATTTTGTTGAGTGCCCTGTAGTCGATGCACATGTGCCAAGTCCCTTCTTCATTTGGAATGAGGGCGACTGGAATGCCACAAGGAGAGGAGCTAGGTCGGATATGAACTTTGTCAATCAAATCTTGGATTTGTCTACAAATCTCTTCAATTTCAAGAATGGATCTTCTGTAAACAGACGTGTTAGGAAAAGAAGAACCAGGAGCAAGTTCAATGGATTGTTTTACCTAGAAATGTCGAGGTACTCTGTACGGCTCTTGGAATAAAATCTGATACTCATCGAGAATGTTGTCAATCAACTGCTTATGTCGGAAGCTGCACTGATCAGTAAGTCGACTTGTCGCTGCAGTCTTCCTAGAATGTTGAAGTTTGATCATGATTAATGCGAACTTCTGAGCATGATTGATGATCTTATTTGTCTGTTTAGCAGATCTTATTGAAACCATGGTGTAGGTCGTCGCTCTGGAATGCTGTACCATCGATTCTGGATTCTGGCAATCACCTTCTACAATCGTGACTAATAACTTCCATGGAGATCCCATAGGTAAGGTTTCCCATACATAGCGTCGGCTACGAAGAGTGGTGCTACATTGCAGAGTACTTCATTGTCAAAATGCTTTATGAAGTAGGCAAGTTTGTATTGTCGGGTGATCCGTAGTTCCTGTCCATCCTTCATCCAACCTATGTTGTAAGGCTGGGGATGCAGAGTGGTGACAAGACCTAGTTTCTTTACGAGATATTAATAAATGAAGTTCTTCTGGATACCATTATCCACAATTAGATGTAATGGATTGTGCTGAACCCATATCCGTGTATGGAACAGGCGCTCTCATCCCTCCTCGTCGACAATAGTCAAGGCTGCTGGAGTGGTCGATGTCGATGTAAAAAGGGTCGTTGCGTCTGGATCAAATTCTTCCACCATATTGTCGAATGCATCGGATGTCGAAACTTTTCCCAAGAATGTCTTTCGAGATTTGCATTCAAACGTATCGTGCCAAGATGAGTGGTGGTAATCGCACCATTTTCCAGTTGACAGTTGTTTGCTACGTTCCCTTTTCTGAAAAGGATTTTTGTTGTGATCTGGATTTGGCGGAGTCGGTTGAGAAGATTTCGACTTGTCGAATTTGGCTAATGTCTTCTTGTCAGGTGGTCGTCTTGATGTCGGATTTGTTGCGAAGCGTGCTTTCCCTTTCTGATTGGTTTCAAGTTTGCTAGCATAGTGGAATGAATCCGTGAGCGTATTGACAGTCAGAAATTCCATCTCTTGCTGAATGTACTGGGACAATCTCCTGATGTACTTCTAAACAATCAATTTCTCTTCTTCTTAGACGCCAAGTCTATCCATGAGTCGATAGAACTCGTTGGTGTAACTCTGTACTGATTGGTCTTTCCATTGCCTTAGCTGCTGCCACTTCTTATACTGCTGCTCGAGGTATTTGGGTGGTAAAATTCCTTTCAGATGTGTTCGACGAATTTATCCCATGTGTCGATGGGGTCTCCACTTTTCTCCATCTTTGTTGAGAGGTTCTCCCACCATCAGTGCACAGATGTTGACATCTTTAAGGCTGCAATGGTGATCTTGTCAGCTTCTGAGAGTTGATTCACAGAGTAATAGGATTCCAATTGTTGTACCCAATTGTCGACGGATTCCGCGTCAATCTTTCCTTCAAGATTCTATATGTCCAGATTCATTTACACTTTGAAGGGTCTAATTTTATCGGAGTGAGTTCTCGTCGAAATCCTCCAGATGTCGAATCAAATCGCGTGAGAATTTCATTGAACTAGGAGAACATTTCAGTTAGTTGTTGATTCAGCGTTTGCTCAATAAGTTGTGTTGTCTCGTTGGTTGCACGTCTATCGTCTGTTTCTTCTTCCATTTATGGAGGTGGTGTTTGTTTGGATTGTTGAGACTGCGAGAGTGTTTGAACAAGCATAAGTCGGTAACTTTGTTGGAAGTGTCTACGCAAAATTAAGCATGAACAAAGCTGAGTGCTCTAATACCAATGATTCGCACGTGGCTAGGAAGCACGAGGGGGACAATAGTTTGACTGAATGAGTCGGCTCTATTATAGCGGAAGCTTATGAAATAGATTACACAAAGAAGGAATACACTACACATACATAACACAAATATACACACAGACAATATGCAGGAATGCGAACTGATCTTCTATTACTGGATATGATATCATCGATTGATTCTATGCTCTTATATTAAAATAGTTTACATGCTTATATAGAGAGTGTTGAGACACTTGGCTACTTTCCCGTTACATTCAGTTACAAAAGAAGTTAGAACGATTCGAAAGTTCAACCATTACAGTTGACTAGAAGACAAAGAGATAGTCTGTCAAATTTCAACAGTCTCAAGTCGCAGATCGATGCTGCATGTCGATGTTGCGAAACTGTGAGGTCACGAAACATGTATAAGTGATTTCGAATTCGGAACTTGTCAAAGTTGTGTCGACATCAATGACTGGTCAGAGATATGTCGAAGTTAGCATCCGATAATAATGCCAACTATGATGTGGATCACACAAAATGGTGCCTGAGCTGTCGAACTCTACACTCTAGTATGCATAATGGTTAGAACATAAAAGTTCCCTCGTTCGAGACTTGCAATTATTTCTAGTTAAGTTTGTGAGTCTCATTAGCCACATAGTTCTATAATATAGATATATGAAATACATTATGTATTTTATGCAAGTGGGGTGGGAGTGAAAGACAATAAGTGATTGGTCTGATTCTCTCTAGAATCTCAAATGGACCTATAAATTGCGGTGACAATTTTGTCCCCTTTCCAAATTGAATGGTACTTTTATTTGGTCGAATATGAATAAACACCTGATTCCCAACCTCTTAACTTTTATCCATTCTATGTGCATTAGCATACTCTTTTTTCTATCATGAGCTTCTTTTAACCATTGCATGATTTGAATTACATGCTCTTTCATCTTCTAAATCAATCCAGGCCCAACCATATCTCGATCCTCTAATCTGCCCCAACTTAACAGTGTTATGCATGGCCTCCCATATAGAGCTTGATACAGAGGCATCCCAATTGAGCTATGGTAACTATTTTTGGATGCAAACTCTACAAGAGGAATATTTTTTTCCCAATGGGTTTGCTAGTCCATAACATACATTCTAAGCATATCTTCCAACACTTGATTTACCCTCTCTGTCTTCCCATCTGTATCAAGGTTGTAAGTTGTACTTAAGTTCATTGTGTCCCCAAAGCCGACTATAGTCTTGTCCAAAACTAGGACGTAAATCGAGAATCCATATCATAGATTATTTTCTTAGGAAATCCATGGAAACAAATGATCTCATTTATGAACACTTGTGCCACATCAGAGACATCATAAGTATCTTGGATGGGAATGAAATGAGCAGTTTTGGTAAGCTTATCTACTACAACCAAAATAACATTGTGTCTTTATGGAGTGAGGGGAAAACCCACCACAAAGTCCATGGATATGACCTCCCATTTAGACATAGGAATGTCATGTGGTTGCAAAATTGCTACTAGGTGGTGATGATCAGCCTTCACTTGCTGACCCTCGAGGCACCTTGCAATGAATTGGACCACATCACACATCATGCTTTCCCAAAAGAAGATATTTTCATGTCAAGGTACATTTTCTTTACCCATGGACGTGCACATTAAATTGTTGTATGGGCCTCTCTGAGGATAGTGTTTCTAATATCCACCTCCTCGGGGATATACATCATCCCTTGAAATCAAAACAATCCATCTTCCTCTAGAAGATACCCTTCATACTTAGTTTCTATTGGCCTCCCAATTTGTAGCACCGACGTCACCTTTAGATACCAACTGTGAGCACCTAGTTTTCACAAGTGTAAATAATGGAGTATGGTAGAAAAATATGTGCAAATTTTCTAATTTGATGAGAAAATAATTCCAAAAATATCTCTAGCTCTATGTTTTGTGGTTAAATGGAACATAAAGTGGCAAATGGTGGTACTAAAAAGAACGAGAAAAAGAAATTTCAAAAGAAAAATGCAGAAATTGATCAATAGGAGCAAAAGAATGCCAATAAAAACTATAGTCTGAAATCAAATATTGCAAGCGCTAATCGCCGTGCAAGATGCATCGTTGATCGGGCATGAGAAAGAGATCGACGGTCCTTATTTGTTGTCGCATTGCCAACATGCGCGGAGATAGAAAGGATGTAAGCTATTGCAAAAACCAAAACAACCTACCACGTGTCACCTTTGAAATATGTCGCAAGGAAGAAAGGTGGTATTGTAAACCCGCTTAAGTGTTGTGCGATGAGTGTTATGTTAAAACACATGGACGGCTTAGATCAACATTGAGGGAATCCAGCCGTTAAAGAGAAGGTTTCAAAGAGCACAAGTGCAGTAGAGAAAGCAACGGTCCATATGATTGTATGGTTGATCAACAGTTACGGGTGATCGACACATTATAAAGAAGCATAGGTGATGAGGAGGAAAAGTGGTTGCTAAAGCCAAAACGGCTTGCGAGGTGTCAAAGCCATAGCCTATCGCAAGGGATGGAAGTGGTAATGAAAAACCATTTTAGAAAGCCACGAAACCACTATGATAAAAGTATGGTGCCAAATAATGAACGGCGGAGATCAAAAGATGAGGGAAATCGAACGGTTGATGGGGAAGGATTGTCAAGGCGTTAAAAGAACATCAAATCCAACGGCCAGGATTTCTGCACGAGAGATCAACAGATGAGGAAATTGACCGCTGGTAAAGAAGACCGAAAGATAATGAAGAAAGGTTATATATAGCAATGAGCACATAAAGTTGAAATTTGTTCCTGGAAGTTGTCAAAGTCAGAAACTTCCGGACGTGTGTAGGACGAAGAAGGCAACAGGGCAGGTCATTCTCAGAGAATTTCAGTGACACGTAAGGTCTTGTAACCAGTGCTGTCATTAATTTATACGTTTTTATAATAAGAAATGGAAGAAGATCCAAGTATTAGCAGTGTTAGGGTTAAGAACGCTTTGGAGGATAGAGATTTCAATGTATTTGATACCGAAATTCAGTTGCCAGTTCATGAAATTAAGAGAAGATTAAAGAATTTGCATACAGAGGGTGTAGATGTACATAGAGTGTTTCAATCATCCCTTATCCTTTTCTGCACTGACCAAATTATTCCTTTTCTTGAATTTGTATCATGGTGCGCGTCTAATTACTCTGAAACCCAGCAAGTCATTATGAACGTTCGGAAGACCAGGATTGTTTGTTCTGTAAAGCCGTCAGTTGTCAATAATTATTTTGGAATCCCTGTGTCCCAAGCATCTGAATCTGAATTTTTTTCCGAAGAGTCTATTGTTTCCTTGTATCACCATCTTTCTCTTGAGAATTGACAAGTGTTTTTTATTGCCTGTCTTAAATCCAACTTGGAAATTGACAATACCCCGTACCCTTTGGATGTTAATTTTTTCAATGATAATACTCAATTGGCCCTTTCATTCATAGCCTAGTTTTTAGGTCTAGACACCGATACCCTAGTGACTAAGTTACAATTGAGTTTGTTGTTTATAATAAGTGTTGGTTCCCCTGGACTACTTAAAAGGTGATCCAAGGGATTCATGAAATTTCTGAGATTGGACAAAGAGAACGGGATTCCAACCAGTAAGGTTAGGGTTTTGCAAGAGTGCTTGCTCGAATGGAACCGCCACCGGACCCCGGTCACAACGACCCAGATGAAGCTCGCCCCCTGGTCGCTGACCTCTTCAGGGCGCTGGTTGCTTCACAACCCGCCTCGTCGAAGGCCATAGCTCCGCCCGAATCCAAGTTTGTTAAAAGAATGGAGGTTCCAGAATTAAAGCTATCCTCAACTTCCTCGAAATGCAAAGCTATTGCTTTAGCAGAAAAGGGATTGGTAGGACATTTCACGGGTCTCTGGCCCTCCCCTCGCTCCATTGAAACTTGGCTCAACAAAAACTGGCGTCCTCTAATACAAGGAGAGGTATAGCAAATCTTTTGCGGAAAAGGGTTTTTTGTTTTTTACTTCGAAAAAAAGGAGGACCGAGACTTGATCTTTAGAAATGGGCCATATTTTATGGGTCCAAGAGGAATGTATCTTAATAAATGGGATCTCTCCTTTGACCCAGAAAAGGACATCCCAATGGCAGTCCCTGTCTGGGTTAAGTTGCCGCACCTCCCCCTTCATTGCTGGAACGACGAAGATCTACGAGCTATTGGCAACTCGCTAGGGAAATACATTGACAAATCAGAGCCAAAACCCCCAATGTTCTCTTGTGCAAGAATTTGTGTTGAGTTCGACTTGGAAAAGGGCCTCCCAGAAGCTATAGACTTGGCAATGGAAGGATGGAGCCATAGACAAACCGTCGATTATGAGCAGATTCCTTTTAAATGCAAGGTCTGCCATGAATATGGGCATTTTGCGAGGTTATGTGCCAAAAGAAAAATCCCAGAAGCAGAAGAGACTGAAGGAGGAGAATGGAACGAGGTCTTAAAGAAAAAAGGGGGCAAGAATAATACAAGTACAGTGGCCAAATCTCCACCCAGAAATAAAGAGAACTCCAACAAGTTCCAGATCCTGAGCAGTGAGGAAGATGAAGAAGAACAGGAGAAAGAAAAACAACCAGAGGAACATCAGGGAGACTAGACGCAAAATAACATTGAGGATGAGAACCAGAACCTTCCCGTCTGTCAACATGCATCGGATGGAATAAAGGCCTCTCTAAATTTGAGAGGTTCAGTAACAAGAGCCAAAGAAAAATTATTTCAAGAAGAAACCTTAGAAAGCAAAGAAGATGAACAAGAACCCATAGTCAAAAGAGGAAGAAGACTCAACAAAACAATCAGAGAACAAGAAGCAACCAGAGAAAGGGCGACGGGTAAGCAAACCAGTCTGGATCAGCATGTAAGAATAATACCCAGTGGAAAGCAGCCTCAGGAGGAAAGAAAGGACAGAGCAGGTCCTCTTTTAATCAAAAAATAATGAAAATAGTCTCCTGGAATTACAGAGGATTAGGTGGAAAGAAAAAAGCAGAAGCAATAAAAAGAATAAAAAAAATGGAGAATATATCAATCCTCACAATCCAGGAGACTAAAATGCAAGAGGAGGACTGCATCAATACCATGAAGCATGTCTGGCTCAAAGGAGAAGGAATAGCTGTCAATGCATTAGGAGCATCCGGAGGACTAATATCCATTTGGGATGAAGGTAAGTATAAATGTCACTCTTCCAAAAAAAATCGGCATTGGATTTTTATTGAGCTTGAAGATATTTCAAGCAACGACAGGTTCTGGGTCGGAAACATATATGGGCCGACCATGTATGGTCAAAAGGAATAGTTTTGGAACCAGTTAATAGACCTCTGCCACAACTTGGAAAATCATCCTTGTATTCTTGCAGGAGACTTCAATGTCACTATTTCAGCGGCCGAGAGGAAAGGGGGGTCAAAAATCAGAGACCCGTATGGAGAAAGATTGGAAGATTTATTGTCTGATTGGAATCTTATCGACATCAAGCCCAAGAAAGGTGTCTTTACTTGGAATAATAAGAGGATTGGTCCTAATCATATTGCTGCTCGTTTAGATCGGTTTCTAATCAGCTCCTCTTTTCTTACCAACCCCAAACTCCCTAAATCTAAAATTTTAGCCTCAGCCACCTCAGATCACAGGCCCATCTCTCTCTTCTTTTCCTCACCTGGAAACCTGGGTCCCCTCCCCTTCAGGTTCAACCCAGCTTGGCTTGAGAATCAAAACTGCTTGGACTAAGTGATACTGATTTGGAAACAGTTCATCCCCGGGTCTCCAGGTTACATCTGGGAGACCAAACTTAAGCTTGTTAAAAAAACGCTGAAAACTGGGCAAAACAAAACAATACGAAGCCTAGAGAAGAGCTTGAGAAACTTCAAAAGGAGCTGGAACATCATCAAAATAGAATGGAGCAGACTGCGGTCATGATGGAAATGCTTAGAGAAGAAAAAGACCTTGACGAAAAAATTCTGAACATTGCTAGAAGAGACGAGGAAGAATGGAGGCTCAAATCAAGATGTCTCTGGCTAAAGGTAGGAGACAGGAATACTAAATTTTTTCATGCCCAATGCAAGGAGAGATATAGGAAAAATAACATCATAAGTCTCACAAGGGAGGATGGCCAAAAGATAGAGGGGCAGGATATTATTCTTCAAGAAGCCAAAGCTCACTTTGAGAGTTTATACAATGAGAATGAGGACGTTTCCAAAGAAGATTTGGAACATATGAGTATGGAAATCCCCAACCTCATCTCAGAAACAAACAATAAGAGGTTAATGGATCAGATAACAGAAGAAGAAGTGAAAAAAGCAGTTTGGTCACTTCACCCAGAAAAGGCCCCTGTCCCGGACGGACTCTCCATTCACTTTTATAGAAAACTTTGGCACTGGCTCAAAAAAGATCTTATCAGAATGCTTAAGTGGACAAGGAAAAGAGAAAGAATTGGAGGGGCCACCAATTCCACTTTCATTGCTCTTATTCCCAAGGAAAAAAATCCTCATTCTATAGGGAGGTTCCACCCTATCTCCCTCTGTAATTCCTCCTACAAAATCCTCACCAAAATCATTGCTAACAGAATCAAGAGGCTACTTCCCAGAATTATATCCCCAAATCAAGGCGGCTTCATGGCTGAACGACAAATCTACGACAACATTCTCCTTGTACAAGAAGCAATACACTCAATCATTCAAAGGAAAGATTTAGGTATGGTTATAAAACTTGATATGGCAAATGCCTTTGACAGAGTTAGGCATGAATTCCTTTTCACAGTTATGGAAAAATTTGGGTTTGAAAAAGATTTTATAGGCTGGATCAAGGCATGCATTGGATCTCCATGGATCGCCCCCTTAGTAAATGGCAGACCCTCCTCCTTCTTTCGCTTGTCTCGAGGGCTGAGGCAAGGCTGCCCCCTCTCCCCCAGTCTATATGTCATCATGGCAGACTCCTTGAGTAGGAAACTCAACAATCAGCAAATGAATGGTTCCCTCCCAGGCATTGTCATAACCAAAAACTTCTCATCTATTAAGCACGCTCAGTTTGTTGACGACACCATTTTGTTAGGTAGTGCCTCTCCCATTATTGCCTCCAGATTTAAAATAACCCTTGACCTATTTCTCCACGCCTCTGGGGGCAAAACGAATAGTCAAAAGTGTAATATATACAGCTGGAATTGTGGAAACCTTCTCCTCAGAAATATTGCTGTTACACTAGATTTTAAACCTTGTTTCGATTGGACATCCTTCAAATATTTAGGCATCCCCATCACCCATAAACGAATCTCCTCCTCCTCCTGGCAGCCTATTCTGGAAAAAATCAAAATTAAAATCAATTCTTGGGGATCTCGTTGGCTTAACTTGGCCGGCAGAGTGACTTTGATCAAAGCAATCATCTCCTCTGTCCCCATTTACATTGGAGCCATTCTTTTGGCTCCCACAATGGTCACGAATGCTATTTGTCTGGAGATCAGAAAATTCCTCTGGCAGGGGGGAAAGAATCAAGGCAAGAAATTCCACCTTGTCAATTGGAATATTATCAAGGAGAATTGGAAAAAAGGAGGACTGGGTATTCGTGACCCAACAACGATGAGGAAATCCTTGGGAGAAAAAATCGTTTAGAGGATGATATCAGGTAAAAAAGAATGGTGGAAGGAGGCTATAAGGAAAAAATACACCAGAGGATCAAGACAGAGATGTCTAAACAATATGAAGGAGAAAACAGGAACAACCATTTGGAGGCTTATGCTCTCTTCAGCAGGGTTAGTAAAAGATAATATGTATTGGAGCCCTGGCAACGAGAACAAAATCAATCTTTGGATGGATAGTATTAATGGAGAACAACCTGTTGGAGAAATACAAGAAATCCAACATGTCCAAACCTGGCTCCAAGAAGCAGGGATTCAGAAGTTGGCAGATCTGGTCATCTGGTCACCCTCAGGAAAATGGAAAGACTGGAAAAATATGGATCCCCCAGGCAACTTAGCAGAAAGCTATAAGGTCTTCCTACAATATTTGCATGGGAAATCCCCAATCAGCATCAGAACCAAATACATCAGAGGATGGGGCAAAGCAGGAAACTATTCTGTCAAAGATGGTTACGCACTGCTCACTAGGAACAACAACCTTCCCTAAACAAGGTGGAAGAAAGTTTGGAACAGAGATAGCATCCCAAAGATAAATTATTTCTTTTGGATCCTAGCTCACAACAAGCAATTAACAGCAGACAATCTCAAGCTCCAAGGAATTGAGGGGCCCTCTAGATGTCACCTGTGTCAAAATGCAGAAGAGAATGCACAACACTTATTCCTAGACTGCACTTTCGCTAGACAGGTTTGGATTTTGGTTCTTGGTCCTCTAGCAAACTCTTTTACATTTCCCAGGCAAATGAAGCAGTTGATGGATGACTGGAACAGTAAAATTCAGGGAGGATGAAAGCACAAACCCACCTTAACAAGAATCTGGAAGCTCCTTCCTATGAACATATGCTGGCAAATATGGCTGGAAAGAAACCAAAGAGTTTTTGAAGACAAAAAGAGTGCAGAGACAAGAATAGCAAATAAAGCAATATCCCTCATCTCTGAATCTCTGAACTCCAGGGGCGTGGCACTATATTCCCAGGAAGCTTTAAATTGGAATGAATTTCAATGGTGTCAAATGTTCACAAAGGTGAGTTCACTTCAGTCCAAAATCCCTACAACTTGTCACGAGTGGGAGATAAGAAAAGATAAACAGTCCTTTGAGAAATGGTGGAAGGATCAAGCAAGATTCACAATCTTCTTTGACGGGGCCTCTAAAGGGAACCCGGGGGTGGCAGGTGCGGGGGGAATAATTTTTGATCCCGGAGGAAATAAAGTAGCAGACTTCTCTTGGGGACTTGGTATCAACACCAATAATCAAGCCGAATGGTTGGCCTTGTATCACTCTCTTAAAATTACGGTCACCTTCAACATGGAACATTTGCAGGTATTCAGGGACTCTAGGCATGTAATTCAAGCTATGCACAATGGTAATACCCACAAAAGTGACAAAAGTCAGAGATTTCAAAAAAGAATCAAGAGTCTCGAACTCCCAAAGGATACTCTCTTTTTCCATGTGCTAAGAGACCTCAATTCCATCGCGGATAAACTAGCAAATGTTGGTGTTACTATGGCCAAGGGGCAAGCCTCTCTCAACAGTGTCTTAAAACATATTTTTATACCTTAATGAACACATTGTTAATGGGTTTTAATACATGGATAAATTACTTGCAAGGTGGCCTTCTCCACCATTTCGAAATCCGTTTTGGGCATGCCTTGGATTGGCAGCCATGCATCCACCCACGCGCCCTCCACATGGCCCGTTCAGGTCTCACGCTTGGGCATTTAAGGCCCCAAGTGTCCGTTGGCTTCTTAGCTTGCAGAATGGAGAGTCTTTCCCACCCTGCCCTCGCTCCGGCTCTGCAACGTCTTCGCATCACCCAGGAACCTTCCGCGCTATTTGAAGTCGATTCTCCCTCATCAGCTCGCAGCATGGAAGGGGTCAAACAGGCCATAGCTACGTTGAGCCAGCTCTCTTCGGAAATTAAAACCTACCTCTCCAGGACGTATTCAGCCGTCTGCACCACTGTGAAACAAATTGATGAATTAGCCATGGAAGACAGGTATATCCATTCCCGGCTCTCCTGCCTGGAGTCACGCATGGAAGACATGGACAGAAATATCATTGAGCTGATGGGGAAAGTGGACAGTATCAAAGCAGACACCTCAGTCTTTGCCTGCAAAACTCATTGCAGCATTGTGCAGGAAGCCCCAACGGTAAATCAGGAGATGATGGATGCGGCCTCAGTCTAGCAGCAGAATTTCAGTTAATGACAGTCTCTTCTTCCTTTGTCTGCAGGTTTTCCTAGTTGCCCATATTCTGAATGTTTTTTTGTTTAAAATTATGCAAACAATATGTAAGGGTTTATCCCAACAGTAAGAATAGAATCTATAGGAAATCAGGAAGCATAGAACTCCATGATAAAAACTCTATAAGTCTCTGCAATTTTCCTTTCTCTGATGCAGAGTGCTGGCTTTTGTTTTTTGTAATGAATGGCTGTGCATAGCTTTTGTTTATATAAATCTATCACCTGTTTCTGTTAAAAAAAAAAGTGTTGGTTCCCCTGGAATTGAGTATGATATGGTGCCAATTCTCAAGTTTGAAGAGTTTTTAACAGAAAGTATTAACTCACAGTTGACAAGTTTCTCCAACACATGACATTTCCGGTTTTAGTCACAATTGATGAAAATGGTCATGTTTAGCAGTCAAGAAGAGTTACAGTTCTCACAAATACTTTACACAGGTCCTTTAGATGATAATATGTTCAATTATATGAATTACATTCTATCTTAAGTATATAGAATTATTTTTGGGGAAAAACTACCAAGGGTTTTTCCAGAAATGAAGTCCCTAATGCAGTTGAAGGAGGAGGTAGCAGTGGGAGATTGGTTTTTATTTAAAGATTACATAGTGATTAGATTGTACGGTTTTGTACACGAACCTTATGTGCTTCCTGCCTTCTTAACTTTAAGAATTTTCACTTTGGAATTCGTTAGATATAAATTGATTTTAGAAGATGAACATTTCCTAAAGTTCAAGAAAGCTTCTGATTTGAAATATCCATGGAAAATAGGCCCGTTTATTATAAAAATTAAAGATGCTCTGTTGGATGTAAAGAAGTTGTTAGAAAGTATGGAGTTCAAGAAAGATGTAGCAGTTGAATATGATGCTCTCCATATCATTTATGAAAGGAGAAAGAATACTAATACTAATGCTTTTGAACACAAGGAAATAGAGGGATTGTTAAAGGGAATAAATTTGTTGTGGTATGAATATGATGACGAAGCAATTACGAGTTTACAGGCGGAAGACCTTATTTTAATAGAATCAACAATAGAAGCAGATCCTATACCAAATACTGTAGAAATTGGGGGAAAAAGAAGTTCGCGGGAAATTATGGATGTAGATGATGAAGAAAGAGATGGAGAAAAAAGACTTAAGGTTGAGACACAACAAGAATTGATGGAGACACAACAAGAATTGGTTATTTCAATAGATAATGAAAGTGGTGATAAAGAGGAGTTTTCAATTCCAGAAGTCCAAGTACAGGAATACAACTTTCAGGAAGTTAAGGAAGGTGGAGATATAAGTAGATTTCAGTCCAGGATTGAATTGTATAAACAATATGGGCAAAATAAACAAGCTTCTTCCCAAATGATTTATAGTTTACTGCCAAAAGTCAGAGATTTTTCAAGTTCAGATGTTACTTTAGTAGCAAGCAGAGATATCAAAGAAAATACTTTAAACTTGGCAGTATCAACTGAAGAAAAAATGACTGAGATAAAGGTTAATTTGAAGAAAATAACGGTGCCTGATAAGATCCAATTGCACAAGCAGAAAAGAGAGGTGATATATGAGGATTTTGTACAAGCGACTTTGAGAGTTGCTAAATTGGAAGGTATTGTAAGTAAAATGGACAGTCAATAAAAACAAGAAAGACTGGAAAATAAAGCTCACCAACAACAAGTCAAAAAATTACAATTTGACTTGATTGCGAGTGATGGTGGAGGCAAGGCAAGCAAACAATTATTGATAAAAAAAGATAATATGATTCAAGCATTACAAAAGAAGATGAAAATTCCAAATACTCAGTTAATCCAAGCTCCTGAAGAAACAAAATTATAATAAGAAAAATAAGCTTTGTCCAAAGAACTCAGTGATAGTAAAGCAGAATTGTTAAAAGTTGTTGAAAAAGAAGTAGAGTGGGAGAAAGACAAAATGAGCTTGAAAAATCAGATTGAAGATCTGAAAGGAAAGCTAATAGTTTTAGCTCAACAACAATCAAGTACCAACCAGGTGAGCGAAGAAACTAATACAGCTTACCTCGTGCAGTCCATGTCTCAAGTGAGTCTTAAAGAAGTAGAAATTAAAGAATTGAAAGAAGAGAAATGGAAGTTAGAAGAATAGAATCAAAAGAAAGATGAATAAATAAAGGGATTGCAAAATAAAAATAAGGAGTTGTTAGATACAAATCAAAGATGCACTTCCTAGGTGATCGGACAAGTACCAATGCAAGGATGCAAGCACATGATTTGGGATATTATCATTGAGAGAACTATCAGTCTCAGGCCTTATTTAAATTTTGTGAAAGCAAAGGAAAAAACAATAAAAGAAGCCTTAAAGAATTGTACAGCAGTAAGAGAAAATTTGAGCAAAAGACCAAAAGAGACAGATCGGAATGCCATGGATTTCTTGAGAGTTTTATTAGAAGACGAGTTGAATACATTGGGTATTAAAAATAGAATTTCAGTGATCACTTGGGCGAGAAGGATATTAGGAAAATATACCCATCTGGAAAGTGTCGAAGCTCGGTGTGCAGGAATGAAAAGACAAGTTGTCAATTTCAAGAAAAAGTTCGAGAAAGTCTTCCAAAAAGGATTGCCTCCTTTTTGGAATGAAAATGATGAATTGATTTCCTAGAATGATTACAAAAAATTGTTATTTGCAATAAGAATGAATCATGATAAATTCCAGGAATTAACTCATGTTCTTACAGGTAAAATATTATTAGAAAAGCTTGCAGAAGATTTCAAAATCATGGATATGTTCAAGAACCTAAGCAAGGAAATCCGTCCTATGTCAAATGAAGAAAGTGTGGAGCTGAAATTCTTAGCAAAAGAAATTATATTGTACGAAACTATTACGGATGACCAGTGGAGTTATGTGGAAAAGTTTGGAAAAATGAAGTATACCCTTCGTCCTTGAAGATGCTCATCGAGCAAATTATCATAAAAATGAAGACTTTTGAAGAATTTTATTTGTAATAATTTTGTATAAATTTTGACTTAATTGACATTTGGCAAATTAGTTAAAGTTATTTCAGTTTTAGTTAAAAGAAGCAGTGAGATTTTGCTTTGAAGAATTTTTGTATAAAAGACAATGTGAGTTATTTTTGAAAGGGGTTGGAAACCTTTTGAAAGACAAGAGTTTTTGTATCGGGAGGATATATTTTTGAAATAAGAGAGCCATATAGGAAATAACATATCTTGACAATATCAGAGATTCATGTGTTGATCAGAATTACAGTCTGTACTTTTCTTTTCTTATATGTGCATGTTTACTTTCTTCGTTATACTTTCCATTGTGTCATATCTTCTATGCTCAGATGAGAGTTTATAATAAATTGAGATTCATATGTTTTATGCCTTGATTTATCGGATCTAAGTATCCATTATTTCTCTAAAGTTGATCGTGGATTCATCTTTTGGTGCCCATTATTGATGGACTGTCTATGTTTCTTTCCAAATCACCTGCAAAAAGCTTTGACTGTAATGTGAAGACTACCTTGCCTCTATGAAAATCTTTATTATTGTTTATCTGTTGGTCTATAATTTCATAGTTTTTACTCCATGCCCAATGATTCCTGTGTGAATTTCAACCACATATTTATTTTGAAAAAAAAAACCTCAGTTATTATCTTTAGTCATTTACATATTTTTGAGAGATCCCTCTCTGGTAGGGAAAAGGCTAATTTCCATCCTAAAGGTTGGTTTGAAATAGTTACCTTAGGTTTATCCTTCCACAACCAAAGGGTAAAATCTGAGTGATAACACCAACTATCTCCTAGAATTTTTCCCAACACTCTCTCCCTCAAATCGACTTGTAAGGGTACTAAGGAGAAGAGCCTCTGTCTTCTACTTAGGGAATCGACCACTGTATTCTCCTTCTCTTTGATGTATTCTATACTAAATTCATAGTTGCTCATAAATTCATTCCATCGCCTATGCCCAGCATTTAAATCCATTTTCCTGAAAATGTATTGTAAGCTTTGAGGATCACTCTTGAGTGTGAAGCTTCGCCATACAAAGTAGACTGCCTCCATAAATTTAGGATAACATATTTGCTACCAACTCTAAATCATGTGTAGCATAAAAATACTCAAGAGATTTCAATTTCCAAGATGCATAAGTTATTAATCCACCTTCTTGCATCAATATCACACCCAATCCCTACTTCGAAGCATCTATGCATACCATGAAGTCTTTATCCACATCCAACATGCATGGGATTGGTGCACTAGTTAGCATTATTTTCAGTTCCAAAAAAGTGATGTCACAATCCTTGGTCCACTCATACTTGATGCAATTGCACTGGAAGGTGGTAATGGGTTTCACAATCTTGGAAAACCCTTCCACGAACCTTTGGTAGTACCCAACTAATCCCATGAATCTATGTACTTCATGTGCATTCTTCAGAACTAGCCAATCCTTGATGACTTTCACTCTTTCTAGTTTATTAATATCCCTTTTCCTGAGATGATATGTCAAAATTAGTGAATATCCTTGTGGAAGAAAGATCATTTCAACAACTTACTCACATAAGCATGACAATAATATCCTTATGTGCTCCTTGTGCTCCTCATTCTTAGATTAAATGAGAATATCATCTAAAAATACATGCACAAAGCTGTCTAAGTACTTCCTAAAACACCATTCATGAGGTTCATGAATACATCTGGCACATTGGTTAAACCAAATGGCACCACAACAAACCCATAATTCCCAAATCGAGTTTGGAAAGTGGTTTTGGGAATGTCACCCTCCTTAATTCTTAGCTAGTGATACCCTGATCGCAAATTAATCTTAGGGAAAATGGAAGACCCTTTCATTTGATAAAAGAGGTCATCGATTCTAGGGGTACCTATTCTTCACCATGGCTTTGTTCAAACCATTGTAATTTATACACAATCACATGGAATCATCCTTCTTCTTTATGAAGTAATGGATGCATCCCAAGGTGAAACACTAGGTCTAATGAGTCCTAGGTCTACCAGTTCCTTTAACTACATTTGTAACTCACAAAGATTTGGCGTTGTCATCTTGTAAGAAGTATTAGAGATTGGATTCACACCAGGTTTTAGTTTGATCATAAAATCAAGTTCCCTTTCTGTAGGTATCCCTGGAAACTCTTTTCGAAAAACATCTTGAAGGGGTTCCTACCCTAGGCCTCCTTCCCTTTCTGATTTTTCCTGACATACATGGGGGGTTCCAATTTCCACACCCATCCTTGGTTGCCTATTTAACGATTCCATAATGGTTTCTAAGGAGCGCACTATGAATTCCAACTCATGTGCAAGGGTTGACGGTGGTAGTGGTAGTGGTGCTGATGGCGAAGCTACCCGACCCTCACCACAACCTCGATTTCCTCACATTCTAAACCATAATTGATCTTGTTTCAAGGCATAAATCATCATTAATACAGTTTTTAGGTCTTAATTAGGTTGCAAATAAACACATACTCACACATCTGTGTGTGAGTTAAAGATTCTATTTTTCATTTTCTTGTAGTAGACGTTACTGATACTGAGGAAAAATAACTAAAAGTTCAAGGGTATGATGGCACTGTGCAATCCTCACATTCGACGATCGACTCATCCTTGCATACTAGGTAATGGTCTAGGTCCACACCCACTACAAAGAAACCTTTTCAATATATAAATATTTATATTATTTTATAATTTTGATGATGTCTTACAATGAATAGCTTACACAATATATATATCAAATCCTTTGTAAACCATCCTGCCCCGACTTGTAATATACCTAAACGTATATCTAAGAGATGCCACCTTTATGTAGGATATATATATATATATATTCTAGTTGGAAAATATCCATCACTCTAGATCAAGAGTGACCATGAACTATCCCGTAAGGATTTACATCAAAAAATAAACTGATAACATCAACATTTACATAACATTATCGAGCTGCCTGTCTTTAGCACTTTTTTACATCTAAAAATTGTTGAGTTTGTATTTTACTTTACATTCATCCATCCTCTATTAAACGATTTAGTACAAATTTTTTTTAGATGCATTGTGTGCATCCCACCGATGCCTGAACTTAACCAGAATTGGTACAAAATTGAAACCGTGGATGCAGCGTTGATTTGCTTCTCGTCCCTGATTCGCATTTGCTAAGGCCATCTTATTGCACTGAGGCTAAGACCATTACTTAGATATGTTCGTTGAGGAGTTGTACACTCTGTCCTCCTCTAAATTCCTCTATCTCTATGTTTCCAGGAGGGATTTCTAATGCCAACTTAGAGAGCAAATCTGCTTCTGCATTTAATTCTCGATATATATGTTTGAAGGTAACTGTCTCAAAGAAGATTAAGCTGTGTTGAATCTCTCTTAAAAGATGTTGGAGCTGGGGGGCATTTATCTCAATTTTATTTTTTGCCCAGTCTATTGCCATTTTGGAATCACCATATATCTGGATTCACTTTATATTTTTTCTGTGGGCAGTTCTGAGTATCATCTAGAGCGCGTTTAATTTTGCTTTTCCGTTGGTCTCTCTTCCTGGGGCATATTTGATGCAGCTCTTGTAATCTTCAGATGTGTGTAGGACCTCTCCTACACCTCCTAGTGGGGGTGTCCCTTGGCTGGCACCATCAAAAAAATCCCAAGGATAATTTTTGTTGATGATTGGAGGGATGATTTCCCTCCTTCTTATCTTTATCTGTTGTCTTGTGTTCTTGAACCTTCTGCCACATTGTGATAGAGATACAGTCTATTGAGATTCTATTGTTTTTGAAAATTACTTGATTGCAGGCTTCCCATATAGTGTACACAAAGAAAGCGGGGAAGGCTTTATAGTTACGTACAGCTTAGTTCTGCCACCAGGATTGAGCAAGCAGTTCTATAGATGTATCTCTTGTCAAGGTACCTGAGTTATCCAGTTTGTTGGAGACTTTGTTCCATACATCTCCTGCGTATGGACACAAGCATAATAAATGAGTAGATGTTTCTTCTTGGGAATTACAGAGAACACATATGCTCGGACCATTAAATCCTCTCTTTAACAGATTTTCCCAAGTTAATAGCTTATTGGATAGCGCTAGCCAGAGGGTGATGATTATTTTAAGCGGACTATGGATTTTCCAGAGATAACTCAACCACCATTTTATTTCTCCAGCGTATGAGTCCTGGAATTCCTCCTTGTAACCTAGTTTGGCTTCATAGTCACCATTCACCCCGTTTTTTATCCATACCAACTTGTATTCTTCACCTTCTTCCAAGTGGATGAAGTATGACACCAACTTGTTTGTATAATTATTCCATTCTCCAGCCAGTGATCCTACTAGGCCTAGAGTTTGTGAGGATTTCCAACTGTTCCTGCCTCTGATATGACCTAGATTCAAATATGCATCAGCCAGGACTGTTACCTGTTGGCGTCGTAGGTTTTCCTTTAAATATGCTGACAGTCTATATTCGTCCCCTGCTCCCATCCAAGGGTCTTCCCCAATCCTGACTTTCCTGCCAGCTCCTATTTTCCATGAGGTCTATTTTCCTATAAGTGGGAAGGCCAGCACAATTGCTTTCCAACTAGTAGATCCATTATTGTAAGTTTTTTAGGGACTGTGGAACCATTCATCAATGGGAGAGTTATTACAATATTTGGATCTGATGACTCTTCCCCATAGAGAGTTTGGTCTTTGAGTGATTCTCCATAGGGTCTTGGCTGCTAATGCTTTGCTGAAGAGTTCTGGGTTCTTTATTCCCCATCCTCCCAATCGTTTAGGTTGAGAGAGGATTCTCCATTGGGCTAGTGGAATTCCATCCGCTTATTTGTTGGTTGTCCATAAAAAGGAGAACATTTTTTTTCTTATTTTCACTAAAATTACTTTTGGGATATATGAGATGGAGGCCCAATACACTAGGATGCTCTGTAGTACAGCGTTTAGGAGCACTAGTCTTCCCACCCTTGACAAAAACCTGTTTCTCCATAATGAAATTCACTTCTCTATCTTCCCATAGAGCCAAAGCCAATATTGGAATGAGTAACAGTTTGGCTTCAAATTGAATCATAGGTATTTAACTCCTTCTGTCATTGCTACCATTGGGAAGGGTAGTATCCTTTTTGCTTCATCTAGGGCTTCTTCTGAAAGCCCATTGTTTTCCAAAACTGACTTTTCAGTGTTGATTCTCATTCCAGTTGCCTTTTGATAGAGTGATAAAAGGGTGTCAAAGGTTTTTAGGTTCTTGATGCTGCCTGCTCCAAAGATGAGTGCATCATCAACAAAGAGAGTGTGTGCCAATACCTCCGTGCTGGTGACCTTCACCCCCTCCACCATGTTGCTTCTCCTGGCTTCATGTAGCAATCTACTCAACACATCTGCAACGAGGAGGAAGATGAACGAGGAGAGGGGACATCCCTGTCTTATTCCTCTAGTGGTCCTGAAAAAAGGGGATGGGGATCCATTTATCATTACAACATATGAGGTGGATTGGACACACTACATAATCCAGTCTGTGACTTCTAGTGGCATACCAATCTGAATAAGGAGAAGGCGTAAGAAGGTCCAACTGACTCTGTCATAAGCCTTGGATAGGTCTAGTTTAAGAGCAAAAGATTTTTGTTTTTCTTTTTTTATAGTATGTAGTGCTTCCTGTGCTAAAGCTACAGCATCATGGATTTGTTTGTTGAATAGAAATCCGAATTGTTCTTCCATTATTATCTCCCTTAGAATTTTTTTTAACCTTTGGGCGATCAGTTTTGCTATGATTTTTTATATCATATTACAACACGTGATAGGTCGATAATCGTCAAAGGAATAATTCTTCTGTTTCTTCGGAATCAAAGTTAGGAATGTAGAATTGAAAGAATCTAGCACTTTCCCTGATCATTGTGATTCCTGAACCACTTTAAGGATATATCCCTTGATGTTTTCATAGAAGCCTATGTAGAATTCTGTGCCAAAACCATCAAGTCTTGGGCTTTTTCCTTTTTGGAAGGAATGGATGATCTGACTCATTTCTTCCTCTGTTATAACTTCCAAACGTTTGTGGTTCATTTCTTCATTGATAAGCTTGGGAAATAGCTTCAAAACCTCTAGGATTTCAGATATTGGGAAACTAGGGGGTTCAGAGAACAAAGTTGAAAAATGTTTGACTGATGTTTCTGATTTTTCTTGAAAAGACCTTACCAGGTTTCCATCTTCATTTTTTATTTCAAAGATAGTGTTAATATTTCTTCGATGTCTGGAATAATTATGGAAACAATTGGTATTATTGTCTCCTGCTGCAATCCATATAGCTCTGCTCTGTTAAGAACCCATGTCAACCCTTCTATTTACTTTGTTAGTATATTGTTGTTGGATGCATATGCTTTGTAAGTCGTTTCGTAGTATTTGTTGATCCATAGTTTGTATTATTTTTGTTGGACGCATATGCTTTGTAAGTCATCCCGTAGTAATTGTTGATCCATATTTTGTATTGGCCCATGGTTTGTATTGACACATGGTATTGACCCATGGTATTGGCGCCTAGACTTAGTATATAAGTGTGTGTTGAGGCCTATGAAGGCACCGTGAAGTTATTTGTATTGAGCTTGCTCCCTCGAAGTGGCCTACGATCAATATAAAAGTGATTCTGAGTTCTGTTATTTTTTCTATCTCATGTGTTTCATTAATTAATTATTGCAGGTTCTTCACATCTGGTATCAGAGCACTTTCTTGGGCTCGTTGGGTAGAATTTCTGCCAATTTTTTTTTTTCGCATCTGTTGCAATTTCAGATCTGGGAATAATCCCTATCCACTTAACCGTGGGAAGTACTTGGGAATAATCCCTAAAACTCATTGTGAGGAGTACCACAGGAACCCCAAAGTAGCTGGCCCATTGAGAGAACCTGCCAGCGAAAAGGGCAACAACCCCTACCTGATTGACTAGTTCCCACCCGTGAGGTAAAACAAGAGTTGTCGTCTGTGGCAAAGTGGTTATCAGTTTTACCTAAGCCATGGAGTGAGAGGTACTACCCTAATATGCAAGCCATCAGACAGCATTGGTGGCCGAGTGAAACCCCTGAACTGTTAGAAAGCCGCACATACCTGGGGTCCATATCTATTTTCAGTTGAACTGTTGCCGATCCATTCCGAGTCGTTCCAGCTCCAACTGTTTCAGATCCATTCTGAGCCGTTTCAGATCCATTCTGACAGTCGTTCCAGATCTATTCTGAAATTCATTTCAGATTCAGCCATTTTTATCCATTCGACATCATTTCAGATCCATCTATTGCCGATCACTTTAGCGCCGTTGTAGATCTATCTGTTTCTGATCCCTTATGTGCCATTGCAGATCTCTATTGCCGATCACTTCAACACCATTGCAAATCTATCTGTTTCTGATCCCTTCCGTGCCATTGCAGATCCATTCTTGGAAAAAAAAATCCCTTTTTTTCTCCATATCTCCCTTGTTTTAACTCCGTTTCCCTTGAAACTTCCCAGGCACCCCTGCAGTACCATTCTACATATTTCATTCCTAAGGACCCTATCCCAAATTATACTTCCCAAAGCCAAAAATCTCACATTTGTCTATTTTTAGGGTTTGCCATAACTTCTTCAATTTTCACCCACTCGCCTCCAAATTTTGCCACTGTGTTCATTCCCTATTTCTACTTCTTTGTCCCTCTTTGACAATATTTCTCATTCTTTCACCCCGCTTCTGAAATCCCCATTTTTTGCTTCCTTGCCCATCATAAAGTGTCCAAAACCTATTCAAACCCTAATTACCCATCTGAGTTTTTCCCAAATCCAAATTTCCCCTTACTAAATAAGCTTTTGTTTGTGTTTTTCTATCCATTCCCCCCCAAAAAAAAAATTCTCCTGGTTATGGTTGTCACCCGCGTAGGAGCAAAAACCATGGAGGAAGCACTTACAGCCATCCAAACCAAACTCCAAGATCTGGATGAAAAATTTCTTAGTCTCCATCTTCAGCATTCAACAATGAACAATAACCGACAGCAAGAATCTTCTGCAGCCAATGGGTTCTCTTCTACCAGCACTTTTCGTGGTCCGAAGCTTGAATTTCCTTGCTTCAATGGTACTGATCCGACTGGATGGATCTATTGTGCAGAACAGTATTTCAGTATGCATAATACTTTTGATGTCCAAAAAGTTCCACTTGCATCCTTTCATTTGGAACAGGAAGCTCTTCAATGGTACCGTTGGTACATCAAGGCTCATGATGATCCAAAATGGACAGATTTTTGCCAACTCCTTTTGCAATGATTTGGTCCTAGTGCTTTTGATGACTTCACCGAAGCACTCACTAAACTTCGTCAAATTGGCATTGTGAGAGAGTATTAGACAAAATTTGAGAAACTAGCCAACCACACAGAAGGATTGTCTGATGACTTCTACAGGAGTTGTTTTATCAGTGGTCTTAAGGATGAAATCTGCCCAGAGGTCAAAATGTTCTGTCCCAACACAATGATGGAAGCCCTAGCATTGGCTAAGTTGACAGAAGACAAGATTGCCTCCCAATAGCGCTCCAAACCCACTTTTGTTCCCTTCTGATATATGGGTTCTCAACGACCTCCCATCCCGCCATCTCCTCGACCAACTCCTATCAAGCATTTGTCCGAAACAGAGATGCAGGCACGCAGAGAAAAGGGATTTGTTATAATTGTGATGAAAAATTCACTCGAGGACATAGATGTGTTCAACAAAAGCTCTATCTCTTGGATGTGGATTCTCCGCCCACCTCTGAAGTTGGTGAAGAGGCCCCAGATACACCGGATGATCAGGTCGACATTTAGGAGCCACCTATTGACCTTCCATCTTAGGAAGACCACCCAGAGATATCTCTCCATGCTTTATCCAGCGTCACCACCCCCCAAACAATGCGGGTCAAGGGTTACTTCAAGAAGCTTCCTCTTACAATACTCATTGATTCTGGTAGCACTCATAACTTCATTGACCCTCAGATCGCCAAACATGCTGATTGTTTTGTCCATCCTTGCTCCAACTTTGAATCCATGGTTGCCAATGGGGGCACCTTACCTTGCAAGGGAAAGTGTTACAATGTGCGTATCTATCTGGAAGATTATAACCTGCACTCTGACATGTTTGCCTTGTCCTTAGGCGGATGTGATGTGGTTTTGGGCGTTCAATGGTTACACACACTTGGCCCCATCTTATGGGATTTTGCAGAACTTTGGATGCAGTTTTCAGTCAATGGGAAACAACACAAATTTAAGGGCTTACAACAAGGGTCTCTCCACATCATCAGTTCACATCGCCTGGAAAAGATCCTTAAGAATAATTCACATGGTGTCATCACTCAACTCCATTCCATTCAGATGCACCCATCAACAGTCTCCCCTACTTCCTTTTATAGATATGCAAGTGTCCTTGCTGAACCAGTGGGCTTGTCGCCTTCAAGAGACCTTTCTGGTAAGAATTTAGCTGCATCTACATCTCAGCAGGAAATGATGGCTATTTTGCATGCAGTATAGAAGTGGCAACCATGCCTATTAGGAAATTATTTATGCATCAAGATTGATCTCCAGAGTCTGAAAAATTTCCTGGAACAATGGGTCTCCTCCCTAGCACACCTGAAAGGGGTTATCCAACTCATGGGTTATGCCTATGTGATCACTTACACGAAGGGTAAGGACAATATGGTGGCAGATGCTCCTTCTAGCACATTTTATGACCCAGTTTCTCTTCCAGCTATTTCTCTGCTTGTTCCAAATTGGTTGCAATCTGTTCAACAGGGCTATCTCTTCTATGTAGTCCATGCTTCTTCATCAGCAGGGCACTTTGGGTTCCTCAAAATGTATGACCAGGAACAATGTAAATTCTTTTGGCAGGAACTGAAAATGACAATTCAACATATGGTGGTTGACTGTGATACTTTCCAGGACAATAAGGGTGAAACGACACTCCTTTCGGGACTGCTCGAACCCTTGCCCATCCCTACATAGATTTGGACAACTATTTCTATGTATTTCCTAGAAGCACTCCAGTGGTACAATACCACATCTAAAAGGACATCATATGAAGCAGTCTATGGACAGGCATCGCCAATTCTTCTTCCATACACCCTCAGCAGCTCCCCAGTTCAAGAAATTGACTCGGTTCTTCGAAACCACTATCAAATTCTTCTCATTCTGCAGGACAATCTTCACATGGCAAGAATTCGACTGAAACAACAAGCCGACCAGCACCATTCTGAGCGCACTTTTCACGCAGTTGATATGGTTCTTCTTTGTCTACAGCCTTCCAATCAACCCTCCCTGAAACTCAAAAGACGTCAATGGCCAGGAATGCAACCCGAGGATGCTACTGGGGAACTACTCCTTCAAATTCTGCATCAATTTCCACATCTAAAGCTTTGAGGACAAGGATTTTTCTAAGGGAGAGGGGATGTTAAGAACCCATGTCAACCCTTCTATTTACTTTGTTAGTATATTGTTGTTGGACACATATGCTTTGTAAGTCGTCCCGTAGTATTTTTTGATCCATAGTTTGTATTATTGTTGTTGGACGCATATGCTTTGTAAGTCGTCCCGTAGTAATTATTGATCCATATTTTGTATTGGCCCATGGTTTGTATTGACACGTGGTACTGACCCATGGTATTGGTGCCTAGACTTAGTATATAAGTGTGTGTTGAGGCCTATGAAGGCACCGTGAATTTATTTGTATTGAGCTTTCTCAAAGGAGGTTTCCCCCTCGAAGTGGCCTGCGATCAATATAAAAGTGATTCTGAGTTATGTTATTTCTGCTATCTCGTGTGTTTCATTAATTAATTATTGAAGGTTATTCACATGCTCTTAAGTCTCCATTCCTATTCTTCTCTAGCCACAATAGTAGCTCTTTTGTTCTCTAACAACCTTATGGATACCATCTCTTCGTCAGTGAAGGTACCATTTTTTAAAGAGGAGTAGATCTCCTTTATCTGTCCCTCTACCTCCTTCAATTCCTTTTGCTTTGAATTGAAAAGTTGTTTGGACCATTCCTTAGATACCTTCTTGGCTCGTGCCAGGTTGTTTGCAAATTGTTGCATGAAAGAGGAGTCTTGGGTGGTGGATAGAGGGATCCATGAATTAAGAATTTTCTCCTTGTATTCCTCATAAACTAACCATGTAGGGTTGAATTTAAAAGCAGAAGGGGGTTTTTTCTCAGGGGTTTGGACTGTTAAAACAATCAGTCTATGATCTGACAATCCTTCATCTCTTATTGTAGATTGAAAAATCAGACTGCCATTCAATAGCTCTTCTGATATTAAATAATGATCTAGTCTTTTAGAGATAGCTTGTTCCCCTCCTCTGTTATTACGCCAGGTGTGTTCGATTTTCCTTGGTTGTATGTCTCCTTGTATTCCTGCCCCATATATCATTTGTATTTAGGGTAAGGTTAAGATAACCTCCTAGTATTAAGTTTGGAGGATTGAGGAATCCTGAGTTTTCCAAATTTTCCTAGTATGCCTTCCTATCATAGAATGGCCCATAAATATTAACAATGGTATGTGTGAGACCAGTTTCGTTGTCCTTTAGTTGTGTTTCAATTGCTGAATTGCCAATTTTTGTAGATAGAATATCTAAACCCGGTCTCCATGCAGTGAGTAATCCCCCTGAATGTCCAATTGCATCTAGAGAAACCATTTTCTAGTCTTTTAAAATTCCTGCTAAAATATCTTCTGCTTTACCACCTTCCATCATTGTTTCCTGAATCAATAGCACTGATAGTCTAGTGAGTTTCACTAGAAGTTTGAGGGCATTTGTTTTGGAGGTCCCCCCTAACCCCCTTGCATTTAAGGAGAGTAAGATCATTTAATAACCCCTATAGGGGCCATCTCCACTCTAAGAGCCCTGTTTATTGTGCTTTGTTTCCCTTGTTTGATGTCTAGCACCGCCTGTTTTTGTGCTTTTGAAAGAAAAGTCTTGCTTCTTGCCTGCAGCTTAAATGGTTTGTTGAGAGCTAGTCCTCCTGGGGTGCGATCTTCAGGTTTAAAGTTTTGTTTGGATCTCAGGTCATACTCTTTTCTTGGTAGGGTGGTTCTGCTGGACCTTTGTCCATTAGAGTGTGAGATTTCAGTTTCAATTATTTTCTCAAAGGTGTGTGCATCTATAGTTGGTGGTTGGGAGATGATACCTTCAAAATTATGTTGACGGCTTCTTGTTGCTAATGCCATGGGGCTTGTCTGATTACTTGAAGGACCTACCCTTGAGTTGATAGGATCTTTAGGTGCTACTTGGGCCGAAGGTTCTTCCGCTTCTTCCACACAATAACTTTTGGAAGGACTTGCTGTGGCCATCTGTCCCTTGTCTTTATCTTTCCATGAGTTGTCAGCTACTTCCTATGGACGTTCGTCCTCTATTGCTTCTATCATGGAGGGATCATGTTCTTTACGTATCCAAATTTTGCGCATTCGAGTGTACACCTTTTGAGCAGGGCATTCCTGTTGGAGATGGCCGACTTCTCTGCAGTTGAAACACTGGAACGATAATTTCCAATAATCAAGCCTTTGAACCCAGTAACTCCCGTATAAATCAATTTTAATTTCTTCATGTAAGCCTCTGAGGTTTAGCTCCACTAGCATTTTAAGGCACCTTCTATCTACTTTCATATCCCAGTCTTGCTCTAGTGCCACAAATATGCCGAGCTTGTTTCCAATTGCCCTGAGCAAAGGTTCTTGCCAGAATGTCATGGGCAGGCCTGGAAGAATTATCCATACTTGCTGTTGATTGTGTGGCTCTCTCTTCGCGTTGAAATCCACCTTCCATTTCTGCAAAATTAGTCCCGAGGGTCCCCAACACCAGTCCCAAGATAGCATTTTAGAGCAATCTTCTTCGTTCTGTAGTTTCACCAGAAACCAACCTCATGGAAAAAGGTGGAAGTCTGGTAAATAACTGTTGGGCCAAGGTTGAGATAAAGTTTTGGAAGCAACTTTTTGAGACAAGCAGGGAAAGCTGAGCTGAGCGCAGCTCAAAAACACATTTTTGGCTAAGTATTAAGGATCCTGTGAAGTTGCGTGCAGCATCCAACTTTTGACCAGACTGCGGAGTTGCGCGCAGCATCGAAGTTTTGGTCGTGATGCGAAGACCAGTACTACGCCGAAGTAGTGCTGCGGAGTTAGGAGGCCACGTGGAGCCAACAAAGCGGTGTGCTGGACAAGTATCAAGTATAGCTAACCGCTCGACCGGTAGCAGCCATTTTTGGAAAAGATATTTTAGGATTGCCAAGCGATGGACGTAGGCAAAACAGGAAGGCGGCCACGTGTGGGTTGTTAAGGAAAGCGACGTTTGGCACGCTTAGAAGGTAAAATCGTTAGAGAGAAACGATTCGGTAGAAGCATCCTGTAGGCACGCGTGGGACAAGAAGGTCGATAGCGACAGAATGAGGATGTGGAGATCCACCATGATCAAGCAGGCGCTACTAGGAGCCAGCAAGCCGGTTTGAAAAACCGGCGTAGTTTTGGAAACCCTTAGGGTTTTGGGTTTTAGGTCTTCGACATTGTACAGACATGACCTTCGGGCATGATCTGATTAAGAAGACACTTTTGTATGGGATGGGGGTTGGTTAGTTGATTGGGGATTAGAGTAATCTGGAGATAACATTATTTTTTGTATTGTAAAATCTCTCTGAGTTGAGAATATTGTAAAGGCTCTGCAGCTGTGTGCGCAGAGACCTAGCTGAGAGAAAGGAGAGTCTGCAGCTGAGTGCGTAGACTGAGAACGGTTGCCCCATCCTTTTTTAAAGATATATATCACCAACCGTTCTTGTGGACGTAGCTTTCCATCTGGGGAAGTGAACCACGTTAAATCCTATGTTATGTGATGATGTTTATGAATGAATGATTGTCCATATTTTTTGTAGAATGAATGCTTGAATTTTTCCTTGCATGTTGTAATATGAGAACTTTGATATGCATTTACCAATAGGAGAAGTTTGGGAATGATATGCTAGGTTCCACGGAAGCAGATGAATGGAAAACATTTCAATTCTATCTTAAGATCGTGAATCAGTCATTTAAGCTTAATACTTTCTTAAACACAGTGAAGGAACGCAACACAGTTAGTCATGTCTATCGTTTCAATTCTCGTTGTAATAATCCAAGTTCTTGACGAATGCTAGAAAGATAACTAGTAAGTGCCTGAATGAATGGATGAGTGATATTCATTTCAGTGCCTTAACGTTTCTGAGATCTTCCAAGTAGAGAATAAGTGTGGATAATTCGCAATTCTAGTAGAATATTTGCAGCAGTAAGAAACCCTTAGTGAGGCCCACAGTGTTGCCTCCACTGCGCAGTACTGCTCACAGCATAGATCCTGCTGCGTACCACATCACTTTGCCCCGCAGTGCACTCCTTCTGCCCTACGCTGCGCAACTTGTTCATATAAACAACTCATCATTTACTGTGGAAACCTGATTCCACAGTATCCCATAAGATACACCTCGGGTGAGACCTCAACCTGCTCGCAGGTTGTTGCCGAAAGGGCCAATGTGAAGGGGTTTTGCTGGTCAAAGGGAGAACCGCAAAGAACTTGGGTCTAATTGGAAACCTCTGGGTCAGTTTAAGCCAACAATAACCTAGGGATATGCTCCAGTTATCCTTTAACCAAGATTGGATAGCTTCTCTTCCAACTGTCTTTCCGCAGAAGCGACCTGTCAAAGATGTTGTTAAGTAGCTCGGGATTTCGCTCAGTTGGATGTCTTTCCCGACTGTTAATTACATCCTGTTCTTTTTCGGTTTCATGCACCTGTATGAATTACGATGTTCACCGGACGCGTTGTCAACCTTCTGCGAACTCGTATGCCTGGAATTATTGCTGTTTATGGGTGTTTTAATGCTTCGTACATTCGCTTCCTCTAGGGTTGACATCATTCCTACTCTTGCGATGATTTCCTCCTCCGAAACGAAACACTGATGCGTCTGCTCCTTCGTTTCCAACTCGAAATCACCCTCGTCGAGATGCATAATTCCGTTAAGGTGGTTATGCTTCCTCTGGGACGGCTTGTCTTCTGTGCGAGGAAAAACTCCAATGCTATGCACTGTAATTCCATCGTTGGGGTGACCGCCGAAAAATTAAAACTATTCCTTTTCACTGAAATGTCCGAGTTCCGCATCTTCGCACCCTCTCCTTCCTTATCTCTCTCTCTCTCTCTCTCTCTCTCTCTCTTTATATATATATATATTCTAACGTATTCATTGTAAGACATCATCAAATTATAAAATTATATAAATATTTATATATTGCAAAAGATTCTTTGCAAAATGTTGCTAAAAAAAGATAATAATTTGTAATAACAATCCTCCAAAGATCGAAATTTTATAAAAAAATCAATTGTTAAAAAGAATAATGTAATAATATTTTTTTCACATGTGGTTCACAAACCCCCAGCGGTGCTGCTACGTCGACGGTAAGAAATCACAGGGGCCCGACCTGAAGGGTCCACACCTCGTTTGCTCTGATTACGGAGCTAACCCGATGGGGACATCAAGTGAGGACCTTATATTGCGATGTATAGCCACCCAAGGATTTGACCCCGAGACCTTCTGCTCACAACTTACAGCACTCAACCACTTGAGCTATCCCACTGGGATGATAATGTAATAATGTTCAATTATTATTAAAAAATAATAATATTATTACATGAACAATCAGTCTAAGCATATTCAGTTCACAATGGAAATGGAAGACGACAAATCACTACCTTTCTTGGATATACTTTTGTCTAGAAAAGAAGATGGTTCTTTATCTCATGGAGTATATTGCAAGAAAACTCACATAGACAAATATGTTCACGTAACCTCACATCATCACCCAGCTCAGAAAGATGGCATCTTAAACACTCTTATTGTTAGGTCTAAACGTATCTCAGACTTGGATCACTTAGGTCTGGAACTCAAGCATCTAACATAGGTTTTCAAAACAAATGGATATGACGAGAAACTAATCAAAAGATCCATTAGGAAGAGTAACAAGAAAAGGCCAAAATCTGAGAACAACAACAACCCTTGTAAAACCATCTCTCTACCTTACATTCATGGCACCACTGAAAAAATCGCTAATATTTTATGAAAAAGACTTATAAGGGTGGCTTTCTCTCCTCCTAACATAATAGGTAAACTTTTAGACCATGCAAAAGAACAATCTAATCCGAAAAATATAAAAGGAGTCTATCTGATCCTGTGTAGCTGTGGTAAAGTCTACATCGGTGAGACAGGTCGCTCTATTTACACTAGATTGAAAGAACATAGCGCAGATATCTGTCATGGAAGATTAAAAAAATCTTCCCTAGCAGAGCACTCACACGCCTCTAAACACCATATCTGCATAGAAGAAGCAAAAGTCATTAGCAACGTTGACCATTACACCAAACGACGTGTCCGCGAAGCTATTGAAATTGCTAAAAACCCTAACAATCTCAATCGAGATGATGGATGAACCTTGAGTAGCTCATGGGCTCCTGTCATTAACCAAACTAGAATTGAAACATCTAAGCATAATGTTAGTGATTAAAATCTTACTACATAATTAAAAATTTTACAATTATTTAAATTAATTAATTAATTAATTACCAATTAAACAATTGGTTATTTTAAACAACTTTTATATTTATCAATTAAAAAAATTTCAATCTCTTCCCATTATTTTAATTAATAAATTTATTTTTACATTTAGTTAAATCAACTAATCACTATTAAGTTAATCTAAAAATATATATACATCTATCTATTTAATTAAAATTTTCAACATTCTACATAATTAAAAGTTACAAATACTACACAAACGACTTCTATCTAAAAAATTTACATACAATTTCAAAGATTACATATATATTTCTACCTAATACAACCAATAATATATATATATATATATATATATATATATATATATATATATAATTAACAATATAAAAATAACATTTATTAATCACCCTTAAAAAATAATTAAAATTTATAAAGATCATCACCACTAATATATATTTTTATAAACAATTTCTCTTGCCGACTCTTACCAAGGTTTTGTTGAGCTTATAATGAAATCATTATTAATAGGCTTTGAGAGCTTTATATTTCTTCAAGATTTCTATCTTCCTGAGAATGAGCTACACTATTTATCCCGAAACATCGAAGTTTAAATCTCATACAGAGATTTCCAAATTACTTTCAAAATATTATTATTACTCTTCATATATTTTTAATGGTAATGAAAGTTTAAATAATAATAATTAATAATTATTATTTAAAAGAATATAAAACCATGTATTGGTTTTATAAAACCACGTGCTGGTTTGGCTCTATATCACGTGAAAGAGAAAATATTTCAAATGATATTTAATAATGTTTTTATAATTTTGATGATGTCTTAAAATGAATAAGTTACACAAAATATATATATATATATATATATTCCTACGTAAGTGGCCATATATATATAGATAGATATAGTCCTACGCAAAGGTGGTATATATATTCCTACGTAAGTGGCCATATATATATATATTCCTACGTAAAGGTGGCATCTCTTCGAGATGACCATTAACCTTTTAATAACTATTTGATCTATTTGACAATTAATAATTAATAATATTAATATACATTTAGGTATATTACGCCCACTGTTTCAGGCATACTCGATGTAATTCCTAGAATGGAACTAATGTGGGATTATTTTGACAATGATGGTTCCATGATAACTTTGTTGGTTGCCAATTAGTTCCTATGCAACTTAATTTAAGATGCCCATATAAAACTCTATAACCCATTACATTCCTATGTAACTTATTAAGTTCCTACGTAACTTATTTTAAGGTGTTTATGGTTATAAACTATATAACCATTAAAACTATAAAAACCATATAACCATTTAAATTTATAATATTGATGTTTATATACAAAATAAAATAAAATTTACATTAATGTTTATATACAGTTTAAAATCAATAAAATAAAATTTATATTAATGTTTATATACAATTTTAAATAAATAAAAAATTAAATATTTAAAATTATATGTGTGTATTATGAAAAATAATAAAAATAGCCCTTTTAGCATATGTATTGCATGGTATACTCCGTGTAACACCCTGGTTTGGAACCCCTAGTCTAGCTATGCCAAGATGTAATTAATGTCTATAATTCTTGTAAGGTTGAACATTTTGTATTTTGTAAATACTAATACTAAAAGTCCACAATTAGTTGTGCTGAGGCAGTATGCTAAAAAGATTGGGGACTTGTGTATTCACTAGAGACAGTAAGGGAGTTAGAATGACTAAGGAGGAAAAACCATATTATGATCCCATTAAAACTTTTTAAGTCCCTAAAGTTTATCCTAAGTCTTGATTAAGACTTAATCCCTTTAATTAATTTAAAACTTGCTTTAAATGATGATTATAATTTAAATGGGTTTAAGTGGAATTAGTAGGAGAGATTATATGTTTTTATTTTAAAAATAAAAATAAAAATAATAAAATGGGAAACCTGGTTCTCATGGAGAACCCACATGGTTCCATGTTGCCATGCATAAAACTAATGCATGCAAATGAAAATTTGACTATTACTTCATCCTGGAAGAAGAATCCGCGCAGGTGGGGAGGTTTGAGCGAACATGGGAGATAATTATGGTCTGAGAATGGAATTTGATACGAATTCCTGAACCCATGAACCAAACTGATGGAGAATTGTTGTTGAAACTCCACCCATTTTGTCTTTGGTTGTATCAGTGAAGTGGAAAATGGTGTAGAAAGCTAATTTGGTGGAATTTTGAGCACATATGGCAGTGATGTGCATCACTGCTATGTAGTCAAAAGGAAATCTTTGGTTTTTCTAGTGAAATGGAAAATGGTGCAGGCAGTTATCTTGGTGGAATTCTGAGCACAGATGACAGTGATGTGTTTTCACATGATTATGTAGTCGGAAGGAAATCAAGGAAGTGAAATGCATTGTTTGGCTTGGAATTGGATTTAAGCTAATTGCCTGATTGCTAAGAGTTTAATCCTGAGAATTTGTGGGACTGGTGAGATGTATGTTTGGTGAATGCATGAGTGTCAACTCGGGGGTGTGAAATTTTCAATTACTAGGAACTATATTCATAAGACAATTTCACCATGGAATATTTTAGACAATGAGAGAAGAAGAATAGAGAAAATAAATTATGGAAAACACTCTGTATCTTATTCATTGATATTGTAACAATATATAACACATCCTCCATGGACAAAATTGAATTGCTTTGAGGCAATATGGAAAGAGCAAAAAGAAAGGCTTAGAAAAAGACAAAAAACCCCCTAGGTGGCAAAAGCAGTTTCCAAAACTGTGCTAGAGGCTCACAAATTTGGCAAGTATGGTATGGCAGCTCATGAGTGAGGTAAATAGGATGTATTGATGGCTTTAAAAGGTTAGATATGATGTGGAGGTCGAATTGGTCAAGTGGAAAAAGATTCCAAGTTAACTAGCTTTATCTTTTCCACTAGAAAGTAGAAAAAGCAGGACAAAGCTAACTAAAACTGGATAGTGTCTTTCTAATTTAGGAATAGAATAAAATCAGACAGAATCCAAGGAAATCTTATCCAGAATCTATCCAAATTCGTTTTTGTGAATGAGGATAGCACGTGGTCCACTAAAAGACAAAACTGGCCTATTCTACCTAGTCAAAACTCAGGAAATTAATCATAAATGATTAATTAATTTTATCCTAAGTCTAGAATGACAGTGGATTTTTTAAATGTTCCAACACCCCCCCTTAAGCCTGACTTTATGTGATGGCAATCAGAAAAATATCAAAAATATAGGGCCCAAGCAACAAGGCTTATGGTCACCCCAATACAAAAATAACTAGTCCATGTAAACCAAGGAAACAGGGAAAACCTCATGGGAACAAAACCCTCCCTCAAAAATGGACATGCTTGATGTCTTCATACTGTCATGTTGCTCATTTGAATGAGTTGAATGGGATGCTTCTAAGTAACTAACTTGATGAAGAGATTGTGGATGTCATGATCATGCATTAGTGCATCAATGTTGTGTAGGCAAGAACCGTGTGTTGAAGCTCTATGAAGCTCATCTTCTAATGATGGAGGAGCATCAAATGAATTTTACTTGCTGCTATAAAATACATAATCAAATTTGAAAACATAATCAATGATGGAAAGAAGATTTATGCATACTCCTTCCCAAGGAGAAACAATGACCTCAACAGGATCAATTTCTTCTGTAGCTGCAATATGGTGTACTAGTTCTTGTACTTTCTTCTCAAACTAATGTAGAACCTTTATGATATTTAAAATGAGATCATGCAGCTCTGAAATATCAGAATGTAAGTCATATGGAGCAGCAACCAATAAAGATGTGGAGTCTCCATGATCAAACACAATTTCAGTAGAAAAAGTTTGAGAAACTAGATCACCTGGACAGCTGAGCGAGCCTAGAGAGTGTGAGGACTTGAATTTTGAACCATGAGTGATGGGGTCAAGTCCAAAAGTGTGGAATATCAGTCCAAATAATGCCAAAACAATGGTTGTTCAACCAATGAAAGATATGCAAGAAAAAAGTGCAACAGAGGCAACTAACACAGTGTAGGAAAACATAGAATTGTGTAGTTTCTTAACTGGAGAACTTGGGGTTTGTAGGGTATTTTGTGCATCCAAAGGTTGGGTAAATGGTGTGGGATATGTAATGACCTGCATATCAGACTGTGAATCATCTTCTAAATCAGAATCTAAAAGATTTGAATGTTGGTGAAAAGAGATTTTAGAAGACAAGTCAGAAGCTAGTAAAAAATCACTAGTTTTGAGAGTAAACTTGGGTGAACTGACTGAAGAATGAATTGGGGAAGAAGTGGAGGTTTCTGATTCTGATATATTAGAATGTGAATCAATATCAGAGACATCAGAATTATATTTCACTCTAGCACTCAAAGCATAAGCATGATTACCTTTGGGAGAGGCTTGGAAACAACGTTCTTGTTCTACATCAAGCTTGCCTTATTCTTTCTATGCAAAGTCAGGAACATCTATGTTATGCTCTTCAAGCATCTTGGCCATGATGTCCAATTTCTTCTTGAAGCAAGATTTCTTAGGATGAGTGCCTTTGCATCAATAATAACACTTGGGCTTCTCCTTCTTCATCTTCTTGGATTTGGAATCTCCATCAGAATCCTCTTCATCTGACAATGTCTTTTGTTTGGATTTGTCATTCTTCTTTGCTCCATGAGCAACAAGTGCAAAGTCTTTGGAGGGTGATTGATCCCTCATTTGGACCAGCTTGTCCTTTTCTTGAGTGAGCGAAGCAATGAATGCATCCAAGGTTGGCATCTTCCACTTTGGAATTGCAAGTATTGTAGAATGAAAAGTAGACACAAATACTAAGTATTCATAACTCAGTTTTGCTAGAATGGTAAGGATTAATTGCTCATACTTCTTCTCTATGCCACATTGCTTGAGTTGAAGCACTAGGTTCTTGAATTTTGAAGTGAACTCCTCCATAGAATCGAAATTACTTGGACTAAGAGAGATCAGCTCAATCTCCAACAAATGACCTCTGAGCTCATCCTGTTTTCCAAAGAGATACTCTAGCTTTGTCCACACTTCATTTGGAGTTGATAGAGAATCGATATGGAATAGAAGATCTAGAGATACAGAGAGACAAATTAACCCATAAGCTTCATCAAGCCTATTGAACCATTTGTATTTTAATGCAATAGCTCTTGGCTCAGTTTCAAGCCCCATAGTGACTTTATACAATCCTTTGCTCCGAAGCTGGATGATCATATGTGCCTTCCAGTCAAAGAAATTGAAGGGAGTGAGAGTCACAGCTTTGGATTGATTTTTCTCCATAGTGATGCGCTCCTGGTGATGGAAATACCTACAAAAAACACTCTTGGAAATTGCTTTGGATCAAGCTATCTCTGATACCATGTGAAATTTTCAATTACTAGGAACTAGATTCATAAGACAATTTCACCATGGAATATTTTAGACAATGAGAGAAGAAGAATAGAGAGAATAAATTATGGAAAACACTCTGTATCTTATTCATTGATATTGTAACAATATATAACACATCCTCCATGGACAAAATCGAATTGCTTTGAGGCAATATGGAAAGAGCAAAAAGAAAGGCTTAGAAAAAGACAAAAAACCCCCTAGGTGGCAAAAGCAGTTTCCAAAACTGTGCTAGAGGCTCACGAATTTGGCAAGTATGGCATGGAAGCTCATGAGTGAGGTAAATAGGATGTATTGATGGCTTTAAAAGGTTAGATATGATGTGGAGGTCGAATTGGTCAAGTGGCAAAAGATTCCAAGTTAACTAGCTTTATCTTTTCCACTAAAAAGTAGAAAAAACAGGACAAAGCTAACTAAAACTGGATAGTGTCTTTCTAATTCAAGAACATAATAAAATTAGATAGAATCCAAGGAAATCTTATCCAAAATATATCCAAATTCTTTTTTGTGAATGAGGATAGCATGTGGTCCACTAAAAGACAAAACTGGCCTATTCTACCTAGTCAAAACTCAGGAAATTAATCATAAATGATTAATTAATTTTATCCTAAGTCTAGAATGACATAGTGGGTTTTTTAAATGTTCCAAAAGGGGATTGTGTTCTATTGAGAGATGAATGAACATAATTACCTATGGTTGGGTGGAGTGTGCCTCACACAAATCCATTTGCCCAATTCAAGTATTTTCCAGATAAGTTTTAATTCTTGGAAATGATGTTTTAATTTCTTGATGTTGTTTATTTAATGAATGGTAAAACAATTTCCATGGCTTTCCTGTTTTGATTTATGAAAACAGCTATAAAGAATGAGTTTATGTGTTGCTTGGTTGAATTCTTGTTTATGGAATGAATGCAAGTTTAATTTTGGTTGAATTTTGTTTACGGAATGAGTACAAGTTTATTTTTGCACTATGTTGAATAATAATGCATAAATTGTTCAAATGAAACTAATTTTTTATGAATACCCGTTCTTTAATTAAGTCCAAGTCCGCGAAATTCATTTCCGGTAGAAATCACTAATTTCAAGTTTGTAAATAAAATGCTTGTTCAAATTATTTCAACAGGTTTAAAATTATCATGTTCCATGTAATTTGGAATGAAATAGTTATTCAAACATATATTATTGTGCATAGTAAATATTTTTAATTGGAAGAAAATAGTTATGCAAACAATTATTATTGCGGGTAGTTAATATTTTTTAATTAGGAGGAATTAATTTCTAAAGAGATAAATGAAATTGTTTGAAATAATTATTTAAAGAAGTTTAAATATTTATGTTGTAGATGAGTTTGGCCCATTATGCTTGATAGTTAAAATATAAACAATTACCATATGCTAAGGATTGTATATCGTGCCTTGCATTGGATGGTATGGTGGTTTCGTAAACCACAGGCGGAATTTACAATGGATGGTATTTTATATTTAAAAAACCATAGGCTAAATTGGTTTATTTAAAGTAGAAATAATATTTATGTCGAAGCTTAAGATTTAATTTTGTTTATTATTCCTTGCATGAATTGGTATTATTGTTTTGAAAACCATGAATCAAGTAAAATACCATGGGTTGGATTGGTAAAGAATTGGTTATTGCATTATGTGCATTAAAAGATTAATACTTCTTATCATAAATAATTTATGATAACCATAATGTGCAATTCCTATGACATAGTTCTTAAGTAAATTTAGTAAATATGTTGGATTAATGTTTTTGTTTGTTATAATATTTTGGGAAAATGCATAACTTAATGAATACTTATGCATATAGTTTTATTAACATGTATTCCTTTTTCTTGTGAAGATTACTGTCACATGTCTTAAGTTAGTGTTTAGTGTATAGTTAATGTTCAATGTACAGTTCTTATTGCAGAGAACTTACTGCTCGATAAGTTTAAAATAATATTCTGGGTTATTATTATTAAAATGAAAATTATGGAATTTCATAAGAATAGCAATGCATAAAATTGCATTTATTCCATTTTTGGTGAATCATATTGCACAGTTCTTAAGTTAGTATTTATTCTGTAGATATGTTTTACTGCGCAGATTTATTGTGCATATAACTTTATTGCGCAGGTTTTAGTGCAAAAGGTTTACTGCGCACGTAGTTTTTACTGTGCAGGTCTTAGTGCAGAAGTTTTTACTGCATAGTTCTCAACAAAAGGTTTGATGTGTAAGTTCTCAACAAAAGGTTTGATGCATAGTTTTTATGAAAGTATTTATAAGAAATGATTGGAAGTTATTACTTTCCAAACCTTAGTTTATTAACATTAATAGAAGATATATTATGGGTACTAAATATGGTATAAATATTATATGTGTGAAATGTGCTACACATGGATATAATTATGCTTCTGATAATATGATTTTATTTGTTATGCATTTGATATAAGATTTCATGGTTCTTATGAAATAGTTTAAGCTTCCACTATTTAATTATAGTTATTATGCATTTTAATATGCACTTGTCATAAGAATGCATATAAGCATTATGCATGTGGCTAGCCCCAAAAATTAGCTCAATTGGTAAGACATGCGAACACTCTCTCGGTACGGGGGGAGGTCACGAGTTCGAGCCTTGAGTCCTTTGGGGTTAGGCCAACCGTTTATCTCTGGTCGACGGTTTACCATCCTTACCATCCACGAAATTTGGGGAAGTATTGATGGGTTTCCCATGCACCGTTTCCGCTTAAAAAAAAACATTATGTTTTATATTAAAAAAAATTGAGTCTTAAGTCTAGTGTAACGAAGGGTGCGTTACACTCGGTATGGTATACTTGGAAGGTTGATGTGTTGGCTTGTAGAATATGGGGTCAGTGCTTGGAACTTGGCACTTGGTACTAAAGGGTGAATTGAAATATATAAACACTTTATAACAAATTTAAAATTAATTTTTTTTAAAATTAAAGATTAAAATTTATAGCATGAAGTTTAACTTTATATCCCATTTCATTTTCAGTCACCCACCACCTTCCACGACTTACAAGAGCATGTGACCATGTCCTTGCATTAGCTACGTGTGCCCCCCTCTACATGTGCCATCTTCATTAAAATATTAATTAACATTACTTTAGCCCCCTCCTCAGACTAGGGTTTTCATTTTTTTGCCAAAATTGTTTGAGTTCCAGTATGCAACCAAAACCTCTGCCACTCACTCTTGCTTCCCCACGAAGACTGCTTCCTCCAGATTCTCAGGTGACCTTCTAGCTAGAATTATTTGGCCCATTTTTTTTTCTCGTGTGCATTAGGTTAATTTTTTTGTGCATTATCCTCTGAAATGGAGGGGAGGGATGTCAACCCTCAACCTTCTGAAGCATCCATGGCCACAACCTAGCTTCTTGTGCACACCGAGGCTCTCCCTGCCCTCTCGCCTGAATGCTCCCACGTGGTCTCTTTCTCCCTCACTAGGGCCAACTGAGGTGTTTCCTCACTCTATGGTGGTTGGCTGTGGGTGGTGGCTGCAACTTGTCCTGCAGTTGTGGCTTGTAGCCTCCCCAAAATTCAACAACCAATACAAATTTTTTTTCTTTTAACTTCCGAAGGGGAAGATTCATAGCACATGCCCTCCCTTTCCTCCTCTCTCTCTGTCTCTAATACATGCAGTGTAACTACATACCCTCATAGTTGGTCTTATTGGTTGTGGTTGTGTTTGTGGATGTGGAGTGCAAATAGACTTGTAGCCAATGGATGGATGCGTAGTGTACCAGTGATACCCTTGGGATATTATGTGAACAGGGTTACATGATGTTGGGACCTGGCATTTGGACCACTTTAGGACTCTGAATTCGAGACCATGTCTGCGGGCTTGTGCGTGAGCTCAAGGATTGATGCTTGTAATGGGATGAGGGGATGCTTGGGCTCAATCCTCATCGCGGGTACTTGGAACTTGGTGTTTGGAGATAACACTATAGATTGGAATTCGATGGCTATAGCATAGTCCCAACATTTTTGGCTATAACATAGATGCATAGTGAAAACACATTCCTGGTGGGATCATGTGGCTACATGGCTTAGCGTTGGTACTATGGAATTGGTATTTCTATCTTGGTTCTTGGACATCAACTTGGTGGTAATGTGGAATGGAATACGAAGGTTATTTGAGGGTAACCTATGACCTTCCTTCCTAGTGGCATCCTAGGGAGGCCATGGCTGCCAAGCCTGAGGAAAGAATTATTTATTTATTTTAGTTTATATTTTCTTTTGTTTCAAACCTTATACATATATATAAGTAATATATATAAAAAATAAGCATGTATTTTCTCTCCTTTTTTTGAATATTTAGATCTTTAAAGGGTAGAGTACTTGTTTTTGAAGTTTGCAATTGATTTTTTGTGTCCTTCCTTTAACCTTTTATATGTTAACAAGTGGGTTCACTAATTTTTTTCCAACATGTATAGAGATGGATATGTCCTAGGGAACCTTTTCCCAAGGTTAACTATCGATCAAAGTTAAATTTTGTAAAACAACCCCCTTGGAGGCTCAACGATTTGTTTTAGAAGTATAGAACTAGGTTCCAATTTTGTTTTCATAATTTTTTTTTAGCTTATCAAGCTGGATTTTAATATAAAAAAATTACCTCCATCTCATGTCTATTCTAAATCTTAGTTAAATCTTATTCAAATTTGAATTTACGGCACATTCATGTTTTCAAGTTCATGCTCATAATTCTATCTTGTTTAGGTTTTGCTCAATTTTCTATTATTAATGTGGCCCTAAAGGTTCATGTTTTGGATTTCAGGATTTGATACCATGTGTAAGGCCCTCATGCCCTTATTTTGTTTTCTAGAAGATACATACTCTGTTTTAATTAATTAGAGCATAGAGTTGTTTCCGATCTAAGTTATTTGTTAGTTCTAGCTCTATTTTAGTAGCTTTACTTTCCTCTTTTCTATTGTTTTCCTTGTTATTAACATCTGGTAATAAGCAAAGTAATTTCATTTCAAAATTTTACGTAGGAAATTATTACATCTGGTAATAAGTAAAATAATAACCAAATCAATTTCATTTCATGGTTCTATGCATGCAATTATCACATATGGAAATGATCAATTTAAATATATACACTTTCTCAAAAATTCCAAGGTATAAAAACTCAATTTGAAAAATTTCCATAACTTAATGAAAATCAACAAGAATAATACATGTTTCTCCTATTCTATAAGTCCTATTCTTTTCCAAATGCTTGAAATTTGTAAGTAGTAGCAGCCTCAACAATATCCCAAACTACTTTAACCTCACAACCTACTAGGAACATTCTATTCGAATTTTTGACCCAAAAAACTTTGAGAGTTTTTTTGGCCCCCGTGCCCAAAACTCTCATAGAGAATGGAATCACCCTTTTTCCAATTTATTCCCATGTTTTCCCAACATGAAAAATTCCTCCAATTTATTTCCAAGTTCCCCCAAAACCAAAAACCTCCTCCCACAACCAAGGTTTCCTCCCCCAAGTCATTCCTCCTCCATGCCTCGAAGTCCTATCCACCGAATCCACTTTCACATCTTCCAATACACATTCAATTCCACTATCCATTCCCTTAAGGCACTCCATTCAAAGTCAATTAATAACAATTTTAATATCCTATCCAAACTTACCAACTCAAATCAAGAGCTATATCCCTCAAGGAAATTCAAAATCAAATAGTGAATTCAATCTTCTCAAGCTTTAAATGTCTCACCTACAAATCACTTATTACTTGTAATCCTTTTAACAACATTATTATAATTAACATTAATTATCCAACTTTAGTTATAATTTTTTTCTTCAATGGAATACATAATGGGAAACCTTTAGGTACTTCCCCTCATTTCGAAGATGGTACCCATGGTAAACCACCGCTGATTACGGGGCCTAACCTGGTGGGGACATCAAGTGAGGCCCTACATATCCACCTGAGGATTTGACCCAGAGACCTTTTGCTTGCGATTACAACACTCAACCTCTTGATCTAACCCACCAGAATTTAACTTTAGTTATAATTTACATGACCAGTCAATCCAAATAAGCATCCTTCATACATATAAATATAAATAAAAAAACATACTAGTGCATGTGTTAGTGCATGTGTGCAAGGTGAGGGCATGTAGCTAGCATGCACATACTTCATAAATATGCTAATGAACTGAATCATGAAATGTATTTATTACACCATTTGGATATATATTGACATCGCCGACTCTGACTTTGTTTCTTCCACTTGCCACCATCACCGCCTTTCACCATCACTGCTTGTCAATGCCTTTGTTTCCTCCACCATATCAACAATCCCCACAATATCTGCCATAGCTCTAAAATGCTCAATATTCATGATTGACAACTGTTGTAGCTAGGGTTTTCACCCTAGCTTGTGCAAATGAGCACCTAATAAGGAGAAGGGACTCCTTAGTAGCAGTTCAAAAAAATGGTGAAATATGACAGTACAGTAAAATAAAATTAAACTAACATGAGCATTAACATAAATAACAAAACATGAAAATATGGTGAAGATCTCTCTTTTTGTATTAAAAATTACCTCAGATGTAGAGGTTGGTGGAGCCTTTGTAGCAGTCCAAGAGGGGTGCTTCCAAGCTCCAGTGTTGTTCCTTCTCCTTCTTCCAAAGATGTTTTGGAAATGGGGCCAAAAGGGTTCTCAAGAATTAGCTCCAAATGGAGAGCTAGGGTTTCAAGGGAATTTTCAGCAGCGTAAGGATAGGGATGATTGTGGATGAAAAATGGGGAGCCTCCATCACCTATTTATAGGTTTTTAGTGGTGGAGTGCTGACCCATGGTTTTAGGCACCATATGGTTTAGGTCAGCTGTATAGGGTTTTTGCTTCCTTTTTTCCCTCTTTTTTCTCTTTTTTGTATTTTTTATTCCCTTTTTAGAGGGTTTTTGCTATTTTTGGAGGAATTTACATTATTTTTTGGGGGAAAGGGGGTTTTTGGCCTTTTGGAGGTGTTAACACCCAAAAAGTGCTCACTAGCTCATTTCCTTATTCACATGACCCATTTGTCCACTTTTTCACCATTTGAGCCTCTGAAGCCATCAAAAGGTCACCAAAAGACCTTAATACACCCCTTTTTCCACTCAAAATGAATATTTTTCCTCAAAAAGGGTCCAAAATTCCCAAAAATATTAAAAAGAGAATAAAAATATTCAAAATATTCAAAAAAGAAAAAAGGAGGGAAAAGGTACCTAAACCATGTTGATCAATACCATTGGTTTCCTCAAAACCATAATGGTATTCCCCACCACCAAAAACTATAAAAAGGTGGTAGGGGCTCCTCACTTTCCATCCATCCATCATCCTATCCTCATGCTGCCAAAATCCCCTTTGAGCATTGCCCACCTTTTTGAGCCTTGCACAAACCAGGAAGCATTGGAGAAGAAGAGACCTTTGGAGCTTGGAGCTGCTCACCCTTGGAGCTACTCAACAATCTTCAACACTTGGAGGCATTACTATTGCAAGCACTTGCTTGCCCTTATTCTTAATACAAAAATCTTTTTTACATATTGTCAATTGTTTTACTTTCCATAATATTTCCATTATTTGCTTCATAGATCCATGGTTAATGTAGTTTAGATTAGTTTGTTATTTATTTCTATTGAAACTGCTGCTACTAGTTAGCAGGTGCCCATTGCACTAAGCTTGGTTGCAAAACCAAGCCAACAGTTTTTGGCGACTCCGCTGGCTTAGAATTCTTAGATCTCAATTTTTAACTTTAGATCTTAGTTTTTGTTAGTATTAGTCAGTTTAATTCATAGATCTGCCATCCTAGACAGCAGATCCATTGCTGTTCTAGATCTTCGCCCATTCTATTGCCATTAACAGCCCGAAATTGCCATTTTCGGGTTTGTTTTTCGGCGTCCGTGTACGGCTTTTGCCTCGCGGCTTTTTGCCCAACAATCGCGTGGCCCATCGCGACCTCGCGGCTCTTTTCCGCCCGGCTCCCCGCGGCTTCGCGACCACTTTGCGTGCTGCACATCGCGGCTTCGCGGCCATTTGCTGCGCTGCACATCGCGACTGTGTGACGAAATACCACGCTTCACATCGCGGCTGAAACCCGCGCTGCACATCACGACTGTGTGACAGAAACCCGCGCGGCCCATTGCGGCTGTTCTGCTAAAACCCGCGATGCAAGTTTTTTCAATTCGGCCAATCCGTTAAAAAATTAATTTTTTACTGTATTTTTTGCCCACTTAGCTATTTTACAGTATTAAAATTCCTGCATTTTTTATAGCCATAGAAATCTTTTACTATTTAGAATGCTCCTTTAAAAAGTCTTTTTAAAAATTTTCAGAAATTGAAAGAAGGATTTATTTGCATTTTATCTAGATAAAAATTTTACTGTTTACTTCCTTGATATTTTGCCCATAGCAATTCTTAAAAGAAATCCATTTATTTCTTGAAGTATTCATATTATTTGCTTTCCTATTTCAAAGATCCTTTGTTTTTGAGTAGTTTTTGCAAAGCATTTACATTTTCAAGTTTAGTTTAAAATACCACACGTGCACCCACTCAAACACATAATTTAAACTGAGCCTTAAAATTTACCCTAACTTCAACCAACTTTTAACCCCACTTGGGGAGCACTTAAAAGAACTTTGTAGCTGGGTAGAATTGAGGGGATAGGTGTTCCAATAACACCCCGCAGTTATTACATTTGAGACATAGCTGTTGTCCATTAGGGAACCAAAATCTCCTAGTATTTTTTGGCACTGTCACAACCAATTTATCGGAAGGCCTCTCCCCTAGGAGGGTTGAAGTTGCGAGGATGGTTCCAGAAGCCTGAGTGGAATACTGAAATCCATTCAGTAACCGAAGGCTACCATTCGCAGTTCTCGGGATATCCCTGTATGGGGGTATTGCGGTAAAAGGACCAAACGGTAGATTCACCTTTTCTGAACGTGTCATGAACGGAGTATCCTAGTTGCCATTCTTTAGGATTGATTACCCGGTGTCCCTCCCGGTAGGGGGATATCTAGCCATTGATTCAACACTCAATATTGTCTTACTTGAATTTCATCACCTTGCAGAGAATATCGTTTGTTGACTCACAATACTTCTAGTTAGGTGTTTGCATGATACAATCCACCTTTGGTCTAGTAGCACCTCTTTTTTCTAGAAGCTGTTTGATTGTTGGTATTCTAACCATTTTTGTTGCATCCCTCCACTTATTATAGCACAACTGCTATAATAAGTTCTTTTTGAGGTTGATTTTTTGGCCTGAGAGCCTTTATTTTCACTCCCCTTCTTTGCACCCTTGGTTGCATTAGGGTTTCGAGTTTTTTATACATCACCATCTTACACTGAAAATTTTTGAACAAAAAACATATTTCTCACCATTGAGAATTTTAGACGATCTCGTCATCTTCAGGGTGAACCCCCAGAGTTCAGACTACTTGGCTCTCCACGTCATCGGCCAAACATATAGTCATCCGATTCTGACACGCCTCGCTTCACATCTGATTCTGAGGCTGAATCCGAAAACCCTTCTCAATTATTACCAACCAACCTCATGGCTGGAACACAATTCGACCCACTTTTTACCAGTACTATAGGAGATACATCCACAAACCCTTCTACTGCAGTGCCATCCATGGCAACAACCACCCCTCTAGGCATGCCTAATGTGGGGGACACTCCACCTTTAGGAATGCCCAACACAGGACTACCTCCTATTATGGGTATGCCAAACATAGGGGTCACACCCCCTCTCATTACCACAACCTAGATCCCAGGAATTCCTGGGACTATTCCTAACCCTAGTGTAACCCATGTTGCACTTGGAAATGCTGGCCCATACCAAACCACACCAGTTGGAGGACACATACCTTCAATACCTAGCATACCCTTAGGGGCTACTGGAGCACTACATAATGCCACCATGAATAGTTATGTCCTAGTCACTACGCCACACCCCTCTCCTAGTTTACCTTACATGGCAAGTTTGAACTTACCAAACTTAGCCATGCTAACCAATGATCCTATCTAGCACAACCCCACATGGCCACCCATGCCTACGAAGCTCCCCTCGGACATACCCAAGTTTGAAGGAAAACCTGGGGAGGAACCTCAAAACCACATAATGTCTTTTCACCTATGATGTTCATCTAACTCCATAGTGGATGACTCCATTCATCTAAGACTATTACAACGAACGTTCACTGGCTCTGCAGCCAAGTGGTACATCGAACAACCACATGGGACCCACCATACTTTCACGTCTCTTGCCTCCACTTTCCTTCAGTTTTTTCAGCTACCTGTATGTTACGATGCAGGAGTTGAAATACTATTGTCTTGCAGACAGAACACAGCTACCCACATCACGGACCACATCCATGAGTGGCGCAAGTGTCGTAGCCTCTGTAAGATTAAACTGGATGACCGTATATTTTTGGACTGGTTTCTTAAATCACTCCTACCCCTCATAGCAAAAGACGTCGCTTCCGAACGACCCCAGTCAGAGGAAGAAGCTATCCTAAAAGCTTAGCAATTCGACCTAATTTATGCTCAATCAGGCTATCTCTACACCATCATACCAGACGCCCCACGAGGTGATTCTTCACGCGGTGACACGCCGAGGGCATCACATGCCGCCGATGGTATCATTGGCCAGGCCACACCACAAATTAAACCTTTTAACATGGTGAGCACCATAAATGCCGCAGACCTCTCTAGGGCTACATCTAATTCTGGAGCGACAACTTCCTACGCTCCAATGAGTCAGACTCACCACACTCATGGACCCTCTTGTCCACAACATTGCTATGGGAAAGTGCCATCGGCATATGTCCCACCCACATACTATAATCAACCGGCTACCCAGAACCCAACTCAGTTCCCGCCACAACCAATGTATTACCCACAGCAAGCTACAACAGCTAACCCAACACCTCCAATAGCTCAGGGTTACCAACAACCCTAGCAGGTAACTGGACCACTTCCAGCCCCACCAACTTATTATCCACCACAACCTGCTCCCGCACCTGTGGCAAACCAAAATCCTACCACTGCTCAAGGGAAAGTGTACACACAACACAATCAGCCCCAACATCAAAACAACCAGCGCAACCAGGGTGGGCAACAAAACCGTGGAAGAGGACGTAACCGCGGCAACAACCAACAACATCAGCAAGGTCCACCACCTCCTAATCCTCCGCATAATAACAACACTGCTCCTCCCAACCAGAATCCGGATCTTCATCCCAAGCAACCTAAAAACAATAACCTCAGAACAAACCACCCTTGTTCTATTTGTGGGGTCTATGGCCACTACACACATGCTTGCCCACATTTGGAGTGAGCTCGACAACTCTGGACTGATGATGCCCATCGCGAAGGGCACGCGGCTCCTCAGGCGCCACCCAACCCCCCACCCCCTCAGCAACAACCGATGGTGTTGCAAAACCCCCTACCAACCCAAGGCGTAGTAAACACTCAGCCGTTGGCTCCTCCTCAAGGCAACGCGCCACCACAACAACAGATCACTTATGCCACTCCTGATCAACCCATGTTCGATTCAGGTACCCACCACTTGTTAATGATGTCATCCGCTGATGTCAACCTCCAAACACGTCGGAACCAATATGGATCCACCCCTGAAGACCCTCCCGCCGACAAAAACACTAACGCTCATCCCACTGATCAGATGTTACGTATACCCCCGGTTACACTCGATGGCGCCACTAAAGCACCTCGCTTCCCACTTCGTCGCATCAACAATAACCCCAATGCTCGCACCGCGTCAAATTACAGCATTGTAGATGACTTAGCCCAGTCTCCAGCAGCCATGTCTGCTTTAGAAGTCTTAAAAAATTTCCCTTCATAGTGCAAAAATTTACTCTCTGCCATTGGTGCTATTGACCCCAATGATTCACAACTGATGGCATTTGATTCGGACCAATCCGAACCACGCCTACCTTCCACTTTAGCATTCCAAGTTTCTGTTTCCATTCAGAATCTTGTCATCCATCGATGCATTATCGATGAAGGTGCCTCTACAAGCATGATGTCCACATTCGGTTGGCAGAAATTGGGATCCCCTACTCTCCAGCAGTCCACCACTGCGTTGCGAGCCTACAACGACCGTTCAGCTCAACCCCAAGGTCTGTTAACTAATTTCCCCATCTAGCTGGCTGGTAAAACCGTGCTCATTGACATAGAGGTCATCAATGCCCAACTTATTTATAACCTCTTACTTGGTCACAGCTACATGTATGCCATGTGAGCGGTTGCCTCATCCGTTTTTCGTATTATGATGTTCCCCCATGACGGACGCGTGGTCAAGGTCGACCAACTCACCTATTACGATCCCAAGGCCCCCGATGCACCCGAAAATGTTCTCCCCATGGTTGAACAACCTATTTGTGGTGCAACTACCTCCTTTGTTTCCTCTGTGGGACCCGGACTTTACTCTGACACGCCGATGACTTCTACATTCCAATCCATTCCACCCCCGTCACCAGCACCCAAAGTATCTGACTTATGTACCCTGTCCCATAATACACAACCACTCAACAATCAACCGCCCTTGTTACCTAAACCACCATTGGTCCCTGGTGACATTGGTGTTACACCCATCCACACAATCCCCTTTCTATTCCCTCCCTCAGGAGTAGTAAGCGCCCCAGTTATGGCTACCCTTAGTCTCCCCGGGTTAACCTTGGGATTACCTGTGTGGTATATTTCGCCTCCCGTTCCCCCGCTGACACCGAATGTCGTCCTGCAACCGGTGCAACCCATTGTCACTAATACTCAACCACCTCCCGGTGTCACTACCCCTTCATCTTCTACGAACCCCCCTCCTCTTATCAAGCCCACTGGGGGCAGAGGCCCACAACCATACACTGCGGTACCTCCTCCCAAAGCAGTTAAACCTCCCCCCGTGTTTCTTGCTCCTCCTAAATGCTCACTGTGTGATGAGTTAGGCCATCCAACTCATCAATGTCCACAATTACCCGCATTACAGGAACACATGCAAATGCTTGATGACGACACCAACGTTCCAGTAGTCAAACTTGAACTCCCCCTCAGTCTCGGGATAAATCACTGCGTACCAACCACCCATGTGCCATATGCGATATTTACGGCCACTACTCTCATCACTGTCCTGATCTCCCAGACTACAGAGCAGCTCTCTACGAGATGAATAATTTTGACCTTGAGATGACACCCCCCACAATTGAGTAGATCTACCCTCCCATAACATCCCCATCCGGAGAGATTAACACCATCTACATGATCTCGACAACATACAAACCAGAACCTGTCGATTTATGGTCGGATTACTTCCATAGTGATGAGCAAATTTTAGAGGCTCTTACTGCCCCTGATTACCCCTGGGAAGACATGCACCATTGTTCATACTTCCTCCCAGAAGAGTCCTCCTCCACCACAGCTACCCAGTTTGCAGTCGAGTCCAAAGATTTCCTCCCCACCAAAGTCGACTGGTTTAAGGATCCTATTCCTGCCCCTGATGCCTTCGAGGAAGGGAACATGTCAAACATTTCCCCTATTATCCAAATCGACATTTCCACCACACCTGGAAAGCCTGAGCTCATCTCGCTAGGTGCATCTTGCACTCAAGCGGAAACTCAGGCATATAAGAAACTCTTCCAAGAGTTTTGTTATGTCTTCACCTGGTCTTACACCGAGATGCTTGGCGTCGATCCCAAAATTGTGGAACATCACATCTACACTTGGCCCAATGTGACTCCTGTCCAAAAAAAACAACGGCCCATTCACCGGTCCAAACTCCCAGCTGTTAAAGCTGAAATTAAAAAACTTCAAAAAGCAGGATTCATATATCCTATTGCCTACACTACCTAGGTTTCAAACCTAGTACCAGTAAACAAAAAAGTGGGCACTATACACATTTGTACTGATTTTCGAGACCTCAATCTCGCTTGTCCCAAGGACAACTTTCCCACACCTTTCATTGACCAATTAATTGATGAATGTGCAGGACAAGAGGTCCTTTCATTTATGGATGGTTTCTCCGGATACAACCAAATAAAAATCCGTAAAGAAGATCAGTATAAGACGGCTTTCACCACCCCATGGGGCACCTTCACCTATCGTGTCATGCCTTTTGGCCTCAAGAATGCTGGAGCCACCTTCCAATGTGCCATGACTTATTACTTCCACGATCTCCACAAGATCATAAAAGTTTACCTGGACGACCTCACAGCTCGATCCAAAAAGCGATCTGACCATTTAGACGACCTTCGACAAGTTTTCATGCGTTGTCGGAAATACAACATCCGCTTGAACCCCCTCAAGTGTGTCTTTTGCGTCACATCAGGTCGCCTACTGGGGTTTGTTATCTCAGAAAAAGGCATCACTGTAGACCCCTTAAAAGTCCAAGCCATTCTAGAGTTATCGTCACCCCGCACATTAAGACAACTACAAAGCCTACAAGGGAGGTCCAACTTCCTCCGCCGCTTTGTCCCTGACTATGCCACAACGGTCCACGGTTTCCTACGACTATTACGTCTGCATACCCATTTCATATGGGACCAACAAGCAGAGATAGCTTTCACTGACTTAAAGAAAGCACTCACAAATGCCCCGTTGATTTCTCCTCCAGATTTCACCAAAGATTTCATCCTCTATGTTTCAGCATCCGAACATGCTGTATCTGGAGTGCTTGTACAAGAAAATGACATTCGCCAAGAGCATGTCATCTACTACGTGAGCCAGACCTTGTCCGGACCACCCCTCCGATACCCACATGAAGAAAAGATGGCCCTCGCCGTCATTTTTTCAGTGCAAAAGCTGAGACATTATATTCTCCTAAGCCACACCACAGTCATAGCTAATTCCAATCCTATGGTGTACCTCTTGACGCGTCGCCTTCTTCAAGGCCGCGTAGCTAAATGGGTAATTATCCTACAAGAGTACGACCTTACTTTCAAGACCCCAAAGAGCACCAAGGCCCTACCACTAGCTCAACTCATCACGGATCTCCCATCCTCTTCGTCATCACCCACTATCAAAACGGATCTCACTGACGACCACATTTTCATCATCTCGTCTGATGACCCATGGTACAGTGATATTTTGTTATACCTTCGCACACAGAAGTTCAGACCCCACATCGATCATGACAGACGCCGTCGTATCCGACACCACGCCCCCCGATACCTCTTGTTAGGGGATGTACTTTATCAACGCGGCGTTGATACCATCCTACGACCCTGCCTATCCCATAGCGAGGCAGAACAAGTCCTTAATGATTGCCATAGCGGTGCCTGCGGAGGCCATTTCTCCGGCATGGCTACCGCCCAAAAAATCATCTGTGCAGGTTACTTTTGGCCTTCATTATTTACTGATTGCATCACCGCAGTCAAACATTGTCAAAACTGCCATCTTTTTGCCCCAAAAGCAAGAACCCCACCCGCCCCCCTTCATCCAGTCGTCACTGCCGGACCATTCTGCAAATGGGCCATCGATTTCCTCGATTAAAATCCCACGTCAGTCGGCGGTCACAAACACATCATTGTGGCCGTAAATTATTTCACCAAGTGGGCGGAGGCCATGCCAACCTACAATTGCAAGGCCGAAACCGCAGCACGGTTTTTTTCTGAACCATGTTATCGCTCGTTTTGGAGTGCCAAAGAAACTCGTCTCAGACCACGGCTCTCACTTTGAAGACGCCGTTTGGAGAGAACTATCAACTTTACTGGAATTTGAACACCATTTCTCCTTCGCTTACTACCCCCAAGGAAATGGCCAAGTCGAGGCAATCAACAAAATTTTAAAAACCATCCTCCAGCGCACTATAGACAAACACAAGTCAAATTGGCACCACATGCTGTTCCCGGCACTATGGGCATACCACATGTCAACCAAAACCGCCACCGGTTTTACCCCTTTCCACTTAGTTCACATTGTCGAATCCGTCCTCCCCATTGAGTGCCAGATCCAACCCTACAAATGGCCGTTGAACTCCTACCGGACACTTCCCCAATCAAGAAACGCTTACTACTCCTGGAGCAGGCCGATGAAGATCGGAGCACAACCCTTCAAACCATGGAAGCAGCAAAGAACCGATCCAAATTGAATTATGATAAACATGTCCACCCGAGAACTTTTGCTGAAGGGGACCTTGTCCTCGCCTACGATCAGGCTCATGACAAAACCGGGAAAGGAAAGTTTGTATCCATGTGGCAAGGCCCATATATTATCCACGCTTGCCTCGGACAGGGGGCATACATTCTAGCTGATTCAGAAGGAGACCCCCTCCGCAACCCACGCAATGGGTTATACCTCAAGCGATTTTACCCATAGTAAATTTGATGGACACCACCGTCCACTATTGTACAGTATTATTATCTTTTTCCACAAAATTAAAAAAACCTAAATATTTGTTTTCTCTGCATGACCACAGATGGATCCCATTCCACTCTGCTACGTCGGTTTCGCTGATGGTGCAAGTCGTTGGTCCCCCAATCTGGCCTCCGCAGCTTGGGTAATATATTCCCCTTCACATGATTTGATCCACATCGACGGAGTGTGTTTAGGTGTTGCCACCAACAACCAAGCTGAAAACGATGCTGTGACCGGTCTCTTGGCCGCAACTCTCCAATTGAGCATACGTCACCTTAACGTTTTCCTGGACTCACAACTCCTTGTTTCCCAGCTCAACAATGATTACCAGGTACGCGATCCCTATCTTTTCAGAAAATTCCTACGCACTAAACAAATGGTTAGACAATTTGAATCAATTTAATTTACACACGTCCCAAGGAACCTCAATAGTGTAGTGGACCATGTGGCCAACAACATTCTAGACTGGCACACTAATCACATCATATCATAAACAAATAATGCATCCACGTGCATAACATGTGCCTCCACGGGCATACAGAAAACCAAACATGCCTCCACGGGCGAACAAAAAGACAATAAATGCATCCGTGTGCATACACGACTATATACCAACATCATATATATATATATATATACATCTTCGTATAGTCAAAACATGTCATAGGTTCCCTTAGCACCCAATATACAAAAATACATCAGCCGTACAAAAAGATATTCCCCATATGCTCATCAGCATTTGGGGGAAAATACATATCATCTACTCATCACGGTCCCTGGGCTCCTCTGGCGCATCCTCCACCGGCCCCGCTGGATCATGCCGAGCCCGAACTCTCTGCTCTGTCGGCCCCACTGGATCATCTCGTAGACAAATCCTCCTCTCCGCCGGCCCTGCCGGATCATCCCGACCACCATCCCTGGACTCGACCGCCAGCAACGCTGCCCTCAGCAGGATCGAGCGCCACTCACGTGGCACATCGAAACATCGCTCGATGATGTCCCGATCTAAGTCTCTCCACCCATCCTCTGGGAATCCTACTAGAATCATATCTAGTGTCTCTCGGACACCAGCGGCAGCATCATCTCGAGGGCCAGCCCCTCGACCATGTGGAGGCGGTACAACTGCCAGAAGTGGAGCAACCACCATCGCCCGTCCCCTGCGAGCCACATAGTCAGCCGGTGGAACAGGACCAACATCTGCACAATGCAAATAAACCATCATATACATATCTAACTATAATCATAACCAATAAATCTAGAAACACATGATATAGTAGAGAACAAAACACAAAAACGTACCATCTAAACCCCAGGCCTATCCCTGGGCTCAAGGCATCTCCAGATCTCCTCGATAATCCATACTAGCATATGGATAGTCCTCAATCAGCAGGGGGATCTGCTCCCACTGCTCATACATCTCCTGCAAGAAGAACCCGTGGATACCACCACCACCGCGAGGCATCATCTGCCCCCACCGCACCATCCGCGGCTCGCTCACCAAACCGTCACGAATGGGCACCCGTGGTCGCAAAGTCGGTACCCGCTCAAAGAAAAAAGAACACAGAAAGGAGGCATAGCAGAACTCTCCCCCCTCCCGACTGACCTTGTCCAGATCTCTCCGGACACCAGCTAAAAACATCTAACCCCATGCATAATAGGTCCCCCTCAACACAAAATCCACCATCATCGTTTGTCCCCCCGACAAACGATGTGGCACCTCGGCACCCAACACCCGCAGAACACAAGCCCCGACAGCCCGCATGTCCCACTCTCGCAGTGATCTCAGACTCAGCACGTTGTTCTGCACAATCGACCCAGCGACACAGAAAGTCTCCAGGAGATCCTCCATGTCAACACCTCTCGGGATCCTCGACAGAAGATCCCCCACCTCCCCTAAGCAAGTCAACCCAGTAAGAAAATAAACATCTGTGAGGGTGATCTCCAACCTCTCACCCCCAACAACAAAAGCACCCTCTGCAGGTACCCACCAACTCACCAACTTGTTCAGTAACGGTCCTACTGAACGCATTGGTGGAATCTGAGCAAACTTCAGGAGTCCATTCTCGGCCAGAACCTGCTGAACCTGCTGATCAGTCCGAATCTGGACCATCAAATCTTCCTCCATCTCTCGTTCTCGCCACGACGTCAATGGCCTCCTTAGCATCCTGCCAAAAAAAAAAGAATTTTTTAGCACCAGCAAAATTTTTTGTCAAAAATACCATCGCGGCTTTTCCATCAAAAGCCGTGATGCTCATCGCGGCCTCCATACAAGAACCCACGATGAACATCGCGGGTATTGGCCAGACAGTCGCGATGAACATCGCGACTGTCTCCCCCATACTTGTGATGAACATCGCGGGTTATAACCTGACAGTCGCGATGAACATCACGACTATCAGCCTCAAACTCGCGATGTCCATCGCAGCAAAGGACCCGAAACCCGCGATATTCCACGTTGGAAGGCCAACATGCAATTTCGCGGCCTTCGGGGGCCTGCCGCTAACCAAAAAAGACATAATTGAAAAGGCTAAGGCAAATAGGGTTACCTGAAACTCCCAGAATAAAAAATCAACGGTCAAATCTCCCGGAAATCAAGAAATAGCTCCGAGTGCTCTGCCAAACTCACACATAACAATGACATGTCATATGGGCCCCACGCCCTATTTATAGAAATTCCACCATTTTTCAAACAACCATTCCGGTGTCATACGACGCCCATTTCTCAAACCGTTGGAATCAGCACAGCGAGAACTTCATGATAGTTCTTTCCTTTTCCTGTTTTAATCAGGTCCATTTTTTGACCATTTTTTGGACACCCTCGTTTCCTCGGTTTGCGTGCCACAATGGCCGTCATCCGTTTTTGATGAGTCTTATATCGCCAGATTCAGTTTTTCACGCTCGTGATGATGCTTGAGATCATTTCTCGCTCTCACCTCCAGATTCTTCGGGCATTTTTTCCCATGCCCGCTCGTCGCCTCGGTTTGCGTGCCACATTGGTCGTCGTCCGTGTTTGATGAGTCTTATATCACCGGATTCAGTTTTCTGCGCTCGTGATGATGCTTGAGATGATTTCTCGCTCTCACCTCCAGATTCTTCAGGCATTTTTTCACATGCCCCCTTGTCGCCTCGGTTTGCGTGCCACATCGACTGTCGTCCATTTTTTATGAGTCTTATATCACCGGATTCAGTTTTCCGCGCTTGTGACGACGCTTGAGACCATTTCTCACCCTCACACCTAGATTTTTTCGGGCATTTTTTTTCCATGCCGTCTCGTCGCCTCTGTTTGCGCGCCACATCGACCGTTCTCCATTCTTGATGAATCTTTTATTGCTGGAGTCAGTTTTTCGCGCTCGTGATGATGCTTGAGATCATTTCTCACTCTCACCCCATAATTTTCTGGGTATTGTTTCAAAATGCCACCCATCACCTCGGTTTGCGTGCCACATTGGTCGTTGCCCCTTTTTGACAATCTTTAGGTCATCAGATCCAGTATTCCGCACTCAGGATGGCGCTTGATACCTTTTCTCACTCTCATTAATCCCCTTTTTGCTCGGTATAATTTTACCCCTTTTTCGGGCTGAACAATCCCTTTTACGAAAAAGGCACTTAGGGAGTTTCTGTTAAGCTCTTTTCTGACTCCTAAAACAATGAAAAGATCACCGAGCAACCTTGCTTCCTTTCATGCTCGCTAAACGTATTTGAAAGGGCGTCTACCTGGTATAAGTTTACCCCTTTTCCAGACCTGGTAGACTAATTACGAAAAAGGAATACTCTAGTCGCATCGGCTAGAAGAGTTCTCCATTTGCATCATTTTATGCTTTTTCGGGCCTTGGAGACTAACTTATGAAAAAGAACACCAATGGAGTCCACTTACTGCTTTCAAACTCTCTAAACATGAAAGCAACCATGAGCAATCACCATCCTGGGCTCGTAAAAACCCACAGGACGGTACTCATAACCACTGCAGAGTCTTCTTACCGCTTTCAGACTCCTTAAAAATGAAAGCACTCATGAGCACGAACAGTCCTGGGCTCACAAAATCCACAGGACAGTACCATTTCAGAGCACACTTTTATCCCTTCTTAGAGCTCATTAAAACTACGAAGAAGGACCCAATGGTGCTTCTTGGCACCACAACAGATCACGTCTACTCATATGGAAGCTTCCCCATTTTGGTCACCTTTGTTTACAGTATTCTGCAGTATGTCACCCTGAGAATCCCTCGACAGCACCCATCAGCTTGACCCCCCCAGAGTCAATACATACCCTTCAGTCCTTAAAAGCTATGATCCCCACACCTACAAGTCAGTTCCCTACGCTGCTAGCTCAACCATGTCATCATGCTCTGAACAAAGGAAGTTTGAGTCTACCCACTATATGACCCCAGTTACTTCCCATCCCCATAAGTATGTTAGTCCTACCATCAGTACTACAACACTTCAGTTCTACACCTCGTGCTCCTATCAAGGAAACATCATTGCCTTGTTAGTTGCTGGTCTCCCTCTGTCGACGACAACCAAATTTATTCCAGAGGATAGACCTAGAGGTCTCTATGTCTTGGACTCATCACCATTTATGATGAGTGCCTACGAATCATTTCGAGAAGAGCCCTCAATGCCTCTCCAAATGGTTGTTTCTCACATGCTCGACTTCAACACCTTGATCGCATCGTTGAGACTCGCACAGGGTATTGATCCTTTCAGTTTTTAGTCGAAGACCCCGGATACCACTTGACTCGTCCACATTTGAGAGTCTACCTATGGAAACAACTAGTTACATTTTTCCTATAGATATCTGGGCTACGCATGGCGACAGTATTCAAATGTACCCCAGTTTTATACTCCCTCGAGTATACAGTTACATGTACTTTTCAGAGATGACTCACAATCATTGAGTCTCTACAGATGTTGGACACCTTCAGTTTCAGCATTTCATCAAACCTTCTGAGACCTTGTTCCAGTGTATCAGTTATTGAGATCAGTCATGTTATGATCATGAGTACGTCCCAAAATAGTGTCCCCTTTGGACCCTTATGCTGTACCAGCATATTTTTTATGTATTTTTCAGGTCCCCCTTCTTGGGACGAACTGTTTTGTATATGTCTTGATACGAGCATGGGTATGCCCGCCTCGTCCATTATCAGAGATTATTCCTCACTCATATTGAGGCCATGTAATATTGTTTATTTTTTGCAGCTTCCAAGGGCTGTGGATCTAGTCTCCAATCGGTCTCTTCTCCTTCCCAAACCCTAGAAAAAAGACAAAAGAACTATGATGTCTATCGGCCATACGATGAGCTCCTGCCCTCACACATCAGGGGGCAATCTGTTAACACCCAAAAAGTGCTCACTAGCTCATTTCCTTATTCGCATGACCCATTTGTCCACTTTTTCACCATTGGAGCCTCTAAAGCCATCAAAAGGTCACCAAAAGACCTTAATACACCCCTTTTTCCACTCAAAATGAATATTTTTCCTCAAAAAGGGTCCAAAATTCCCAAAAATATTAAAAAGTGAATAAAAATATTCAAAATATTCAAAAAAGGAAAAAGGAGGGAAAAGGTACCTAAACCATGTTAGTCAATACCATTCGTTTCCTCAAAACCATAATGGTATTCCCCACCACCAAAAACTATAAAAAGGTGGTAGGGGCTCCTCACTTTCCATCAATCCATCCATCATCCTATCCTCATGCTGCCAAAATCCCCTTTGAGCATTGCCCACCTTTTTGAGCCTTGGACAAACTAGGAAGCATTGGAGAAGAAGAGACCTTTGGAGCTTGGAGCTGCTCACCCTTGGAGCTACTCAACAATCTTCACCACTTGGAGGTATTACTATTGCAAGCACTTGCTTGCCCTTATTCTTAATACAAAAATCTTTTTTACATATTGTCAATCGTTTTACTTTCCATAATATTTCCATTATTTGCTTCATAGATCCATGGTTAATGTAGTTTAGATTAGTTTGTTATTTATTTCTATTGAAACTGTTGCTACTAGTTAGCAGGTGCCCATTGCACTAAGCTTGGTTGCAAAACCAAGCCAATAGGAGGGTTTTCAATGGTTTTTTGGCCTTTTGGAGGCTTTTTAATGCTTTTGGAGGCAAATATGGTAGGAAATATGGACAAATGAGTCATGTAATGAGGGAGATGAGGTAGTGAGCACTTTTTGAGTGTTAACAGATTGCCCCTTGATGTGTGAGGGCAGGATCTTATCGTATGGCCGATAGACATCATAAGTCTTTTATGGTTTTCCTGGGATGTGGAGAGGAGAAGAAACGAACTAGAGCCCAGAACAACGGTCCCGAACAAATTGCAAAAACTGAAAGTACATGACCTCAATAATGAATGAGGGATAATCTGAACATATGGATGAGGCGGGCATTCCCATGCTCGTATCAAGATATAGAACAATAACAAGGGGGTCCAAAAAATGGGGAACTGAAATATACATGGCCTCAAATGAGGAAGAATCTCAATATATGGACGAGGCGGGCATACCCATGCTCGTATCTAGATATATATAAAAAATAACAATGAGGCCCAAAAATGGGGGCCTGAAGGATACATGGAGAACCACTGTGTACATCATAAGGGTCCAGAGGGGACACAAATCTGGGACATACTGCTGGGCTGACCATGGTTGAGCTGAAGAACTGATACACTGGAATAATAATAGTGCTGCTGAGTGCGGTACCAGAGGACTGATGAGTTGCTGGATCAGAGTGATGGGGAGTCATACCCTCAATGGTACACTGAACTGGAACTAAACTGGGTACTCAAGGAAGCATATAACTGGATGGCTTCCGAATACAAGCGCCAACGCAACCCGGACATCCACGGGAACATATAACTGGGTGTTCCGAAGGGACTCACCAAGGTGCTAGAGTCGGGGGAAATCCGGGGTCTTCGACCAATAACTGAAGGGATATATACCCTGTGCGATTCTCAACGATGCGATCAAGGTGTTGAAGTCGAGCATGTGAGAAACAACCACTCAGAGAGGCACTGATGACTCCTCTCAAAATGGTCCATAGGCACTCACCACAGATGGTGATGGGTCCAAGGCATAGGGACCTCTAGGTCTATCCTCTGGAATAGATGGGATGTCGTCGACAAAGGGAGACCTGCAACTAGCAAGGCAATGATGTTTCCTTAGTAGGAGCACGAGGTGGAGAACCGAAGTGTGAGAGTCATGATGGTAGGACTGACATACTGTGGGGATGGGGGATAAATGGGCAAGTAGAGTGGGTGGACTCAAACTTCCTTTGTTCAGAGTATGATGGCGAGGATGATCGGGCAGCATATGAAACTGACTGGTGGGAAAGGGATCGTAGCTATAATGGATCAAGGATAGTGACTGGGATGAGTGATACTCAAGTTGGTGTAAGATGGCAAGAGACTGCAGAATACTCTGAACAAAGGCGACCTTATTGGGGGCGCTGCCGAGATGATCGATCATGGTTTTAAGAGGCACTAGGGGGAATTCTTTATGGGTTAAGGAACTAGAAGAAGTGTGTTCAAAATGGTACTGTCGTGTGGATTTATACGAGCCCAGGATAGTTCATGCTCGTGATTGCTTTCAATTTTAAGGAGTCTGAAAGCGATAAGAATACTCTGAAATAATGGAATGGTACCATCGTGTGGATTTGTACAAGCCCAGGATGGTGCATGCTCGTGGTTGCTTTCAAGTTTAGAGAGTTTGAAAGCAATAAGAAGACTCCAGGGGGGTGCTTTTTTGTGTGTTAGTCTCCAAGGCCCGAAGAAGCATAAAAGGATGCAATGAAGAACTCTTCTAGCCGGTGTGACTAGAGTATTCATTTTTCGTAATTAGTCTACCAGGTCCAGAAAAGGGTTAAACTTATACTAGATAGACGTCATTTTAGGTACTTTAACGAGCATGAAAGGAAGCAAGATTTCTCGGCGATCTTTTCATTGTTTTAGGAGTTATAAAAGAACTTAACAGAAACTCCCTAAGTGCCTTTTTCGTAAAGGACTTGTACGGCCCGAAAAAGAGATAAAATTATACCAAACAAAAGGAATGGCCAGGTAAGGAGGAAGTGCTCAATCAAGGAATCATCGATGGGAACCAAGAACGAGGGTGGGGGAGAACACTAGTGGGCCTCCTTGCGGGATGATGAATGGTGGCAAAATAACGAAACAATTGCAGTATGAATGGAGTGAATGGCTCATGTAAAAATGTAGAACAATCCGATAGCGGTCGATGTGGTGCGCAATCCAAGGCAGCAAGGTGTCGGGACACAATGTTGAAATTGTACCTAGTGAGAGAGAGAAATGATCTCAAGCATCATCATGAGCTCGGAAAACTGAATCCGACGATATAAAAAGTGTCAGAAACGGAGAATGGCCGAGGTGGCACGCAAACCAAGGTGAAGGGGGCATTTTTGGAAAAAATACCCGAAAAATATGGGGGTGAGAGCGAGAAATGATCTCAAGCATCATCACGAGCTCGAAAAAATGAATCTAATGATATAAAGTATATCAAAAATGGGCTACGGCTGATGTGGCACGCAAATCGAGATGGCGACGTGGGGCATGGAAAAAATGCCCTAAAGTTGTTGGTGAGAGCGAGAAATGATCTCAAGCATCATCACGGGCACAGAAATATGAATCCGGCGGTGCAAATGGTGCAAAAAACGGAGGTCATACGGACTCCGAAATGGCAAAGGAAAAACGAGGTTAAAAATGACTATAAATAAAGTTGAGTTCACCAAGCCAAGGATGCAATGGTGGGGAGAAATGATGACCCGTGGGGGCAGAATACTAGGTGTATCGAATCAAATCATATATACAAGTGACATGTGACCTCAAAAATGGTTGAGATCACGTATGTGAAAAAGTGAGCAGGTTTAATGACCTGCCCCCATGCTATGTGCAGGGGGTTTTCACCCTAGCTTGTGCAAATGAGCACCTACTAAGGAGAAGGGACTCCTTAGTAGCAGTTCAAAAAAATGGTGAAATATGATAGTACAGTAAAATAAAATTAAACTAACATGAGCATTAACATAAATAACAAAACATGAAAATATGGTGAAGATCTCTCTTTTTGTATTAAAAATTACCTCAGATGTAGAGGTGGGTGGAGTCTTTGCAGCAGTCCAAGAGGGGTGCTTCCAAGCTCCAGTGTTGTTCCTTCTCCTTCTTCCAAAGATGTTTTGTAAATGGGGCCAAAAGGGTTCTCAAGAATTAGCTCCAAATGGAGAGCTAGGGTTTCAAGGGAATTTTCAGCAACGTAAGGATAGGGATGATTATAGATGAAAAATGGGGAGCCTCCATCAACTATTTATAGGTTTTTAGTGGTGGAGTGTTGACCCATGGTTTTGGGCACCATATGGTTTAGGTCAGCTGTATAGGGTTTTTGCTTCCTTTTTTCCCTCTTTTTCCTCTTTTTTGTATTTTTTATTCCCTTTTTAGAGGGTTTTTGCTATTTTTGGAGGAATTTACCTTATTTTGGGGGAAAAAGGGGGGGTTTTGGCCTTTTGGAGGCTTTTTAATGCTTTTGGAGGCAAATATGGTAGGAAATATGGACAAATGAGTCATGTAATGAGGGAGATGAGGTAGTGAGCACTTTTTGGGTGTTAACAACTGTGGCAATGAGAAATATGAGGAGAGGAGGCATTCAAATCTAGGGATATTTCAGAGAAGCGGCGACAGAATTTGACCCTGGAAACAAGTTTGATGAGATGAGAATGGCATTGGAGCCCCTCATGGAATAAGCAATCTCATCCTCACCCGTTTCGAAAGTTACCAACCGAATGAAAACTCTAGCCTCATCCTCGCCCATTTCTAAAGTCCCCAATAGACTCCGTGCCTCATAGAGTCTTCCAGTTATGAAATGAATAGGCCCTATAACAGGGTGATCCTTATCTCGATTGCTGATCCCCTCCCTCCAACAGGCATGGAGCAAAGTCAAAGGTTGACTTTGCTCCATGCCCGTTAGAGGGAGGGAATCAACAATCGATATAAGCTCAAGCCCCTATAACAGAAGGGGAAATTATTTCTCGGGACTGGCCACCTCACTTTCAATCTCCACCTACACTTCATACCATTGTTTTATATACAAATGGCCGCACCTTACGATACCTTCATATCAGCCGCATATTCCCCCCACAACCACTTCCTTACTCCTTTGTAATGATTTTCACCAATACCTCTGCTTTTAATTTCTGCATGGATTTTGATCTTTGGACCGATTCTCTCTCTATCGTCTTTACTCATCATCTAAAATGATTTTCACCAAGTCCTTCACTTTTAATTTCTTCATGGGTTTTGATCTCTGGATCAATTTTCTTGTTGTCGTCTAATACTCATCCTCTGAGTATTACTGTTGGGTGTCTGGGTGCCAGCCATGGCTAAAGGCTTCTTGGAGAAACTCCATACAAAACCAGGCTTCTTGGAGAAACTCCATACAAAACCATGTCCTGGAAACAACTCCAGTTCTTCAAAAAAAAAACATGTCTTGGAAATGATTTTAGTTCTTCAAAAAATAATCACTGGATATTTGGCATACAAAATAAAAAAAATAACAAGTCCCAGAAAGGGTAATATGAGCTAAGAGCAATATTTCTCCATAGTAATGGCGACCGTCATCTTCATAACCTACTAGGATCTGGGGGTGTTCTCTTGTATCTTTTGCATCAACCCATGCACTTGTACACCAAGAATTTCTTATAACAATCACAAATAATTCAACAAAATATAGATAGATATCAATTGCTTCAATTCATTGATGGATCCATTCCTGAGTGAGTAAGAGTAATAAGATATTGGTAGTTGATGCATCCAATGTGAGTGAGTAAGAGTACTAAGAGATTGGTAGTTGGTGCATGCAATCGTTTCTAGAAAATCAGTTGCCAGATGTGTCTTTCTACTATACAATATAGTATGGTGCATGTACATATTGCAGCCATGTGTCATGGTGGCTATTGAACGAAACACAAATTGGACAACTCATAGAGTTTAATCAACTTGTTATTCCTTTCAAAGGCCATGAATTTTGAATGGTGAACAAGTTTCCTAAAGAGGACACATGGAGGATCTCCTGTTTTTTCACATGAACTTATCCTCACTTCTCCTATATTTTATATTTTGATAGGTTCTGGTTATGATATTTTATTTTCCAATAATGCTTCAAAATTTCCTTACTCATAGTTGATTTTAGCATAATTATTCATGAAATGGTTCGTACATATCAAGAAGCTCTATAAAATTTCATGTTTTCTCTTATTGAAATGAAGATTGGAAAGACAATGATTACTTAACAGTACTCTTGGCATGCCTCCTTTGCTTTCGTTTTGACTGCCTTTCTATTTCATTTTTGAACATTGGAAAGTAGGTGACACTAATGAGTTTACGAACCAGAACTGGCATTCATGAAAAAAACCACTTGTCATGCCTCCTTTGCTTTTCTTTTGACTGCCTTTCTATTTCATTTTTGAACATTGGAAAGTAGGTGAAACTGATGATTTTATGAACTAGAACTGGCATTCATGAAAAAATCCAAAGAGTGGGAGTTGGGGATCTACTCTCTCGTTACTGAAATCATACGAGGAGACATCGTCCAAGGTGTCCTTCTTACTTTAGGTGGAACTCATCAGTTGTCAAGTCAGAGGTGGCTTTGGACACATTCATGTGTTCACTGCCACAATATCTATTCTGGCGGTGCCTTTCCCTCAGCCTTGAAATAAGCAGTGCAAGACCAACCATAAATCACACTTATAATCTGTGATGTTGTTTATATATATATATATATTTGTACTAGGGGAGTCGACAACGGGGGTTGGACTAGTACTCACGTGACACGAGGTCTAGGGATCCAACCTCGCTACCACTATACCCCTAGCTACATCCACAAGGCCTGAACCATGGCGCACAGGTAAATTTGGGGGGATTCGAACACATGACCTTCCATTTAGAACCAATTACAACTCCTAATATTTACCACTTGAGCTTCCCTCCACGACTATTTGTTTATAAATATTTACTTAAAAAACCCAATCTAATAAAACTCCCAATTATTTACCTTATAACCACAACTCAACTGTGCGCTTAGGATTTCAGATTGTGAGGTGGGGTAGATCTACTGTAGAATGAGGAAGGTACCCTGCGACGCCTTGGAGTCCAGCTAGCCTTCTCGGTTGGCTTTAGTACCAACCGAGGCATCAAAAAGTGGGAATTATTTTGTTTTTTAGTTTTGCTTCGGGGTTTCTTTTTCTAATTCTACAGGAACTATTCTACCTCCATTAATTTTGGCTCATCCTATCTTTTTGGCCTTTTCCCTAAAACATTTGTTGGTATTTCTGGAGTCGACTTATCCCTTTTCATGGTATTATTTCTCCTCTCTACATTTGGCGGTGGTTGGGTTTTATTGGAGAACATATAGCATTTTTATTACCCTCTAGTGTCACATCTTTCAGGTGGGTATGGAGTTATGTGAGCCCTTTAGTTCTACCAGGGGTTTACCTAACCCAGGCTCATTACATTTGGGTTCTAATCAATATAATCGACCCGTTGCAAAGGAAGATGAGGGTTTTTCCCTGAGTGCTTTGGGTAAAAGTGAGGAACGTGCTGCGAGGTTGAAGATCACCGGTGAGGCTGTGCGGCTGAGACGAAGGCACAAAGCTTACAAAGCGCAACAAGAAACTGCTAGATATACACTGGATGATGGAGTGAACCTGGACCATATTGAAATTATTTCACGCAGGTGTATTGTGGGAAGGGTCGAAGGTACCAAAATTTCACAAACAGAGCTGGTCGAATGGGTAAACATGCATTGGATGCCCATTGTGGGGTTATCTCCGCGCACTAGCTTACTTTCTCGAGGGTGGGTTTCTTTTATTCTACCTGGTGATGATTTCTTACAGACTATTTTGGATCAGACTTGGCTGATAAAGGAGGGTTCCCTGATATTAAAGCGCTGACATGTCAATTTCAATCCATCCACTGAACAGATGAGGCTCTGTCATTTATGGGTTTTATTGTCTGGGTTTCCATTTGAGCTTTGGACACCCAATGTTTTTGAAGGTTTGGGTAACCATTTGGGGAAATTTATCAGACTTGAAGAAAACCTAATTTTTGGCATCAACAAGAAGATGGCATCTATCTTGGTTGAGTTCAATGTGTCAAAAGGGTTACCGACATATGTGGATCTCTTCTAGAGGAATAAGGTATATAATCGGAAAATTGATTATAAAAATATCCCTTTTCGTTGTTTTCATTGTCGTGGCACAGGACATGTGAAGCTGAGATGCCCACTGCTGAGAAAACATTATGCTTCCATTTCTCCTGCTTCTACTGAATGCTTGGTGCCTTCTCCTAGGCCGTTGATGGCTCCTTCTGATATTCCAGGTATGTTACTTGATGAACCTTCTGTCTATGAAGTTGATACGAAAGGGGAATTGGATTTTTATCTTTCTATGGAGAAAGATTTGGACATTCGCAATTCTAATTCTAAAAACTTAGCTAGATGTTTGTTAAAATATTTAAATTTGGAGGATGATGTAAATTTGGATGAGACCCCCAGTGAATGAAACCCTGATGTTCAGCCACGGTCTCTGGATCTTTCTAATATTGGCTCCTCTTCTGTAAAATTCCTTGGAGTTGCGAGTGTCTCTTCTTCTGTTCCCCCCACAGATTCTAAGATTTCGCCAGATGGTGTAGGTTTGGACATATCGGTTGCTGATGATAGGGTTTCTTCATCCTCTGGTTTGGCCCCTATTTGTGACAAAGGGAAAGCTACCCCTGCAAATTGTCCTGAGTCCTTGATTTCCATGAAAAGTATTGATGGGTCACCTTTAGAAATTTTTGTTGTTAATCCAATTCCCTCAGATGATTTGGTTATACCATTGATATGTTGTCAGAATGTGACTATCCCCCGAAAGAAGAAGGTGAAACCGAAATATATTGGGGATATATTTATTCCTCTTACTAAGCGACTTGAGAAACCTCGGGGTGAGGCCTCTACCATTCCTCCTTCCTCCCTTGGGACCCTTAGAGCAGAGTTGTCCTTGAAGTCTGTTACCTAATGTCTATAATGTCCTTTAATATCTGGGGAATTGGTGGGATTGCAAAGGCTAGGACCCTTGTGAATTTTATCAAATCTCCTAGTTTGGACTGTTTTTTAATCCAAGAAACACTTTGCTATACTACTCAAGCGATTGAGTAAGAGTACTAAGAGATTGGTAGTTGGTGCATGAAATATGCTCCAGAAAATTAGTTGCCTGATGTGTCTTTCTACTATAAAATATAGTATGGTGCATGTACATATTGTAGCCATGTGTCATGGCGGCCATTGAACGAAACACAAATTGGACAACTCATAGAGTTTAATCACCTTGTTAGTCCTTTCAAAGGCCACAAATTTTGAATGGCGAACATGTTGCTTAAACATGACACATGGAGGATCTCCTGTTTTTTCACATGAACTTATCCTCACTTCTCCTATATTTTATATTTTGATAGGTTCTGGTTATGATATTTTCTTTTCCAATAATGTTCCCAAATTCCCTTACTCATAGCTGATTTTAGCATAAATATTCATGAAATGGTTCGTACATATCAAGAAGCTCTATAAAATTTCGTGTTTTATCTTACTGAAATGAAGATTGGAAAGACACCGATTATTGATAAGTACTCTTGTCATGCCTCCTTTGCTTTTCTTTTGATTGTCTTTCTATTTATTTATAAATATTTACTTAAAAAACCTAATCTAATAAAACTCCCAGTTATTTACCTTATAACCACAACTCAACCAACTTTATCTCTAATAAAACTCCCAATGGATTTGAGCTTATGATCTCTTAGAAGGAAACACGTGTTCTTAATTATTAGGCCCATTCAACCTATGCAATATCCTCACACAAAACATCTTCTCACATAAAAAGAGTTATCACCATCAAATAAGTATCCCATTATAAGATACAAATATTTTGTTCGATTCTTTGAATATTAAATTACATGTTTTTTTAAATAATAAAAAAAAAGAAATTAGAAATAGAAATGTCAATACTAAAGTAAATAAAAAAGTTTCACAATGCACATACTATCAACTTTTGCAAGCAGATTCATAAATAAATAATAATATGCCTTTAACAATTACAAGTTCATAAGCAAGTTTATATATATATATATATATATTTGAATTATTTTATTTATAATTTATTAACATATAAATCAATTTGATTGGTATGGGGTTTTAATGTGGTTGTATATTTACTCTGATTTGAAAAAAAAAGAAAAAGTTATTTTTATTTGTTTTCAATTAAAGTTTTAGTAATAGAAAATCTCAATATTGATTATCTATTTATACATTTTACTTTTTAATTAATTGAAAATCTAAAATTATTAATAACGAATCAACAACAAAGGATTAGTCTATTAAAAATGAGAGTGGGTGCTATAATCTCTCTTGGTTGTAAATTGAAATATAACTTTTATGTGTATTCAAAGTTATAAATTATAAACATAATGTATAACTTCATTTTTATGGTTATTAAATATAATGAATCCACATTTGTTCTTTGTTCTTTATATTAAAACGAGAAACTAGCTTTTATGTGAATGTGAATATATGTGTAATCTTGGTTTATTATCAATGTTGATTTTCTAATTCAATCCTTTAAATTTATTCAAAATCTCGTAAACGTTATGAGAGAATAAGGTTTTTTTCCATGAAAAAACGATTGTGTTTTCTTTGTATTAAGAAAGCACATTTTACATGACCCATGATTAGGCCTTATCATAGATACTATACTTTGGACATATCCCATTATAAACTCAAAATATTGTGATTTTCTTTCTTTCAAATTCTAATCCCTTTTATATCAAAATAGGATTATTATATGGATGCTCATTAATTCCACTCATACTATTATGTTATAGCTACAATCCAATAATATAGATTTGAAGGCATTGATTGTAGCCCTGCTATAAAAAAGGAATTGATCCTAGATCATCTTCATTAATGGTGTCATTGTTGCATCCCCACTCCTACCAAATATCATTTCCAAATTGTAGCCCAATTTTTTATAATTGGTCTGCCAATAGATTCCTTTCTCTGTGTACGTGCTGGAAGGTGATATATTGAAAGAGCATCGTGAGCCTGTCAACTTCCTAAAAAATGGTAGCTAAGACAATGTTCCTTGGCCTCCATATATGCTTCAACCAATGAATAACTAAGTTGGAATCACCAATTACCTGTAAGCAGCAAATTCCCATAGAGATGGCCAATTGTAGAGTAAATTTGATGGCCATCAATTTTGCTCGGTTGTTGGAGTTGGGGCCTCTAGAGGCTGCAAACTTTGTCCATCGACGAGTTGAGCTAAAGATGACCCCTCCCGCACCACCTAACGCAGGATCTCCTTTTGCTTCTCCATCAAAGAAGCACCAAGGAATGGATTCATACACCACTTCAACCTTAATAACCCCAGGGTTTCTGATTGTAGATTATGCGTCATGCAATCAGAAATAGCTAAATTGTTATATGCATAGATAATCGACGGGATATATGTGTCCTTGTTGTAGTCTAGGTAATTGCATTAATTAACAGTAGTACATTATACCAGCATGAAGAAAGAGTCACATACACACATACATTATATAATCATACACAAGAGAGTAAATGGGATAGTAGCAACATGCTTTTGTATTAACAAGACCAAAATATAGTACAATATCAGTGTAGAGATGCTATTATGCAATCGGCTCTCCAGACTATATATATTGGTTACAATCAGTTATTCAGTTACAACTTCCAAGTCGGTCGACCAACTGACTAACCACAACGAATCGACCGTATTCAACGGAGGACCTAGTCAATTAGTCGACTAGGATCCTCCAACATCTCCCCCACCAACAAATGTTTCTTCATCCTGAAGAGAACATGGAGATGAACAATAATTTTACTACTGAAAATACAAAAAAATGTTTTTCTTTTATGGCTACTGCTGAGTGGCTGAGGCATTGGATTGGTCGGCTTCACTACATGCTTCAACAATAGCACTAGTAGAGGAAGCTAGTCAACGCTGAAAATCTTCCCACTTGTGAAGGATTGTCTGAATACTGAGACTGATGCAAGTTAAGTCAGATAGTTTGGCAAATTTCTCAGTGACTGTGTTATTTGTGATATTTTGTATTTCAGGGCCAAATATCATATGCTGATTGTTGGCATCAGTAAGTAACTTATCTACCTACGTAGATAGGGTATTGACTTTTGCTTATGCTGGCTTAGCCTGCTTGGCCCACTACTCTGCCTTCTTCTGAACTATTTCTAGTCTGTTCTGCTCGAGCTCTATTTGTTGTTCTAAATCTTTTAGAGTAGTTGGATCTGCTATGGCTTTTTACTAGAAGATAGTTGCTATACTTTGTTGTATTTTGCTCATTTCTATGAATACTTGTCTGTAATGTGAATACCATTTATTTAGGACAATATATGATCACTTTATTACTGGCTCATACTTCTTTAATTTATCATGCTATTCCAAAAAGAGTCGGTATTGAGTATCCAACAGTGTAGCTATTTGTTGTTCGTTTTCCTGGTTTCTCTGGGTAGAAGATCCTCGAGAAGTGCAAGTAAGGATCCAAACAAGCTGGTAATCTGGTCCAGTGTCATTTAATTGACTGGCAAGGAATTTTCATCGGTTGTTTGCTTTTCTTCTTGTTTTTCCGCGTTGGTGCAACTAATGGCTTACTGGGTTGAGGATAGGTTAAAGTAGGTGTAGTCGTAACACAAGGTGAAGGAATGGGAAAAACAAGGACAATCGATACTAGTTCGTTCGGCGAGGGGATATTAAGATTCGATTGTGTGGTGGTAGTCAAATCGATCGGTAATGTCGAGGACAATTAAAGTTGTTGAACTAAAGTATAAGGGCTGATGACCAATGTCGATGTAGCGGTTGTTTTTGGTACAGTCGATGATAACAAAGGTTTGACAAAGGGGCCGGGGTTTTGGTCTAGTTGTGCTGTAGTGATAGTGGATTGGGTAAAAATTGGGGTTTGGATGGGATTTGGAGATACTTTTTCAAAACTCATTTGATGGCTTCCTACTATGTGTGGTAGTTTGGGAGGTTTTTGGGTAGATATTTTGGCACCAAGTTGGGGGGGTTACTAAAATTTGAGGTGGATTTGTTGCTTCTAGAATGGGTTTGTTGAGGGTAAGCTTTGACAACTTAATAAAGGCAATGGGGAGGTTTTCTAAGAACTTATGGAAGTTCGGGTCTTGCAGAGTAGCAAGGTAGGTTTTCTCTGCAGGGTCTTCTACTACTTGTGTGGGTGATGCAGGTGGGGAATTATTAGAAAGTGTAAGGGGATCCTCTTCTGAAGTCAATACAAGAGCCTTCTTCTTTCTGTGTCGAGGAATAATTTCCTTGGTCAACGTAGTTGTTTCTTCCAGATTCCTTTGAATCTATTGCTCAACTGTAATATTATTGCGGATGGCATTGTTAATAACATGTGCTGCTTATTCCTACAAATCTTGGAGTTCATCTTCAGTTGGAGTGGAGAGTATAAGTTTTCGCTTCTTTGACTGCTTGGGAAAAGTCTTTTGCAAGGTATAGATCTGTTCTGCGACTATGTTGAGCTTTTCCTTTGTTAAGTCGGGCTCTGGATCCTATGACTCATCTTATTTTGTGGTCTCTCCCGATGGATCTTCCGTGGTTGTCGTCTTTGTTCAATTTGACGACAAAATGATGGCTAACGGGTTATCATCAATGTCTTCTGGACCAAATATTTCTAGGTATAAACCAGCTTCATAAATCTCCTTTTTTTCTCTGTTGGTGAAAGGTTGTTGTGGATCTTGTACTTCTTTCCATGTAATTTAAGGTATTGGATATGCCGTATTTGATTGCTTTTCAAGATCATAAAAAATATCTTGTACCATCAAGTAATAGTCTGATTCTGCTGAATTTCCTGCTGCTCCTTGCAAGAGCCATATTCTTGTGGAATCGAGTTCCAACTAAATGTGTGCAGTCGGTGATAAAATTCGTCGAATGGGCCGTGGCACCCTCCATCTAGACGAGGTCTTCGTCAATACTTGGAACTAGTTTTCGAGCCAAATCTTAGGAACTTTTGGGAAACCCTGTGGTTTGAATACTTTGAAACTATTCATAAGTGGTATGATCCTTGCTGTGAAGGACGTGTCACAGAATGGTGATATTTTATACATCATGATCCATATAAGTAGAGAGGGATATCGCATCATCAATATCATCTCTTGACACTTCTCGCAAGTCGCTTTAACGACTACGATTAGATACTCGACCCAATTGAACATTTTTTCTTGTGTGGCTATGGATTTTATGGTTTTGAGCATGTCAATCCAAATGTCTGATGGAAAATGAGTGTTTGTGAGACAAATGGAGACTATTATTGCATCATACTTATAGGTCTGGTACTGGATTTTATTAATGACCAATCCTTTTGAATTCTTTCCCATGGGTGTGCTAGTGAATTCTTCAATGAGGTTCTTCCTGACACCGACTGGTACTTGGGGACCTTGATTGGGTAACACTGTTATATGTGCTATCAGGGAAGAATTAACTTCAATGGGTTCGTCGAACCAAAATTTTCCTTTGTGATATTTGCTAACAACATATTGAGCAATTAAATCTTTCAAACCGTCGAAGTTGTTTAGCAGTGGTGCATTTAAGTAATGTCGAATCTTGGCGATGGCTAGCTTGTTTTCTTCCTCAGTCCATTTTTCATTTTGAATTTCCCATTCTCTGAGTTCTCTCCAATACCATTTCCATTGATGTTCTTTTGTCCCGGATTTCCGTATTTTGATCAATATTGCTTTTAATGGTGGCATGGAATCTTCTTTTTCCTCCCATCTGTATTTGTCTATAGCTTTCATGGCTATGGTGACTGCGACTGCTTTCTTTAGTCTCATTTCTATTATGTTCGTAGGTGTGGTTATAGGTTCTGCAAGCTATGCAATTTCAATTTCGAGCTGTGTGTGTTCCAACTCTTTGCAAAATTGTTCCCAACTTTACTCGAGGTCATTATTTATAGCTTGTGCATCCGGTGTGCATTCAATTTGGGTAGGTGAATGCATTAATTGCTTCTTTTGTGTTGGACAACTTCTTAGCGTGTGCAATGATGCTTCATGGTCACGCTTTGGTCGACTTTCTTCGTGCAGCCTTTGTTAGGGTTGGTCATGCCAACAACTATTACGAGTTGGTCAACTTGTTCTTGGATGATCTTTTGGTCGATAATGGGAACCTTCCATTCGTCGGTTGGTTGTGGGTGTATGTTTGCAGTCCATTCTCCAGATGTGACTTGTCTCATGCTCCTTATTCTAATCTACCTTCATTGTGATGTACTTTATTTATGCCAACCATTCATGATTTTGAGCCTTTTTATACAATTTTTTCTTTTGGTGCAATTTCATTTTTCATAACTACCTTTCTCTTCACTAATGTAATTAAGCTTGGTTAGGAGGGTTAACTAATTTACAGACCTGGGGCACGACGTTTGGCCAAATGGTGATACATCCATTCAGTCGGCGTTGTGCCCATCCTAAGCTTTATATCATTTTAATATTTCACCATTGACAACTTTGGTAAAAGATTTTCCTTGCAGCGTATTTAGCTGTATCGACCTGTTGTGATTTAATTCTTCGATGATATATGGACTGAGCCATGATGTATGCAGTTTCTTAGGTTTTCCTTTTACTTGAATGTTGTAAAGTAGTGCTAAGTCACCGATTGATAGATTTTTACTTTTAATATATTGTGGTCATGGCATGCTCTTTGTTGCATTTTTTGGACCTCCTAATGGTGGATAGCTATTTGGTGTTGTTCTTCTATCTTTGACAAGTCGAAGTTTCTATATTTTGTAGCTTTAACAATATCCAGATGTAGTATATCTGCAATGATAGGTGCATGTTGCTTAAAATGTAGCGTAACTACTGCTTCTTGTCCATAGACGAGTTTGAAAGGTGTTTGTCTTGTCGACTGTTTATAATATGTTCTATATGCCCATAAAATGGAAGGTATCATGTCATCCCAATCATCTTTATCAATACTACAAAGCTTTGTTAGACCTTTAGTTAATGTTTTGTTAAATTCTTCAATGGCTCCATTTGACTACAGGTGATATGTTGAGCTCTTCTGATGGTCGATCATTAATTCATTGAGTAGTATTGATATGGTCTTGTTGAGGAAATGTGTCCCTCTGTCACTAATAAGAGTGAGGGGGCAACCAAACCTTGTAACGATGTTCTCATATATAAATTTTGCAGCTACTTCACTAGAACATGCTTCTACGACTTCAACTTCTACCAATTTAGTAACATATTTGACTACTATGATAATGTATCTACCTCCAGTTCGTTGTCCAGGTACTGGAAATGGTCCAATGAAGTTGATAGCCTATATTTCAAATGTTAAACTAGGATTAGCATGCATTAATGGAATTTCATTTCTTGGTAGTGGTCGGCCTAATCTTTGAAACTTGTCACATTTATTTACCTGACTTATGCAGTATTTGTATAATGTCGGCCACCACAGACCAGATTGTAAATTTTTTATGGTAGTCATGTCGGCTTGATAGTGTCCTCTAGCAATTATACTATGAGGTTCGTCTATGATATCTTGGTGTTCATGTTCTAATACACATCGTCACAGTATTTTGTCGGGTCCAAGCTTATACAAGAATCCATTCATTAAAGTGTATGGTGTAGCCTTCATCGCAAGCATCTTTCTTTTCTTTTCTGGCATTCCTTCAAGAGCTTGACCTTGCTCAAGAAATTGTGTTATATCCTGCAATTTTGTCAATATAGATTCGACTTGAAATAAGTGGGCATCGGTCAACTCATCGTCAATTATGTCGGGGTCTTCTCCTGTTTCGACTTGTGACAGATGGTCGGGACCGACACTATTCTTTCCAGGTCAGACACTTATTTCAAATTCAAATTCGTGGAACAAGAGTATCCATCTGCATAACCGACCATGATGCAAAGGTTTATTTACTAAGTACTTGAGCGCTTGATGATCTATGTAAAATATAAATGGATTAGACAAGAGGTAATGTCGATACTTCTGAAGTGAAAAAACCATTCCTAAGGCTTCTCATTCTGTGGTAGAATAATTTATTTCTTCCTTATTTAACTTCCTGCTAGCATATGAATTTGGATAGTCCATTTCATCTTCTCCTGTATGAGTGAGAATTGCACCGAATGTAATACTCGAGGCGTCGATATGAACATGAAATTGGATCGACCAATTTGGGAATCTTAGAATTGGGACTTCAACTAGTTTCCTTTTAAGACAGTCAAATGATTCTACACATTCTCGAGTCCATATGAAATATTGATTTTATTTTAGTCATTCTTCCAACGGATATGTCATGTCATAATAGTACCTTATAAATTTTCAATAATAACCTGTATGACGGAGAAGTGTTCTAACTCGATTTGGATTTATTGGTGGTTTCAAGTCGAGGATAACTTTAATCTTTTCATTGTCAACTTTGATTCCTTCTTTACACACAATATGTCCAAGTAAGATACTAATTGGTGTTGCAAATATGCACTTTTTAATAGTCAATGAGAGTTGGATTTGTCGGCATCATTCTAACATCAACCAAAGATATTGGATATGATCTCTTAATAGTGAGTATATTATCCAGTCATCAAAGTAGACGACCATAGTTTTGTATATGTACTCTTGAAATGCTTTTATGAATATTCTAGAAAATACTGCTGGTGCATTCTTTATTCCAAAGGGCATAACTTTATAAGCAAATGATCCAAAATCGCAAAAAAATGTGGTTTTATGTTGATCTTCCTTGGCAATAGGGACTTGATTGTATCCTAAGAATCCGTCGGTGAAAAAGTAACATTCATGTCCTGCAACTTTGTTGATGATTTCGTCTGCGAAAGGTGTAGGGAATGGGTCGGTTAGCGTCACTTTGTTCAATCCTATGAAATCGACACAAATTCTTAATTTTGTTGGATCATGTTTCTTTGGTTAGATGACCATAGGTATATCCCATTCAGACTGATCGACCGGGTAGATGATTCTTGTGGCAAGCATATTCTCAATTTCCTTTTTTACTATGTCCTTATATTTACGTGCCAACTTATATGGTTGTTTCTTAACAGGATTGGAATATGGTTTTATGTTGATCTTCATTTCTCCCATTTCTTGGACTAGTCCTTTTAAATCTTTGTAATCTCTTGCAAAAAATTCCTAGTATTCTTTTAATAAGTTGGTAATTTTGGCTACTTATTGGTCAGACCAGTAATCTCCAATCTTTGCCATTTTTGGTTGGTCATCATTTGATATGTCGACTTCTTTTATTTTGATTTCTGAGTCCATCCATTCTGGTGATCTTTTTTCATTGACCATTCACTCTCCTTATTTAATTATGTAAATGCTCGGGGAAAGTCACTTTCATTCAATCTTTCTGGTTCTATTTTCCCTTCTGTGTAGATTTTCCTCATAGTTTTTATCGGTTTTTGAACATTAAGGTGATGTCTTTTCCATTGAAAACTTTTTTCGAATGTTTTATCATTTTCAAGCTCTAGTCGCATTGATCGACATATTGGTCTTATTGTGAGATTGTTGCAAGTCGGTTGATTGTGTGGTGGTTTTCTTTGGTATTTAATTCTTTATACACTCTACAATTGTGTGTTGTGTCATTCAGAAAATTCCACACCACTTTGGATTTTTTCATGTCCCCTCATTGATGTTCAGTAGAAGGAGTTCCTAGCCGAACCAATCCCTTGGGTTGAGGAGAAAATTTCATACACTTGGGGTTAATTTTTAAGTTAAGGCATTAATTAGTTAGGAAGTTTTAATTATTTTTTATCCAAAGTTTGAAATGAACTTGGTAGAAGTATTTTTCATTAATAGATATTTATTTCAATAAATAAATTGGATAACTATGCACAAGGGCACATTAGAGGATAAGGCTTGACCATGTGACGGATTGCAAAGGAAGGAAAGATAAAGCAATCAAAGCAAGGAAAGCAAGAAAAAGAAAAGACAAGCTGTCACAAGGCAGCAAAGCAACAAAGCTCGGGAAAAGCAGAAAAGCGGGACAAAGGAGAAAATCAAGACAAGGCAGAAAAGCAGGGAAATAGCAGGACGAAGCAGAAAAGCAACGTAAGGTAGAATAGCAGGAAAAATAAAAAGTAAAAGAAGGATAAAGCAAAAGAAAAAGCAGAAAGCAAGGAAAAAGCAGAAAGCAGAAAGAAAGGAAACCTATCCACTCCATGAGGGCACATTATCTTAGTTATATTTCTCCACAAGCTACCTCAATATATTAAAGAAGAAGTGCGTACCACTTGGCCATCTTTTGACAGTTTGATGTTTGATCTGAGAGCAATTTTTCCTCATTGACTTGGGATATGTGCCCCTAGTCCTAGCTGGGATATGTGCCCCTGCTTCTACTGAGAGGATTATGGCATCCATTATTCATCACTAAGTCTATTTCAGATCCCGTAGCTTGTTCCATATGCAATATCATCCATCATTGAAGAATTCCATCCATTCAGAAATGCTTCTTAGTGTTTGTTTATTCATAGAGAGTTCCTAACGAGATTTGATCAGAGGAGGAGAACCTTAAATTTGAGTGTGCCCCCAGAAGAATCCTCTGAATCTCAGTGCACTTTTCAAGAGAAGATATCTTCTCCATATTCATCATCATATCATATCCAGTGGATGATCCATCTCTTCTTTTCATTTTGGAAGACGTTAACACACTTAGTATTGTGAGATCTCTTGTATTTGAAGTTCATTGAAAGAACTATGGTTGGTATGCTATCTATTGATGTATTAAAGTCTTGGATATAATAAATTATTATTCATATGTTCCATATTAAAGAATTCAGTGCTTAGTTGATGAATTCGAAAGCATTAGGAGTTGTTTGTTTGCTTTTTCAACAAGACTAGCTCTTTATCATATACAATTTAACTAGTTTTGCAATAACTGATCATTGAAGCCCATTAAGAAACCATTTACTATTATTTAAAGAATATAGATTTATTAACATCCTACTAAATACCATCCAATCCCAATCCTGAGAATTCATAACCCTCTTAGGTTGTTTGGAAGGAGCTGGAAACTATCTAGCTGAGTAAGCCAAACTAGCATACTCTCCATTTTTTCCCCCAAAATTAGCTAAACATTTCCTAAATATTAGATATTGTTGTCCAGACATCATTTAAGGGGTTTATTTCCATTAATATTTCCATGGTTGTAGTACAAGTGTTGTGAAGGAGTTTAGTAGGCATATGCTGGTGTGCCCAGGAAGCCTTGGAGTAGAATTCAATATCTATTGAATTTGAAACCATAAATGCCCCCAGTACATTGCGCTTAGAACTATAGATATGAAATTGAACCTGATTTCCTTGCTGCTGCAAATTCACCAACATATTTTTCAGATCCTAAATTCCTCAAGTTCCTAACCCCATGGGGATTTAACTTAGTCAAAAACTAGTTTTCCTGTAACTAGTTTGTTGACTAGTTTTACCTTGATTTTTTTTTGAATTAAAATTTTTGTGGATTGGATTAATATTCTCATATCTGATTTGGGAGTATTACATCTTTACATTTTAAACATTATTTGGGAAGTCTGTAGTCGTGTGAGGATCAAATATTTCGCATATGTCGCAGAAGTAATTTGTCTGTACCATCTGGAAATTTTCTGGCTTTCTTTCTTCTGGAAATATATTCAGTATTTCTTCAGGTACTCTCATTTCTCTTTGATGAGCATTATAATCATTTTGGTACCTTCTCCTATCATCATATGTGCAGGTTTCTTTAGTGTGTCCTTTAATGGAGCATTTGGTTCCCATAGGTCATTATTTCATAGAGTCAAATGTTGTAATGATTTCTGCATCATCTTGATTCTATCTTCCAGTTGTCTGTCAATGGTGCGACTCGAACAATTTGAGTTCACTTAATTTCTTAAGGATTTCTCCAGGAAATCCTCGTAAGATGTATAGTCATGCATTAATAGCAGAGTCTTGATTCTTTTGAGCAATCCTTCGATAAGAAATTGAATTACTACAACTAGGTCTGAATTGGCTAGAATTTGACTTAGGATATATTTAAATATACTATCATATTCTTGGACAGATTCTCCTAACCGTAGTTTAATTTGTTTCAACTTGTGTCCTGGAAAATGCTTTGTGTTGTCAACTTTGAAGAAATCTAGAAAAGTGTCTCTTATCTGCTGCTTTGTTTTTGGACCTTCTTCCAAAAATTTCATATACCACATAAGCGCTCTATTTTTAGGCCTCCTGCAAACTGTGCAATATACTGATTCTCATCATAAATAAGGTTAGCTTGCCACAAGGATTCACACAGAAACCAAGGTTTCTTAGGGTCACCATCCCATTCAAAAATAGGAGTGTTAACTAGAATACGCATAGCCATATTGCTACTTTTATGGGTTCTTGGACTTATCGAATGATTGCTAAAAGGACTTACTAATTGATGACTACTAGTAGCTTCTAGTGGGTGTGAGTGCTTCCATGACAAACATACTTATTCTATAGACTCCTCTTTGTCAGGTCGGAGCTCCGACGGTTTGGTTGGTTCTATCAATAATGTTGCTGACAGGGGTTGTACTTCGATGTGTTCTAAATAAAATAAGTTAAAAGAGTGTCTTTCGAACTCAAGTGTGAAGGTGATCCAGTTACCATGTTTTGGTCGTTGAATCATCAACCTATATGCAATTCATCCACATTGGTCTAGTTGATTCCACATACTAGTGTCTCCTGGTCATAATCCCATGTTGTGCTCGACTATTTGTCTAATGGTCGGCCCAGTTGTCATTATCATAGGTATAGAAACGATGGGATTTGAAGCATCTGGGATTATGATACACATTGTCTGGTGGGTCAACACCATTTTGTTTGACCAATATTCCAATGTCGGTGCCTCACCTTCTTCTTATAATGGTTGACTTTCCCTCAACTCGGGTAGGACTTTCGGTTGCTCGGCCATTTATCCTAACTTTTTCATACTTCTCTTATTGTGTAACAGACTAGAAATATCCCTCAGTTGCTCTCGTCATCTGTATCTTTTTTCTCTTTCTATTCTCTCTATATATTTTGTTTGCTTGTGGATGACTGGACATTTATTTTGTCGTAGTGAGCTTGACTATTTACGGGCCTTCATTCTTTCATTAACTAGCCTCACACCTCTTTATTCGGAACACATCTTCAATGACCCCCTATTGCCGACCCAACTCTTATTGGGCGACGTATGTGAGATCAACAATGGTCGTCATTTGTTTAGGAAATACTCCCACTGTCATTCATTGACAAATTGTTCCCACTCTTTTTGTTTCTTTTCCCAATATGTCGTCGCAGGCTCTGCTAATGGAGGCCAAGTTTCTACTATGTGTCAAGCTTATTTTTCAATAAAAAATTTGTATAACAAACTTGGCACGGAACATAAAAATCCTTCGTGGAGATCAATATAAAACTTACGTCGGACTTTTTCGGTCGACGCTCTTTCCTCAATGGCTTGTTCTTTGCAAAAATATTCACATATTTTTTCAAACCATTCGCACAAGTTTGTTCTTCCTCTGTTATAGATCTTTCACATTAACAACTTTTCATTCTGGACGTCCAATTTGGTCATGAACATCGATCAGGAACTTCTTTATCTCACAGGGAACCATCTCTGTGAATTTTTCCTGGGATTCAGTGAAGAATTTATCCCTTGCCTGTGGTAATGTCAGCTTGTTCCGTCTTGCATAATTTTGAATATAGTTTTCTATTTTCTTGTCCCACCACTCTCAAATCTCTCTTTCTGTTAGCATTTATGCATCTTTCTCATTTCTTCACAATTGTGTACTACCAACAATAGAATAAATGTTGTAGTCTAGGGAATTGCATCAATTACCAGTAGTGCATTATACCAGCACGAAGAAAGAGTCACATACACACATACATTATATAATCATACACAGGAGAGTAAATGGGACATAAAAAAAATATTTTGTATTAACAAGGCCCAAATATAGTACAATTACAATGCATAGATTCTATTATGCTATTGAATCTCCAACATATATATATATTGGTTACAATCAGTTATTCAGTTACAACTGCCTCATCGGTCGACCAACTGACCGACCGCACCGACTCGAACTTAGTTGGCAAAGGACCTAGTTAGCCAGTCGACTAAGATCCTCCAACAGTCCTAAAAAATGGTGTGGTTCCTAGCATTCCATGTTTACCATAAAATAATATATGGTAACGCTTGTCTGTCCAATGCATCTGGCTCATTATGCCAATTCCTCAGTGCCTCTGAAATATTATGACCACTCCAAGCATGATTGAAACCTTTGATCAGATAAATGGAGTGCTAGATCCTTCGGATATATGAACAAAAAATAAGTAAGTGGTCAGCGATATCTTAAGAGCATTTACATAATGCACATCGACTTCAGCCTTCATAGATCCCACGCTGTAAAAAATTCCAAACATGAATTTTGTCCATTAGATACAACCAAACGAATAATCACATTTTTAGGGGACATTCGACCTTCCATATGATCGATAACCACCACCGATGATCGGGGAGATCACGGTCACCACTTAAAATCTCATACCCAACCTTGGGGGAGTATAAACCTCCTTCATTATTCGAGTACCATATAATCACATCATACTTGTTACTCAGTCGAATAGAATTAGACTGAAGGATCGAAATAAAAGAATCCCAAGTTTGTAGATCCCTGTCCCTGAAACCAAAAGAATACGTGCCGAGCCATCCCTATTTTAGATTGTTGGTAAGAGCCATCCGATCCAAAAATAAATAAACCCTATCGCGTAGGATATCAATCATATGGTTGGGAATCTTGTAATCCTATTCAAAGATGATCCATGGCTCAATAAATACTCTTACCTTAGTGCCATCACCAATTTTCCATCCCAGGCCATCTGCCACCAAATCGAAAGCATCCAATGCAGCTCGCCACATAGTAGAGATATTATTGTAGCATTTGTTGTGAATTCTAAACCATGATTCAATGGAGAGGGATGATATATACTTGTAACAAATCAACTTGGTCCATATGTTGTTACAATTGAGTAAGCACTAGATGCTTTTGGAAGCGAATGCAGTCGCAAAGCTAGCCCGGTGCTTAATAACCCAACCACCCCATTGCCTTGGAAGTGTGAGACGATCCCATGCTATCCAATGGAAAGGGTGAGTGATGTCGTATTTCTTCCAAATAAAGTTACAACATATATTCTGAATGGTATTAATAATGTTATTCGGTAAATGAGCGATGGTCATCTAGTAGATAGGAAGAGCCTTAAGAATAGAATTAATGAGAAAAAGTCTACGACCTTTGGACAACCAGATGTTGCACGAGAGTTGCGTATTCCTTTCAAATATTCCTAGTAACCATTTCCAATCCCTTATACCATAATCATTAGGTTTGATTGTGAAGCCCAGATAATGTAGGCCCGATTCTGCATTAGCCATCTTATATGGGATATGTCGTGAGGTCCAATATGAAAACTCATCATCCATGTTCATTACGATGATGGAGTACTTTAATACATTGATAAAGATACCTGAAGTGAACTCAAATATTTCAAGTAACCTTTTGATGTTGATAATATCCCTTCCAAAGCCTTCTACAAATATCAATATGTCATCAACAAATAGTAGATGTGTCACATTTAATATTGGTACAAACTTGAATCCATATAAAGAACTTGTAACCTTAGCTTGTCAAATAGCGCAGCTCAACCCTTCCACAACGAGAAGGAACAATAATGGTGCTAATGGGAATCCTTGGCGCAATTCCCACTCTAGTCTGTATAAATCTGAATCTGATGCATTAACTAGGACTGCAAAGAAAACTCTCTATATTGATGACATCATCCAATTGAAAATCCCAAGGGAAAAACTAGTTTGAAGGAGGATTAGTCTCAAGTACATCCAATTGACTTCATCATATGCTCTCCTTAGGTCAATATTAAGAATAAAAATTGGTAATGTTTTGGTCTTGGTTGAATGAAGCTCCTCCTAAGCCATTCTGATAGCATCGTGTATAAGTATTCCTTTAAGAAAGGCATGTTGTTCATGTGAAACACCTTCCGAAAGGATACCCTTGATTTGATTAGAAATCACCTTGGATGTCATCTTGTATATGCTATTGCATAGAGAAATAGGTCGGTAATCATCATAAGTCAAGCCTTTATCTTTATTAGGAATTAGAGCTATGAAATTCGAATTAAACAATGCTAATATCCTTCCATTTTGTCGCATTGATAGAATTTCGCATATAGAATCAAGAGAATCTATGGCCGATAGACATCCACCATCCTCTGTAGGGACAATTTTTAGATGGTAACCCCAGTCCTCGCACATTGCGGGAGAGGACTAACATTAGGGTAACTTCTTCTTGGGTTTTCTTTCTCTAATAAACCCTTTCAATATTCTTTGTCTTCATGCACTAATGTCAATGATTTCTTGGGCTCTATATGAATCCACGATAGACCTACTTCCCCTTAGCCTTGGATAAGTTAGAGAGATTCCACGTATAGAGCTGAGACCCCAACTAGAAGTCTTCAACTTTCTTGATTTGGATCTCAAATTATAGCCACTAGATAAAATATCAAAAGGGGAGGAAAACATCTGTATAGGAATTCCCAGTACCAGATTAGACTGGTCTAGCAGACTCAAAGTAGTAACATCCTTTGGGGGAAAACAGACTCAACAGGAGAAATAGGGAAAGGCTTGATGCCAGAAAGGGGAGAAGAAAAATGAAAGGGGGGAGGGATATTGACCAATAGGAGAGAAGAGAGTGAAGGACTTGAAAGGGGTGGAAACAAAGGAAAACCCTTTTGGGTACATAGTGAGGCACTGTCAAAGAAAGGGGACTAATATAAGGAATCCTTCATGGGATGAACAATAGATGATGAAGGGAAATGGATAAAATCAGGGGGGTGGGGCCACAAGAAGGGGTCCCACATCGTGAAACCTTTCTCAAAGAGAGAAAAAGACTAAGAGTGAGGTTATATCATGAGAACATATTCATCTTACAAAAATGATGGTATGGGAAACAAATTAACCTTACCTGGATCGTTCGTAGTGTGGACCTTATCCAGTGTGGGGAGAGATTTTGGTATCTTGTCCGCTGAAGATGATGGTTCTCCGTGAACACTGTTGATCAGGGCATGTTTTAGGATTTTTCAATCGATGCATACAAAGATCAAAGTCCCTAGTCTGAATGGTTCATATCTAGAACAAAAAGATACAAATTGTATAAACCTTCACCCAAGTCAATGGAATAGTAACAATGGATGACTATGGAGGGAACTTACCTCTGATACAGTAGTTTTCCTTATGATCCAGGAACAACTATGATCCAGTGTTGCATACAAGAAGACTTGCTACAGATCAAGACAAGACAACAACACATGAAGTAGAAATAGTATAATTGACTTATGCAAGTGGCCAGGGAATATTACAATACATGATCATGAACATCAGATGTATGGGAAGGAAAATACAATTGTATTAAAAGTGGCAGAAATAAAGTACAACCATTTAGGCCTTGGTGTTATAGCTTTTTCACAATGGGTTCTTCTTACTCCAACAAGTCACCTTCACCTTGTATACAAAACACCTCAAGAGTCTCCAAGTATAGGGATATTTCTCTAGCATTTACCTACTTCCAGTCTTCCCCCCTAACCCATGGCTCAAAACATCAATTTATAGGACAATGTGGATAAGAGGAGGTTGAGAAAAGTGTGGGGAGTGGATGAGATATGATGCACCGCAATGGTGGAATTCGATCCAGATCCATAACAATAGGAGGGAAAGGTTATCAATCAATATTTCTCTCTAGAAGCTTCTCGAAAACCTAAATATTGATCATGGAGAGATCGACGTGATTTTTAGTGGAGCAAAATGTGCCAAAAATGGATCGACGCAGGTTGCTCTGAAGATAGACAGCGTCATCAACACGGATTTCCAGTGAGACACACTGTGTCAATGGGGTTTCGATGCATGTTTCCAGTAGAACAAAGCACATCGAAGTCAGAAAACAAGTTAAGTTGCAAGGTAATACATTCAAATAGCATTCACCATGAAAGTCACTTCAAGGATTACTGCAACACAAGGTCACATGGTTTTGTACTACTGAGGAAAATTTCGTGTAACAGATTGGCCCCCAAATTACGAAGCTAGAGGAAGAGGATAGGTGATGTACTTTGATGTGACTATTAGAGAGAAGAACCATCGATCGGAAAACCGACAACAATCATCAAGGAATTTGCAATACAAGTCCTGACATCTCTGAACTAAACATTTCAATGACACAAGGCATGGATTTCGACCAATACATTGCAGATCCATTCTGGTACTAACTGAGGATATCACCACCAAAATACAGTGTGGATTCATACCTGAATGAATGAACACAATCATGGATACTAAGATACAAGCGTATATCCATGATGCGATAATGAAGTAGCCACGACCAATACAAGAGTGGATAGTGTGACAGTACATCAATGAGGTCTCCACCATAACATCTGTGTGGGAACCTACTAAAAAAATCTCCATCGCAACCTAGGTGCAATAATAAGACATCAGAACAACCTAGGGTCTTCTATCCGTTCCCAAGTTGATATGAATCTAACCACGTGATTACAAGGTGTTGAATTCCAACATGGTAGAAACCACTTGATTACTAGTCAATGATGTGAACCATTAACAAGTGTGAGTGAAATCATCAATGATCAAAATGGTTCCCAAGGTATCTCAGTACATTCTAACGAATGCAAATAAATTATTTGGATTCAAACATCCATGGAATCATTCAATGAGAGGTCAATGACATAAACCTACTGTCGAAAGCAAGAAAACCTGGCATTGAGGCATGAAGGTTTCAAGGTACTAGGTGGTTTCTAAATCTAATCCCTAGATGATGTGCTGACGTCGACAGAGATAGATTCATCAAAGCAGGGCCATGATGTATCCCATATCATCGACACGAAACCAATATAGGAAGATGATTTTGGATGGTAAATCAAATGAGAATGGACTGACATAAGGTGTATGGACAAGTGTTGTTGAGAGACTACTTCAGGGATGACCGACACGATAGGTAGCTTGGCGACTTCAAAGTTTGACTCAGATGGAGGAAGTCCCTTGAACATTTTACAACATGAAAAATGACCTCGTAGCATTGACTTGGTGAGACAGAAATCAAGACATAATGCAACATGGATGGAGCATTCTTCATATGACCCAAAGGAGTAAAGCCTCATAGACTTGACTCGGAGACAATTTGATTACCAAATTGTTTGGATGAAATACAAATAGGTGCCATGTTCAAGAGTGACACTAATCTGCCATAGATATAGATACAGATGCATTTCCCTTCCCTTATTCCCCATCATGATTGAAGAGTACCTCTTTGTTTATTAACGAGCTTGAGGAGGATAACAAATGCTCAGTATAGCTCATCCTTCGGATGAGTCCAATATCACATGTTTTACGAACCTGAGAAAGGAGGGGTTCATTCCCAAAAGGATCCGTCAACGTTTAATTTTAAGAGTCCGAAGAAGGTAAACTCAGTGACGTTTCATGGTTAGAGAGTCTAAAATGGTAAAAAGAAGACTCCAGGGTGAACTTTTTCATACAGTTAGTCCCCTAGGCCCGAAAAAGTATAAAATAATGCCCAGAATAACTCTCCTAGTCAATGGTTGACTAAGGTATTCATTTTTCATAAATATTCTACACGGTCCGAAAAAGGGGTAAACTATCATCGAATAGACAACCTTTCAAACCCATTTACAAGCATGAAAGAGACAAGTTCACTTGGTAATATTTTCCTATTTTAGAATTATGAAAAGAGCTTAAAGACAACTCCAAAAGTTTTCTCAAGTATGAAAGATAGTTTGGATTATAACTTCATTGTTACGTTTGACCTATAATCTCAAAAGCAAGTGTGAGGAACCATAGTAATAAATAAACAAAGGAATTTTACTAACAAATGGTAAATAATAATAATAATAATAATAATAATAAAATATGAGGTAAAAACAATAAAATATTTCCTTTCAAGTCAATAAATAGAGGTGAAAGGGACTCATTTTACCATTGCATTCTTACCAAAGAGGGTAAAATCCATTTGAGGTAGAAACTTGTGTTGGAGATTCCAGGCATTGCAGGCAGAGGATCCTCATCCCGTCAGTTCCAGGTAGATAATATCATCATCTATTTCATTTACTTAGTTGAAACACTCTTATTTTTGTTGTTTTTATTGAATTTGGGGTCATTTTTTTGGGTAAAAATGCGCCTCTGGGTTGATGCAGTCACCTCTTTTGAGAAATGTGTCAATCAAGGTCGATGCGGTTCCTGAAAGGAAAAACTGTGTTGTATGCAAAGCTGGATCACGCCGACCCTGAAATGTGGCCCAAAAAATGAATACAACAAATTTTTAGAGTTTTCTTTAGATGAATGGTTTTTAATGCCCCAATTTATGGTTTTGCAAGTCTCAATCAGGAAAATTTTGGAGTGGAGAGAGAGAGATCACAAGTTGGAGGATCTAGAAGGGTTGAATGATGACAACACTATGTTGTCCCTCGAAGAGTGTAGACTCAAGAAATACTTTCTCACTCCAAGCATGAGGTCCCAAGTGTTATATCTTGAAATGACACCTCTCCGTCCATGACAACACTTGTTTCCCTTGGTCGCATGACGACACTTCTTGAGATCAAGTTCAGTCACACAACAGGACATTTTTGGATGGAGGAGTCATTTGGGACACTAAAAATGGTTGAAATTACCTCATTTTTGACCCATTTGATGTATATGACCCTTAGGAACATTTTTCCAGACCAAACCATCTCCTGAAAATGAGTAGAAAAGCCTGTTTTTGGCCATTTTTCAACATGAGCGCTGGTACACAGGCATGATAGTAGCGTGTGTACCCTACTTTGCTTCATTAAAGTAGCACTCAACTCCATATGTATGCTACTTTGTCTACTGTAGAGTAGAGTACACCCTTGTTTTGGTCAAAATCTTGAAATTCGAGTAAGTTAAGTTGGTTGGGAAACCTCTTGAGCGGTTATAACTTCTTTTCCTCTTCCTCACTGACTATATAAGGAGGGTAGAAGGGCCATGTGAGGGGAGGAAAGCCTAATTACAAAGTTATGTTGGAGGAATGGAGACCCTCATCCCCCTCTCTTGTGCTTAGTTTTTGGTAAACCCTAACACAGCTGATTAGAGGCTGGAATCCTTGGAGAACGGAAGCAGGAGACCTTGAATCTAGGTTTCATGAAGTGCCAAGCTTGAAAGAAGGTATAACTGTATGTACTTGCTTTCATTCATCAATAAATATCAGACGTTCTTCTCTTTCCAAATATGACCTATTAATGTGTCTCAGATTTTATTACAGTTTGTTTATAATCTGACGTCTTCTTCTATTATGAATATTAGTCTTATATGTGTAGTCAAATGTATTTGAGAAAGGTATCAAGTTGTTTTGCAGGTCTGGGCATTGCAACACTAGATAAGCATTGAAGAGCGAGGGAGGCAAAGTTAGGATCATCCTTCTGAATAAGGTGCCTACATATCTAAACCCTAATCCCTTCATTTATTTGTTGTACTTGCAGAATACTTGTAAGTCTATCTTGATCACCGTAAGTTGGTAGTTTCTCCCCTGAACTATAGGTGCATTTTCCCCACAACAGAATGGCAACTCCGTTGGGGAAAGCCTAACTGCTTAGGGGTATCCAAGGTCATTTCTTCAGTCTTGTTTGATGGTCTTTGTTCATTTTCTTGATTAGGATCAGTTAGTAGGCTCTGTTTGACCCTGCTGGGCTTTTACAGACCCTTCCCGGCCCTTACAAACCCCTGCAGACCCAAGTGTGGGGGGTTTTAACCCCATTTTTTCAATTTTTTCAACCTGTACGCTACTGTTGTGCAGTACAGTAGTGCTCAAAATCTGGGTTTAAATTTTTGAGTTTTTTGGGTTGTGGACCCAAATCTGGGGTTCTGGCTGCATTTTTGTGGTCCCTGATGACCCTAGGTCTGTGTTAAACCCCTGTAAGTGGTCTCCCATCCTTGTACTGATCCGACATTCATGATTTGAACCTCTTTTGATCAATTTGGGCTTGTTTGGAAAGTTTTGGGGCTTGTTGAAATAAGTTGGGGGGTTGTGGACCCGTTTGGTGTTTTGTACCCTAATTTGAGTCTGACTGAACCTACTTGCCCCATTTCCACTGTTTGTATCTATTTGAGTGAAATTTCTCTTTTAGATTGGTTTTTTATCCTCCCTTATGCTTTTAAGTTTTCTTTTCTAGTGAAAGCTCAAGTGTTTTGGTTGTTGTTCAAGACCTTGTTTGCATTGTTTATGTGCAGACCTGACTTTACCAAACCATACTTCTTCGTAGGTCATTTGCTTCGTTTGGGTCTAAAAGTAGTTTTCGTACTCTTTTCCCAATGTTTGGCATGCTTGCATCAATAAGAATTTGAAAGTCATATTTGGTAGCTTTTACTGTTTCATAAAGAGAACCTAAAAGTTTCTTTGCTTTGCTTTGATAATAGGTTAGTTTCAGTTTTGTTTCTTACCTTTGAAAGCATAAAGAATTTTGATTCATTTTCTGAATAGAGTACCTTGCAAGTGGCTTAAAATATTTTAGAGTGCTTTGCATCAAAAAGAACAAGTTTTCTTTTGCATACTTATTGGTTTGAATAGCTGCATTCTTAGGTTTTGAGTTTAATTTTGTACATTTAGACTTTATTTTTACCTTTTTTGCATTCGAAAGATTAAAAATTGCATTTGCATATGCATTCTCGATCAGAATTTTAAGACTTGCATTGAAAAAAAAAGATTTGTTTGGTGGTAAATATTTCATTTTCAGTACTCTATCTCTATTATAACCACTCTCACACACCCACTACCTTTTTGAGTAAGCAAGTAACCTTTAAAATGAACCCTAATAAAATGTACTAGTAACATTTTCTTTTCTAGGTTACACTACACCAACTAGTCTTGGTTAGGATCTTGGGTTTAAAACACCTTAAACTACCCAAGATCACACATTACGCAAAAATCATAGTTCAACTATCACAGGTAAACCCACTTCAATCAAAGCTTTCCTGGGATCTATGCAGTAGATCTTGTGAGATCAGATTGTTGGGAATACTCCTCCTACTTTTTGTTTCGAGCATATACCAGGATTGGATCGCGTTTGGGGACTCTTTCGAGTTTCGGGCTCAGTTACCCTTCCCACGCCTTCTGATTCGACCAGCGACTGTTCCCCCAGGATTTTTCAGTGTTGTGGTATCCTTAGTATCTGACCATAGGTTCATACACAGGTGACAGCGGAGGGTATATCTGCTGTACCTAGGATAGACGTGGGAAGAAATCCCTTGCAGGTCTTTGGGAGGGCGGTTGGGTGATTCCAGTGCTTGCACCCTTAGTTATTGTATTGTGGACCCCGGGTAACTGTTCTTTGCAGTGAACGTATCCGTTCACCAAGTTAATAGTCGAATCCAACTCTCATATTGAATAATAGATAAGAATAATATATTTCATGATGTTGATAAATTACAATAAGATCGCCTTTTATAGGGCTTGAGGAAGCATAGTGAAGGGTTACGCCCTTTCACTTAGTAACCTAATAAACTATTAATTTATAATTAATAATATTAATTAAATATTCATAGCATTGCCTTCCCCTTAGGAAAGCTTTGTCCTCAAAGCTTGAGTATTTTCCTAATATCGTTCGTCATTCAGATTCAGCGTCGGTATTAGAATCAGACGTGATTTCTTGTGTAGAGACTTGCACTTCCTTTTCATTGATGATTTTGCACTGTATTGTCTGATTGTTCCTACATTTATGGCCTGGGATCCAATCATCACTGTATCGACGACATATGTTTTTCTTCTTTTTTCTATCATCAGAGTAACTGTTAGATGACTTTGATCTATTTTCTATTTCATAGGCATATGATTGAGGTTTGTGGCATTGATGGCCGGGTGACCAAGTATCTGCACAGTACCTACATTGTGTCTCTTTTTCTTGTCGATAATGGTTATCGCCTCTTGTTTTTATTCCTTCCAATTTGCGTTCTGCGGCTTTTGCTTTATGTCTTGCTACCTCTACGTTAGGTATGTCATGTAACTTTAACTCTTTTTGGAGGTACGGTTTTAGACCTCTTAAATAGGTTTCGAGTCTTTGTTTGTCGGACAACCCAAATACTCGTGTCGATAAGGATTCCCACTGATGTGTGAATTCCTCAACGCTTCCAACCTGTTGTAATTTGGTAAGTTTACTGAAAAATTCATCTTCTTTGATACCTTGAAACTTATTAAAAAAATCATTTTTGAACAAGTTCCAGGTGTAGGCAAAATTGTCTCTCTTCCACCATAAGTACCAATTATAGGCGTACCCTTCCATATGCATTGATGCATATTTCACCTTCTCCTTATCAGATTTAATATTGTAAATGTCGAAGTATTCTTCTGCTTTGTTTAGCCAAGCAACGCATTGGTCTTCACTTCCATTGTATTTCGACAACTCTATTTTTTCCTTAGGTGGGTACACTATGTAAGGGTGATATTGATTCCCTTTTACTTTATGGTTTGATGGTGGATCGGAACTACTGGATGACGTAAGTGACATATTTGAATTGCTTCGTTGTTGGCGGTGATTTTTATCTTTTTTATTCTCTACTATCTTACTGATAGCTTCTATTTGGCTGTTTAATCGTGCCTCCATCTTTGGCAGTACTTTTGTTTCTATCTCTTGCTTAAGCGTCGCATTGTTAATCTTTATTTATTTTTGCAATTCTTCTTGATTCTTGGCAAGTGCTTCCTGTGTGAAAATATGAGATGAGGCATCTAGCACATCTGGACTGCCGACTTGGTCCTTTTTTTGCATTAGTCTTTGGAACACCTCCATTAATGTATTATGGTTCTGCGTCATTTTTTGGTCTAACATTTTTTGTTCCTTGCTCATAATGTCGAACTTGTCGTCCATTTTCTACTCCATTACTTGAATGACTTCCTCTTTAATTTCTTTCTTAAGTGCTTCTTGGCTCTTGGTGGTCATTTCCTTGAAAGTTTGGAAATCCTTCTCAATTTTCGCAATTTGAGCTTTTAACTCCGTCGTCATGCTTCTTAAGTGTGGTGGTGAATAATTGGAATCGATTTTGGCTTATGTGGTTAAGGACAAATAAAATAATTATTATTATTATTTGGGAATAATAATATCATATATATTATAAAGTTTAGAATAAATATTATTAACAATAAGTTTATTATATAATATTTATTTAACTTTTATATATATTTTTTTTGAATTTTTGTTGATGTAGGGTTTTACGTGTATGGAGCATAGATGGAGGCGGCTATGGCAGATCCAGGTTGAGGGAGTGAGAAGAGGTAGTGGAGGAAGACGTGTGGGGGGAGGGGGGATCGTGTCGCAAGGCAGAGGGATGGAAGGATGCAGGACTGTGAGGTGGAGCGCAGCGAGGTGGAGCGCAGCGAGGTGGGGCAGCGCGGGCACACGGAGGGGAGGGCGTGAGGTACTGGGCGCGGGAGATGGAAGGATGAGGGAGGCGCAGTGGTGGATGGGAGTGCTGGTCTGGGAGGCACAACAACACGGAAGGTGGGAGCTGAAGGAGCGAGCGGAACGAGGGTGATGGGGGGCGAGCTGGTGCTTTGTGTGAGGGACGCGCGTGGGGAATAGGAGTAGAGGGAGAAGGTGTAGCTCGTGGGGAAGGAAATGAGCTGGAGCACAAGGGTGGAAGGAAATGCGTGCTGTAGGGGAGTGGTGGAACCGCGGTGGTGGAGGGAGATGTGAATTGCGGATGGGAGATGTGAGCAGGGGGGGCGAGGAGGAGAGACAAGGCGGAGGCAGATGGAGGAGGGAACGGTAGGGGGTGCACATGGAGGGGAAGGTGAGCGTAGGGAGGGATGGGGGAGTGTGTATCATTGAGGCTGAGCTGCTGCGTGGGAAGAAGGTTGGGCGGTGGTGGAAGGAGGGGCGTGGGTGGTGCAGAAGGTTGGGCGGAATGGTGGAAGGAGGGGTGAGGAGGCCGGAGGTCGAGGGTGAAGTGCGTGGGAGCTAGAGCAGGACATAGGAGTGGAACGAGTGGAGGGGAGCGTGGATGGAGTGTAGCAGGAGGAAAAGAGGAAGATGGTGTGGTGAGTGAGCAATGAGTGAAGGTAAGTGATGGGTGATGGTAAGTGATAATCCGAATCCGAACTTAAGTAGGAATTGATGAGCCGAGTCCTAGCTCAGAGTGCAGGAGCTGAATCCGAGCTCAGGTTGAAGGAGCCGAATCCGAGCTCTGATACCAAATGCAGTGAACGTATCCGTTCACCAAGTTAATAGTCGAATCCGACTCTCATATTGAATAATAGATAAGAAGAATATATTTCATGATGTTGATAAATTACAATAAGATCGCCTTTTATAGGGCTTGAGGAAGCATAGTGAAGGGTTACGCCCTTTCACTTAGTAACCTAATAAACTATTGATTTATAATTAATAATATTAATTAAATATTCATAGCATTCTTCATCCTTCGTTGATCTGTTCTGGGCCCTCATCATCCCAGACTCTTCTCCGAAAGGCATCTATTTGCCTGGTTTGATTTACCTAGGACCTTTTTTAGTGGTGTGCTCTTTGTGCTACTTGTTTTAGTTTTCCTTAGAGAACTTCTTGTTCATTTGAGCAAGAAACTATGTCTAGCATTTCGGCGCGTGCCAATCAAGGTACCCCTGTTCCAGGGGATCCTTGTGTTGTTCCATTCATTAGAAACATTGGTACTCCCTTAATGGCTACTTTGAATCTTCCTGGATTCACTATAGGGCTGCCGGTTTGGTTGTTTTCCACTCCGAATGCCTTGCATGCTCCTGACGCTTCTTTTGTGAGCACCTCAAATCAAGAGCATCAGACCCTTGTGCCTCCTTTGCCAGTAACATCTTCTCCTCTTCCTTCTACCTCATGTGGCGAAAGTAGCAATACTAGTAGCCAACAGTCTAAAAGGAATAGACGGAGGAAGAATAGGAAGAAGATGCCAAAACAAGGGGGCAGCAACCCAGCCTCTGCAAGTCATGCTAGGGGCAAGCACCCTGCCTCTGCAACTCATGCAGGGGGCACCTACCTAGCCTCTGGAGGTCATGCTGGGAGAAAACTTTTAGTCACTGAAAATCATATTGAAAGTTTGTCTTCAACCACTGTCAGTCATGTTCAGGACACGTCATTGATCATTGCTAGTCATATTAATGACAAGTCACCAATTCCTGTGAGTCATACTGGAGACACCAGATCAGCCACTGTAAGTAATGCTGAGGGAGTTGACATTGTCGACAAACCCAACAAACAGAAGCTTAAGTTCCCTTGTAAGTTTTGCGAGGGAGATCACCTTACTTACTTGTGCCCTATACTTCCAGAAGTGCAAAAAGTGTGGTCCTTAACTCAAAAGTCTTCTGCTTCTGAGCAACCAGCCACTGCCAGTCATGTTGGGGGCAAGCTGTCAGCCAATGCTAGTCATGCTGAGAGTACTGATGTTGTAAAGGAGTCTAAACCTATAGGACGGAAACCAAAGTTCCCTTGTAAACTTTGTAAGGGAGATCACCTTACTCACCGATGCCCTGCCATTTTAGAGGCATGAAGAGTGTGGTCCATGTCTGAATGAACCTCTGTTCCTGAATTGTCTATAGATTCCCTGCAGTCAAATCAACCTTTGGTTGATAAAGTGGTTGAACCAATGCAATCTTTGGTCGACCCCACTCTTCCTTCGGAGAGTGAAGTGATCGAATCGATGCAATCTTCGACCGATCCCATCAGTCCTTCGGAGATTGATGCACCTACTGTTGAAGTCTTCTGCATTACCAGTTTGGATATTCCTGAAAAAGGGGGCACTTCATCTGTGCCATGTGATCCCCTACCAAGCCCTAGGATTGTTTCCTTTGATTGGAATAGTCTAGCCAAGCCTCGTCTTCCTTCTTCGACACCTTTCCAGATAAAGGTTGATATCGGGAACCATACGGTTGATCAATGCATTGTTGATGAAGGTGCTTCTGTTAGTATCTTATCTGCTTATGCTTGGAGAGATTTGCATTTCCCTAATGTTATTCCAGCTGCTAATTGGTCATTGACCTTTGATAGAAGACCTAGTGAACCTATCAGATTCCTCCGTCAGGCACCTGTTAATTTGGGTGGAAAAACAGTCTTAGTTGATTTTATGGTTTTAAAGGACCTTGTGGATTTTGATATGATCCTCGAGCGTGATTGCGTTTATTCTATGCATGCTGTGGTGTCTATGCTTTTCGTGTGATGCATTTCCCTCATAACGAAAGCATCGTCACTATCAACCAGCTTGCATTCGTTGATCCTCGTTACCGAACTGTAGACCAGTCAGATCCCTCATCATTAGGCACTACTATGTCACATGGGACTTATGTGGCATATTGTTCCTTGAGTTCAACTGCTGCTGAGAAGAAGTCTCTGAGTTCATGCTTACCTTCTCGGGACTTAGTCCCAGCTTTTGACCAAGTGACACCTCCATCTGAATGTTTAGATATGTGTTCTATCTGGGATGATATACTTCCTTCCGATGAAGTTTTCCTAGAGTCCATAGTACAGTCTGCCATTCATTTGGATGTTGATCCAGTCGCAGTTATGTCCAGCCCCGATTTGACCTTAAATTCTGATCTTCCTACTGTTGAGTCTTTGGACTATCCTATAGATCCGCAAATCAGTGTTCCTGGTGAGTTTGATTCTGCTTCTAGAATTTTCAACTCCCGTGATGATGAATTTGTTTCTGCAGATTCCATCATGTCCTTCAACTTTGATCTTCATCCTAAAGTCGGTCTTGTTGATTGTAAGTCCTCGGGCTCAGGTACCATAGAGTCTTCATTTGAAAACTTTGCCTTGTGTATGCTTGCTGTTGATGATAGTGAAGTTGAAAGTATTTCTACCACAATGACTTGTATCGGGTCTTTCCTTACATATTTTTTAGATATGATCCTGGTACTAATATTTCTTGGAGACAGGATTCTTAGCTGGATGTATACTTGCTTACTGGTCATTTTTGACACCTTGTGCGACCATGTCAGGTATATTCAGAACCTTGCATATAGGTTTAGGCTTCGCTTCTGTTATGTTTCATTTGAACCTTTTGCCATCCGAATTCGCCATAGCGTCGAACCTGTTGGATATTGGTGTGTTAGCCATCTCTTTATGCATCGTGCACCAGTCCGATAGCAGATCCTACCTAACATGGGTCACCCTAGTCAGCACCCTTATGCCATTCTGGTGCCCATGCTGAGTTTTTCTGATAGACTTGGGAGCCTTTTTAGATTTACCATGACTTTGAGAAGAATCCTCATATCTTTCTTCCTCATCTATTTCTGGCCATCCCTGATAAGGCTCCCATCTTTATGTTCAAGTTGTATGTGCATCTGTTATGATCTCTCTTCCGCTAATGAGCTTGATTCCGGCTTCCACGCTTTTAGCCCGTTGTATAAGCCTCCATCTCTAATCTCATTTCTGCTAAGCCCTGTATCATTTTTCCCTCACAATTTGACACCTTTTACCTGGAGGAGACACACCCTGAGTGTACTTATCTTGCTCATGTTCCTTGCATTAGGCATAGCTTTGTTCCATGCGCTTGGAGCTAGTTTCGCATGTCCTTGAAACTTGTCTCCTCCCATTGCGAGCATTCTTCTTTTACTTTGAGCTCATTAAAAACAGTCAGTAGGTTACGATCATTCTTCTGCCTTCACTTCGAGCTCGTTAAAAACTGTAAGTAGGTTATGAGCAGTCTTCCACCTTTCCTTTGAGCTCATTAAAAACAGTAAGGAGGTTATGAGTTTAATTTTTCAGACTCGTTAAACCTTTACGGAAAAGATCCCTATGGAGTTCTTTTAAGCCCTTTTCAGACTCCTTAAATAGGAAAAGTTTGTCGAGCATAGTTGTCTTTTCGGGCTCGTTAAAATAACTGAACCAACATCCACTTAGGTATAGAATTACCCCTTTTCTGGGCCTTGGTGGATAATTTACGAAAAAGGTATACTCTAGGTATACTCTGGTATGCGCTAGAAGAGTTCTTCTTCCATTATTTTACACTTTTTCGAAGGAGACTAACTTTACAAAAAAGGACCTTTGTAGTCGTCTTTAGGGTTTTCAGACTCTCAAAATGTGAAAACACCAAGCGAGCACATACCAATCCGGGCTCGATATAAAATCCACGGATAGGAGTATAGAGGACTGTTTAAGTTTTTCAACTCTATAAGCAAGAAAACACCGCTGAGCACAGACCAACCGGGCTCGATATAAAATCCATGGATAGGTGTATGGAGTTTTCTTCTAGGTTTTTCAGACTCCTTAAATATGAAAATACCATCGAGCATGCTTTAGTTCTTTGTCACGCTCTTTAAAAAATGAAAAAGGAAAGGGAAGGGAAGAATGTTAAAATATCTTTCAATATGATGGCAGCAAGTCAACTATCTCCTTGAACAAAGCACCTGCTGTGAGTCTATAAAACAAGTTGGGTTCTAGTGTTGGCCTTAGGATAAAATGATCTCAGAGTTCTTACTCCTCCGTTTGGTTAGTCTTCCAATCATATGGAGAATCTGTTAATGTCTCCTACATTAGAGATTTGTATCGTGGTCTCTTTGTGTTCAAAGCTGCCTAAGTCACTCTTGTGTCGTGCTCACTGTTCAAGGATATAACCTGTGTCGGCCATTCTGCTGTTGCCTTGACCTCATGCGTCGGCCATTCCTTGGTGTCAGTATATTTCATCATGTGTTCAGTCCTACTCCAAATCAGCTCATACCTGTTTGAGTGTCCCTCGTGTTGGATGATGGAGGATGTATTAAGGCCTCCCTTCCAATGGACTTCTTCCCATCGACTTCAGCTCATTGTGCTCTCAGATTGAAGTTTAGAGTTTCGGTTAGTATCTTGGGGATTGCAGTCATTGGTGGCAATTTCCCTCGCTATTGGATAGATGGGAAGACATCAATGTCTCCTATCCGATGGATTCTTCAAGTGTTCGACGGCAAGACCATTTATTTGCACTTGCTTGAATGTACTAGGTGCCTTGGGTTCCATTTTCATTATTGGTGGACACCCTCGTGTTTGTTAACGGTATACATCAATGACCGGTAATCAAACGATACATCCCATGTTCGACATCAACTCATTTATTCGCATGGATAGGTTTGTACCTTGGGTTGTTTTTGGATGAAGACCTTGGGATCCTCGATAGCATCACCTCATTTGTGTTATTGCCCAAGTTGCGCAAGACTGAGCAACACTTTTTTGGGCTCTTGATGAGACATAGATCCAGCTTGTTCTCTATGGCTATGTTCTCCAGTTTTGACATAGATCCACCTTGTATTTACGTGGCTATGTTTACACTTATGTTCCTCATGGATCCACGCTTGTATTTTAGTGGCCATGATATATGCATCAGTATTTGGATCATTATTGTATCCTCTTGGAGGTCATGTTCCATCATTTGAACATGGACAGTTACCCCAAGGATGAGTTTGTCTTACATTGCCTTTGCTTTCAGGTACTTCATTTGAGCCTATGATTCTTGGTTTCTCCGTTCCTCCATGATTCAACTCTTTGTGATTTATAGTGTATTTCGGCCATCGTTTCCCACACTCCCTCTAACCTCATACATTAGGGGGCATCTGTTATAGTTTGAAATGACACCTCTCCGTCCGTGACGACACTTGTTTCCCTTGGTCGCATGACGACACTTCTTGAGATCAAGTTCAGTCACACAATAGGACATTTGTGGATGGAGGAGTCATTTGGGACACTAACAATGGTTGAAATTACCTCATTCTTGACCCATTTGATGTATATGACCCTTAGGAACATTTTTCCAGACCAAACCATCTCTTGAAAATGAGTAGAAAAGCCTGTTTTGGCCATTTTTCAACATGAGCGCTGGTACACAGGCATGATAGTAGCGTGTGTACCCTACTTTGCTTCATTAAAGTAGCGCTCAACTCCATATGTACGCTACTTTGTCTACTGTAGAGTAGAGTACACCCCTGTTTGGTCAGAATCTTGAAATTCGAGTAAGTTAAGTTGGTTGGGAAACCTCTTGAGCGGTTATAACTTCTAGGGCCATGTGAGGGGACGAAGCCTAATTACAAAGTTATGTTGGAGGAATGGAGACCCTCATCCCCCTCTCTTGTGCTTAGTTTCTAGTAAACCCTAACATAGTTGATTAGAGGCTGGAATCCTTGGAGAATGGAAGCAGGAGACCTTGAATCTAGGTTTCGTGAAGTGCCAAGCTTGAAAGAAGGTATAATTGTATGTACTTGCTTTCATTCATCAATAAAGATCAGACGTTCTTCTCTTTCCAAATATGACCTATTAATGTGTCTCAGATTTTATTACAGTTTGTTTATAATATGATGTCTTCTTCTATTATGAATATCAGTCTTATATGTGTAGTCAAATGTATTTGAGAAAGGTATCAAGTTGTTTTGCAGGTCTGGGCATTGCAACACTGGATAAGCATTGAAGAGTGAGGGAGGCAAAGCTAGGATCAACCTTCTGAATAAGGTGCCTACATATCTAAACCCTAATCCCTTCATTTATTTGTTGTACTTGCAGAATACTTGTAAGTCTATCTTTATCACCATAAGTTGGTAGTTTCTCCCCTGAACTATAGGTGCATTTTCCCCACAACACCAAGTCCCTTTGTTGAAATATTTGGTGGGGATGTGGGATCTTGTAGAATATCATTTTCAAATGGGGGCCCATATCCTCACTTTGGAGATAGATGATATCTATTTTTTTACTGGGCTCTCAAGAAGAGGAGCTCGTGCATCTCTATCTGGGCATAGTGGAGGTGATGAAGATGTTAATGCACTCATAAGTCAATATTCTGATCCTAGGACCAGGAAGGCCAACGAGAAGATCTCGATAAAGAGTGTATGTAATCCATCATTGCAGACCGTTCTCTTCACCATGGTGTGAGTAGTGAGAACCAAATCCCATAATCAAGCAATTAGGTCCAAGATGTTGTGCACCATAGAGTGCATGCAACCTACCATATTCAACTGGTGTGAGATTCTACTGAGAATAATGAAAGATTAGTTTACCAAGTGTCGGTTGGGAAGAACCAAATAGTTTGGCTACGGGTCCATTTTGGTATCCTTCTTTATGGAGTGGGTTCCTCACTTCCGTCCACAACATATAGAGATAGCCAACCCCAATCCACGGGAACCATGTATGAGGATATGGGTTGAGTTATTTGCTCATCATGGTGATCCGATCCATAGCTATGGGCCAACTTTATTTCGAGGGGTGCATAGGTAGCTACTCATGGTAGAGGATTATGCATACATCGGCATGGATTTTCAAAGATATATTGACTTAGTGCTCCCATAGGGGTTTGCTTGGTGCGACATAGGTAAGGACGGATTCTCACACTTTTCAAGTTTTTATACATTTTAAATGTATTTTTTTTGTTTGTGTTTCACTAATGCACATATCAGACTAGAGACGCCACCTGGAGCTTCTCCCATTCAACACCGTGGAGAAAGAAGGGTCATTTCCGCTCGTGACCCAAAGGCGAGCGAAGTGCTTGCAAAGACTGAGGAGAACCTGGAGAGGTTGATTGCTGACATCCCAGATATGTCAATGGATGATCTGTCGCGACATTATCAGCGCCACACAATGGGAGTTTCCGTGAACATTGAACGTTTGCTTCGTCGAGTAGCCTGGGCCGTGATATGTTATCACGAGGACCACAATTAGTCTTCTTATCTATATGTAGTGATTCTTTAAAGACACGAGCTTCAGAATTTTTTCATTCATGATGTACTGAAAGCTATGAACTTTAGATTTTTGTCCTAGTACTTTTTTTGTAAAAAATTATCACGCTCAATATATAAAAACTATTACTAGCGATTTTATATACAATGTTCCTATGGTGGATATGGATGTATCCAAATTTCATTATGAAAGTTGATGTGGATAGTATAAAAATAGTAGGATCCATCCCAAGTATTAAATATGAAAATCATGATCCTCTTGTGCCACTTGGATTCGTTTGGAAATCACACCTTTCCTTTGTTGAGATATTGTAACTTCTAAGAATATTATATTTGTATTCCAGAGATGTTTCATTCCTCCGTGAAGACCTTATTGTATATCCGGAGATGTTTTATTCCTCCATGGAGAATGTGGTAACTTGGGTTATTAGACTTCCCTAATGGGGGTTGGCCCTATATGAGTCATGTGGGTTAAAGGGTTATTAGACCACCCTAGTGGGGTTGGCCTTGTCACATTACGTTAAGTGGTTAAGTTGGGTCCAACCTAGTTAATTTAAAAGACAAGTCAGAGTAGTGTATAAATAGAGGAGGTGTGTTCCTCATTTATCACACTCACTCATTATTCACTCACTTGTAAATGGAGCATAGGTGAGAGAGAGAGATCTGCTATGGAGGAGAAGGAGCTCATGTTTGGGTTATACATTTTTGTATTGTTTATCATCTATATTGAGGAAGCTTTGTTGGGTTTTCTACCCCATGAGGGTTTCCCATGATAAATCTGTGTCTCTTGTGTTTATGCTGTGCTTGTTGTTCTTTCAGTGATCCTGTATATGTTATTGTTGTGAAATGGAATGTAATACTGATATTCTATGTCTTAGCATATTGAATTTTAACATGGTATCAGAGCTAACCTAAAGGAAGGCAATGTATGGCACTTACGACACTTGCTTCACTTGCGACAATTTGAAGGTTAGGGTTTTATATAGCAAAAACCAGTCATCGTGGAACTTTTGATATAAATCCATTTTGGAGAAGGTTCAGGATCGAAAACCTTTAAAGGTCGTAGATAAAATCCCCATGTACCTTGTGTCCGAAGGAAAGCCTTAGATTCGTTGTACTTTGTGAGTTATGATCAGTACAAGTTAGGGTTTTGCCTCTTCCAGATCTCAGTCATAAACAGGTGACCTAGGAAAAAAGGTCACAACTTGGGCTAGGAAGCTCCAAATGAAATTTTGTAAAAAGTGACAGGTAGAGAAAGGACTGTAGTTTCTCAGGTAAGTTTTTCAGAGGCCGAAGTTGAACCAATGACACGTGGCACGCCATACAAGTTCGCTCTGCTTTTTTATCCCATAAATAGGCCACGTTGCGACACTTGGAATAACTCTCTCTTAGAGAATCCAATTGAGGTCAGACCTGTGGGGTTGGAAATATGACAGGTTAGGCTACCACAGAATGAATTTGCAGACCCTATGGATTCATAATTTCAGAGATGCACCAAAAAACAATCAGGTGCATATTTCTGTCAAAACATAATTGGATTTTGAGCACTTCCATTCTTGGCTTATCACTGTTGCCGGAATTTAGGGCTTTGGAGAAAGTTGGAATTCTTGGAGTCGGAGACCACGACTGAATAATCCTCATCAAAATCAAAATTTAGAGACCAAGATTGAATTTTTTGGTTGGGAAAAAGGCCAGGCTTGATCAAACCCTAGTTTGGGATTTTGATTGGAAAGATGGAAAATTAGGGCTTCTACAAAAGTTGGAATTTTTGAAGTATGTGACCATAGCTGGAAGCTCCTCAGAAAAATCAAAGTTTAGAGATTTGGATCGAACCTTTTGATTGGGAAAAAGGGTGGGCTTTATCAAACCCTAGTTCGGGGTCCTATCTAGTGAATCCAGAAGTTTCAAAGGCAATTTTGAGGGGTCAAATTTTGCAATTTTCAAAATTGAAGTGTACCAGCTTGATCAGCTCAACAAGCCACATATTTCCATCCATTTAGAAGTTTGAATTTTAAGGGTTTCTCTGACAAACCCTAATCCAGCTCCAGATCCAGTCTCAGCAAATCAAAGTGGATTGGGTTAATCCTAGAAGAGAATTGGACACCTACATAAGTGAAGAAGTTCCAGTTTTAGGGGGAGATGAGGCTAAGGCCTTACATAAGAAGACTACAAGAAATATCGACAGGTATGACTTGAGGAGATACAGGTATGTGTTGAAATCTATTCATGATTAAGTTTATGATATGTTTATCTTCATATTATTGAGGTTAGTACAATCTTGATTAATCTTAGAATTGTCTTATCACCCTAGTAAAAGTATGAATGCATGTGAATGATAGAAGACATTCATTGATTAGGGTTATATGATTGTACTAATGCGCCTGTGGTGTTGTATGAGGATGATGTTGTCTGCTAACAAGATACAAGTACATCAAGAAATCCAAATCAAGTTCTATGACCATGATGACACAAAGACAAATACTCATCCATAGTCTTTGATCACATAAAATCTCTACTTACGAGGTATGCATGACTTTGTTCTACTTTGCTTAACCTATGAGATATGCAGGATATAGCACAAGGTCTCTAAATCATTGAATAGAACAAAGAAGATATTGTTTGGGTATGTTAAGACATAACCGAGCATGATAATCTAGGTATGTTTTCCTATATCAAGTTAGAACCCTACCTTGTGTTAGGATCTTAGGTAGGTATACATGTGTATGAAATGATCATGACCATACATAATGTTTTGATAGTATTGAGATTATACTAATAAATGTATGTTTATGTATGAGATCATGAGGATGACACTGGTTCACACTTAAGCATGCATAGTGGTACAGAATGAATAGAAGTTCAAAGAAATATAGAGATCAAGCAGGAGGCAACCACACAAACATAAAAGATAAGTATTTGAGTTGTTATTTGAATCTATGAAATAGTAAATGATATTGCTTGTAATAGTTGTATGCATATTTGTATTCCTAGAACATATCATGCATAGTGTAAGCATTCATATAGCATTAAACAGTATACTACTAATATGCATATGATGGGTAAGTTGGACAAACAGTCCATTGTTGTTTATCTAGAATGAAACCTCTTTGCTGACATGCTGAGAGCTATGCACGCTATTGATAGTATGTTCTGGTAGAGATGGAAGGCATCTAGATAGCCACTATATGCATATAGGATATGGAAAAGAGTTGTGCCAAAATATTGGTCAAGATAATTGCATAACTATGTATCTGTATGCATAATAGGTTATCATGATTATGAAGTATTACTAATCATGTAATTAACTTTGATTTGTAGGAAAGATCATGAAGAATGATGATGAACACCGAACGAGTGATGGATGTTCAACGAGAAGACTTACAAATCAAACATACTATAGAAGGCTTTGTTGAAAATCAGGCTTTTAAAAGCCAATGAACCACCCAACAAAAACCCAGATTTCAGACTTATATAGTCACTAGTTAAATGAAATTTACAGTCACTTAAAAAATGAACAGCAAGCTGAAACACTTATGCTGAGATATTAAGCAGCGGAAAAACAAATAGAACAGAAATCTGAAATTGTAATGCACAGTGATATTCAGTCAAAACAGACCCTAGAAACCCCCCCCCCTGGGGAAAACCAGTTCAAGAGAAATTTTCATTAAGCATTTTCAGACATAAAAACTGAGTTACAGTAGCATTTAATGCAAAATTTAATGACTGTACAGCACCTCGAAAACTGTTCCCAGGAGTACCTCGAAATCTATGCCCAGCAGTAACTTGAAATCCATCCCATGCAGCACCTTGAAAATCGTGCCACCGTACGACTGTACGGACTGTATGGACGTATGGACTGTGCATAAAAAATTTTATTTTTATTTTTTCAAACTGTGTGCAGTCCCTCGAAATCTGTGCCCAACAACTTTCTCAAAAAACGTGCCAGAAATAAAAACGCAGCAAAGCTACCTTGGGATTCGAACCACCTCCAGAAAAATTCCTCTCCTAGGAATTTGAGCCACTAGAGAACTGCTCTCTCTCTCAAACAACGCAGAAATTCCAAATGCTTAATCTCTTGAAAAAGACTCTCTCTTGAAAACTGTGTCTTTGCACATTGCCCTAGGCTTGCTCTTATAACATGAAAGTGACTTTTCACCTTCCCAATCCCTAAATCCAACGGTCAAGATCTAATCTTGATTTGACAAGATCAAGGGATGAAAGTCATTCCCTCCAAAAGAATTCACTTATAATTTTTTAATAAAGTATTTTCACTTTATGAAATATGTGAACTTTTACTTCATAAAGTCACTTTATAAAAAATCGCTTTATTACGACTTAGAAAAAGTCAAGTGCCTAGGTAATGTAAATTCAAGGTCACTTTCGCATATAAGACAAAATTATGTGAAGTGCCTTCCAAGCTAAGCTAACAGGCTCGTGGCTAGAAGATTCTCTTAGAAAGAGGAAAGGATCATGATGAGTTGTTTGCTCCAAGTGGCTAAATAAGACCGTTCTCTTAATGGTGTAATTGAAGAAGAAGTGCGAATCGAGAAAACTCCTAGGATTCAATTGAAGAAATCTCTATACGGGTACCTAGGATCGATAATCATTGATGAGCTTAATGATCACCATGGGTGATGCGGATTTCAACATTTGATACAAGGTTGAAGATGGTGTCTATATACAGATGACATTCTTCTCTTAGATGGATGCAAGAAGGAACTCACCATAGAGTTCGAATGATCTTGAGGCTCATATCAGTAGACCCATATGACGAGAGATGACACGGATAGATATGCAGAAGATCACTCAATGCAGAATGTGAATGATGTTCAGTCACAGAGGGAGAATTGATAGCTTCTTGAAAAGCTTGGGCTTTACCATAAGTAAAGATGATCCTAACCTTTACCTTAAGGTTATGGATGATGAACCTGTCATACTATTACCGTATGTGGATGATCTCTTTCTGACAGGGAATGAGAAACAGATCATGGAAAGCAAGAAGAAGCTAGCTACAGAATTTGAGATGAAAGATCTCGGATTGATGCATTACTTCCTAGGTTTGGAAGTATAGCAAGGCTCAGAAGGAATCCTTCTCAACTAGGGAAAGTATGTTGTGGAAATATTGAAAAGATATGATATGTTGGAATGGCCACTCCCATGGATTCCAACTTGAAGCTGTTAGCTGATGACTCATCAAAGTTAGTGGATGTGACTCTATACAGACAGATTATTGGGTCATTGATTTATCTGATGAATACAAGGCCAGATATATGCTTTGTTGTGAACACCTTGAGTTAGTATCTAGTGGAACCTAGGTGTATTCACCTGATAGCTGCAAAGCATGTGATGAGGTACCTAAAGGGTACGATAGACTTTGGTATATGTTATCTTGGAGATCATGACTTTAGATTGTATGGCTACACAAATGCTGATTGGGCAGGAAGTGTATCAGACAGGAAAACCACATTGAGTGGATACTATTGTCTGGGATCTGCCATGATCTTGTGGTTTAGCAGGAAGTAGTCTAGTGTCGCTCTTATCACAGCTGAAGCGGAATATGTAGCTACTTGCTCTGCTAGTTGTGAAGCGATATGGCTTCGTAAGTTGTTATCAATATTGTTTGACTTAGAGATGGACCCCACTGAGATCCTATGTGACAACCAGAGTTGTATCAAGATGATAGAGAATCCAGTGTTCCATGATAAGTCAAAGCACATATATATCTGATATTTCTATATACGGGATATGGTGCAGAAAGGAGCTATCTAGATCGAGTATGTGAGCACTGACGAACAAGTTGCTGATGTATTGACCAAACCTCTGTCTCGAGTAAAGGTTGAGTATCTCCGAGACAAGCTTGGTGTCGTTCAGAAGGACCCTCCTCGAAAGGGGGAGTGATATGGTTGATGATGATATTTGGATACTGGTATCGATGTGGATACCTGTATCGATGATGAGATTGCCTATATCGATGGTAAGGTCGATGATGAGGATACCTGTATTGATGAGGATACATGTATTGATGATATGGATACATGTATTGATAAGGATACTATATCGATGATATGGATACTTGTATCGATGATGAGGATACCTATATCGATGATGAGGTTACATGTTCTGACGATGAGGTCAATGATGAGGTTACCTGTTCCGACGATGAGGTCAATGAAGTGGTACTTAGACTTTGTCTAAGAGGACTATTGGGATTGCATCGTCCCTGGAATTATGTCCTAAAGTGATAGGGATTGATCATCCCGTAAGTGGATCAGGATTGCATCATCCTTGGACTTATGTCCTAAAGTGATAGGGATTGATCATCCCGTAAGTGGATCAGGATTGCATCATCCTTGGACCTATGTCCTAAAGTGATAGGGATTGATCATCCCGTAAGTGGATCAGGATTGCATAATCCTTGGACCTATGTCCTAAAGTGATAGGGATTGATCATCCCATAAGTGGATCAAGATTGCATCATCCTTGGACTCATGTCCTAAAGTGATAAGGAATAATCCTGTAAGATGATTCGGAATTGCATCATCCCTAGACATGGTGAGATGTCTTAAAGTGATAAGGATTAATCATCATGTAAGTTGATTCGGGATTGCATCATCCCTAGACATGGTGAGATGTCTTAAAGTGATAAGGATTAATCATCCTATAATTTGATTCAGGATTGCATCGTCCCTAGACATGGTGAGATGTCTTAAAGTGATAAGGACTAATCATCCTGTAAGCTGATTTGGGATTGCATTGTCCCTAGACATGGTGAGGTGTCTTAAAGTGATAAGAACTAATCATCCTGTAAGCTGATTCGGGATTGCATCGTCCCTAGACATGGTGAGGTGTCTTAAAGAGATAAGGATTGATCATCCTATAAGTTGATCTGGATTTCATCGTCCATAGACATGAGAAATGTCTTAATTGAGAGGGATTGATCATCCCGTAAGCGGATCAAGATTGTATCATCCTTGGACCTATGTCCTAAAGTGAGAGGGATTGATCATCCAGTAATAGGATCTTGTACATTGCAGAGTATTCTACTATGTTGATGATGTTGATCGAGAGGATCTAAATGTTGATCGTGATGGTCTAGATGACGATGTTGTTGATCGTGATGGTCTAGATGACGATGCTATTGATCGTGATGTTCTAGATGGCAATGATGTTGATCGTGATGGTCTAGATGATGATGTTGTTGATCGTGATGTTCTAGATGACGATGTTGTTGATCGTGATGTTCTAGATGACAATGATGTTGATCATGATGATCTAGATGACTATGCTATTGATCGTGATGATCTAGATGACGATGTTATTGATCATGAAGATCCAAATGAGGCTGTTCAGATGATGATGTTGATCGATAGATCCAGACGATGAGGCTATTCATCAAGTGATCCAGATGATGATGATGTTGTAGCTAATCGAGTGTTGTAGAAGATGAAGACTCAATATTGACGATGTTGATGTTCCAGTATTGATTATGTTCCAGTGACTAATTGAGTTACTGATGATCATGTATAAAGAAAGCTTCCAATGATTTATAGATGTATCATGTAATTGATGACTCCTTGCTCGTGCAAATGTTGTTATAATATCCTTCTCGTTAAGGGGGAGTGTTGAGATATTGTAACTTCTAAGAATATTATATTTGTATTCCCAAGATGTTTCATTCCTCTGTGAAGACCTTATTGTATATCCGGAGATGTTTTATTACTCCGTGGAGAATGTGGTAACTTGGGTTATTAGACTTCCCTAGTGGGGGTTGGCCCTGTATGAGTCATGGGGGTAAAGGGTTATTAGACCACCCTAGTGGGGTCGGCCCTGTCACATTATGTTAAGTGGTTAAGTTGGGGCTGATCTAGTTAATGTAAAATACAAGTCGGAGTAGTGTATAAATAGAGGAGGTGTGTTCCTCATTTATCACACTCACTTATTATTCACTCACTTGTGAATGGCGCATAGGTGAGAGAGAGAGATCTGCTATGGAGGAGAAGGAGCTCATGTTTGGGTTATACATTTCTGTATTGTTGATCATCTATATTGAGGCAGCTTTGCTGGGTTTTCTACCCCATGAGGGTTTCCCACGATAAATCTGTGTCTCTTGTGTTTATGTTGTGCTTGTTGTTCTTTCAGTGATCCTGTATATGCTATTGTTGTGAAATCGAATGTAATACTGATATTCTATGTCTTAGCATATTGAATTTTAACATCCTTCAAACAATTTATAAATATTTTTGGGTTTTGAAACCTATTCCATTGTGTCAGGAGCATTTTTTCCAATAGGAAACATTTTTTTATTTCATCCAAAAAGGTTTCTGAATTCCAAAGTTATGACCATTTTACTAAACTAGTGCATCTAATTTAGTCATAGTTTCGACACAGTCTTAGGTTTCAAGGTTCAAAGCTTCCTCCAAGAAACTTAATATATATGATTTTTAGATTGGGTATATTAATGTGGTATAAGAGCATGGTCCTATACACCTATGATTAGAAATACCAAGCTCCATTTATCAGTTAAAGAAGAAAAGTTGTAGAATGAGGCTTGCTAACCAGTAGTCATTGAAGAAGACTTTGAGCAGTATGAAGAAGAAGAGGTGATATATGTTGGTGGAGGATTGGAAATATAAACATATAAGGATGGTCTAGATGACAATGATGTTGATCATGATGATCTAGATGACTATGGTGTTGATCGTGATGATCTAGATGACGATACTGTTGATCGTGAGGATCCAGATGAGGTTGTTCAGATGATGATGTTGATCGGTAGATCCAGACGATGAGGCTGTTGATCGAGTGATCCAGATGATGATGATGTTGTAGCTAATCGAGTGCTGCAGAAGATGAGGACTCAATATTGACGATGTTGATGTTCTGGTATTGATTATGTTCTAGTAATTGATTGAGTTACTGATGATGATGTATAAAGAAAGCTTCCAATGATTTATAGATGTATCATGTAGTTGATGACTCCTTTCTCGTGCAAATGCTATTATAATATCCTTCTCATTAAGGGGGAGTGTTGAGATATTGTAACTTCTAAGAATATTATATTTGTATTCCAGAGATGTTTCATTCCTCCATGAAGACCTTATTGTATATCCGGAGATGTTTTATTCCTCTGTGGAGAATGTGGTAACTTGGGTTATTAGACTTCCCTAGTGGGGGTTGGCCCTGTATGAGTCATGTGGGTTAAAGGGTTATTAGACCACGCTAATGGGGTCGGCCCTGTCACATTATGTTAAGTGGTTAAGTTGGGGCCGACCTAGTTAATTTAAAAGACAAGTCGGAGTAGTGTATAAATAGAGGAGGTGTGTTCCTCATTTATCACACTCACTCATTATTCACTCACTTGTGAATGGCGCATAGGTGAGAGAGAGAGATCTGCTATGGAGGAGAAGGAGCTCATGTTTGGGTTATACATTTATGTATTGTTGATCATCTATATTGAGGCAGCTTTGCTGGGTTTTCTACCCCATGAGGGTTTCCCACCATAAATCTGTGTCTCTTGTGTTTATTTTGTGCTTGTTGTTCTTTCAGTGATCCTGTATATGCTATTGTTGTGAAATGGAATGTAACACTGATATTCTATGTCTTAGCATATTGAATTTTAACATCCTTCAAACAATTTATAAATATTTTTGGGTTTTCAAACCTATTCCATTGTGTCAGGAGCATTTTTTCCAATAGGAAACATTTTTTATTTCATCCAAAAAGGTTTCTGAATTCCAGAGTTATGACCATTTTACTAAACTAGTGCATCTAATTTAGTCATAGTTTCGACATAGTCTTAAGTTTCAAGGTTCAAAGCTTCCTCCAAGAAACTTAATATATATGATTTTTAGATTGGGTATATTAATTTGGTATAAGAGCATGGTCCCATACACCTATGATTAGAAATACCAAGCTCCATTTCTCAGTTAAAGAAGAAAAGTTGTAGAATGAGGCTTGCTAAACAGTAGTCATTGAAGAAGACTTTGAGCAGTATGAAGAAGAAGAGGTGATATATGTTGGTGGAGGATTGGAAATATAAAGAGATAAGGATGGTCTAGATGACAATGATGTTGATCGTGATGATCTAGATGACTATGCTGTTGATCGTGATGATCTAGATGACGATACTGTTGATCGTGAGGATCCAGATGAGGCGGTTCAGATGATGATGTTGATCGGTAGATCCAGACGATGAGGCTGTTGATCGAGTGATCTAGATGATGATGATGTTGTAGCTAATCGAGTGCTACAGAAGATGAAGACTCAATATTGACGATGTTGATGTTCCGGTATTGATTATGTTCCAGTAATTGATTGAGTTACTGATGATGATGTATAAAGAAAGCTTCCAATGATTTATAGATGTATCATGTAGTTGATGACTCCTTGCTCATGCAAATGTTACTATAATATCCTTCTAGTTAAGGGGGAGTGTTGAGATATTGTAACTTCTAAGAATATTATATTTGTATTCTGGAGGTGTTTCATTCCTCCGTGAAGACCTTATTGTATATCCAGAGATGTTTTATTCCTCCGTGGAGAATGTGGTAACTTGGGTTATTAGAATTCCCTAGTGGGGGTTGGCCCTGTATGATTCATGTGGGTTAAAGGGTTATTAGACCACCCTAGTGGGATAGGCCCTGTCACATTATGTTAAGTGGTTAATTTGGGGCCGACCTAGTTAATGTAAAAGACAAGTCGGAGTAGTGTATAAATAGAGGAGGTGTGTTCCTCATTTATCACACTCACTCATTATTCACTCACTTGTGAATGGCGCATAGGTGAGAGAGAGAGATCTGCTATGGAGGAGAAGGAGCTCATGTTTGGGTTATACATTTCTATATTGTTGATCATCTATATTGAGGCAGCTTTGCTGGGTTTTCTACCCCATGAGGGTTTCCCACGATAAATCTGTGTCTCTTGTGTTTATGTTGTGCTTGTTGTTCTTTCAGTGATCCTGTATATGCTATTGTTGTGAAATGGACTGTAATACTGATATTCTATGTCTTAGCATATTGAATTTTAACATCCTTCAAACAATTTATAAATATTGTTGGGTTTTGAAACCTATTCCATTGTGTCAGGAGCATTTTTTCCAATAGGAAACATTTTTTATTTCATCCAAAAAGGTTTCTAAATTCCAGAGTTATGACCATTTTACTAAACTAGTGCATCTAATTTAGTCATAGTTTCGACATAGTCTTAAGGTTCAAGGTTCAAAGCTTCCTCCAAGAAACTTAATATATATGATTTTTATATTGGGTATATTAATGTGGTATAAGAGCATGGTCCTATACACCTATGATTAGAAATACCAACCTCCATTCCTCAGTTAAAGAAGAAAAGTTGTAGAATGAGGCTTGCTAACCAGTAGTCCTTGAAGAAGACTTTGAGCAGTATGAAGAAGAAGAGGTGATATATGTTGGTGGAGGATGGGAAATATAAAGAGATAAGGATGGTCTAGATGACAATGATGTCGATCGTGATGATCTAGATGACTATGCTGTTGATCGTGATGATCTAGATGACGATGCTGTTGATCGTGAGGATCCAGATGAGGCTGTTCAGATGATGATGTTGATCGGTAGATCCAGACGATGAGGATGTTGATCGAGTGATCCAGATGATGATGATGTTGTAGCTAATCGAGTGCTGCAGAAGATGAGGACTCAATATTGGCGATGTTGATGTTCCGGTATTGATTATGTTCCAGTAACTGATTGAGTTACTGATGATGATGTATAAAGAAAGCTTCCAATGATTTATAGATGTATCATGTAGTTGATGACTCCTTGCTCGTGCAAATGTTGTTATAATATCCTTCTCGTTAAGGGGGAGTGTTAAGATATTGTAACTTCTAAGAATATTATATTTGTATTCCGGGGATGTTTCATTCCTCCGTGAAGACCTTATTGTATATCCGGAGATGTTTTATTCCTCCGTGGAGAATGTGGTAACTTGGGTTATTAGACTTCCCTAGTGGGGGTTGGCCCTGTATGAGTCATGTGGGTTAAAGGGTTATTAGATCACCCTAGTGGGGTCGGCCCCGTCACATTATGTTAAGTGGTTAAGTTGGGGCCGACCTAGTTAATGTAAAAGACAAGTCGGAGTAGTGTATAAATAGAGGAGGTGTGTTCCTCATTTATCACACTCACTCATTATTCACTTCCTTATGAATGGCGCATAGGTGAGAGAGAGAGATCTGCTATGGAGGAGAAGGAGCTCATGTTTGGGTTATACATTTCTGTATTGTTGATCATCTATATTGAGGCAGCTTTGCTGGGTTTTCTACCCCATGAGGGTTTCCCACAATAAATTTGTGTCTCTTGTGTTTATGTTGTGCTTGTTGTTCTTTCAGTGATCCTGTATATGCTATTGTTGTGAAATGGAATGTAATATTGATATTCTATGTCTTAGCATATTGAATTTTAACATCCTTCAAACAATTTATAAATATTTTTGGGTTTTGAAACCTATTCCATTGTGTTAGGAGCATTGTTTCCAATAGGAAACATTTTTTATTTCATCCAAAAAGGTTTTTGAATTCCAGAGTTATGACCATTTTACTAAACTAGTGCATCTAATTTAGTCATAGTTTCGACATAGTCTTAAGTTTCAAGGTTCAAAGCTTCCTCCAAGAAACTTAATATATATGATTTTTAGATTGGGTATATTAATGTGGTATAAGAGCATGGTCCTATACACCTATGATTAGAAATACCAAGCTCCATTTCTCAGTTAAAGAAGAAAAGTTGTAGAATGAGGCTTGCTAACCAGTAGTCATTGAAGAAGACTTTGAGCAGTATAAAGAAGAAGAGGTGATATATGTTGGTGGAGGATTGGAAATATAAAGAGATAAGGATGGTCTAGATGACAATGATGTTGATCGTGATGATCTAGATGACTATGCTGTTGATCGTGATGATCTAGATGACGATGTTGTTGATCGTGAGGATCCAGATGAGGTTGTTCAGATGATGATGTTGATCGGTAGATCCAGACGATGAGGCTATAGATCGAGTGATCCAGATGATGATGATGTTGTAGCTAATCGAGTGCTGCAGAAGATGAAGAGTCAATATTGACGATATTGATGTTCCAGTATTGATTATGTTCCACTAATTGATTGAGTTACTGATGATGATGCATAAAGAAAGCTTCCAATGATTTATAGATGTATCATGTAGTTGATGACTCCTTGCTCGTGCAAATGTTGTTATAATATCCTTCTCGTTAAGGGGGAGTGTTGAGATATTGTAACTTCTAAGAATATTATATTTGTATTCTGGAGATGTTTCATTCCTCTGTGAAGACCTTATTGTATATCCGAAAATGTTTTATTCCTCCGTGGAGAATGTGGTAACTTGGGTTATTAGACTTCCCTAGTGGGGGTTGGCCCTGTATGATTCATGTGGGTTAAAGGGTTATTAGACCACCCTAGTGGGGTCGGCCCTGTCACATTATGTCAAGTGGTTAAGTTGGGGCCGACCTAGTTAATGTAAAAGACAAGTTGGAGTAGTTTATAAATAGAGGAGGTGTGTTCCTCATTTATCACACTCACTCATTATTCACTCACTTGTGAATGGCGCATAGGTGAGAGAGAGAGATCTGCTATGGAGGAGAAGGAGCCCATGTTTGGGTTATACATTTATGTATTGTTGATCATCTATATTGAGGAAGCTTTGCTGGGTTTTCTACCCCATGAGGGTTTCCCACGATAAATCTGTGTCTCTTGTGTTTATGTTGTGCTTGTTGTTCTTTTAGTGATCCTGTATATGCTATTGTTGTGAAATGGAATGTAATACTGATATTCTATTTCTTAGCATATTGAATTTTAACATCCTTCAAACAATTTATAAATATTTTTGGGTTTTGAAACCTATTCCATTGTGTCAGGAGCATTTTTTCCAATAGGAAACATTTTTTATTTCATCCAAAAAGGTTTCTGAATTCCAGAGTTATGACCATTTCACTAAACTAGTGCATCTAATTTAGTCATAGTTTCAACATAGTCTTAAGTTTCAAGGTTCAAAGCTTCCTCCAAGAAACTTAATATATATGATTTTTAGATTGGGTATATTAATGTGGTATAATAGTATGGTCCTATACACCTATGATTAGAAATACCAAGCTCCATTTCTCAGTTAAAGAAGAAAAGTTGTAGAATTAGGCTTGCTAACCAATAGTCGTTGAAGAAGACTTTGAGTAGTATGAAGAAGAAGAGGTGATATATGTTGGTGGAGGATTGGAAATATAAACAGATAAGGATGGTTACTTTGGTGACCAAATGTACAATGAATATATCGGGTCCGAACCACCAATGGATAGTCCTAAGAAGGATTTAGCAAATATGATAGCAACAAGTGAAATCTTTCCCCACCACTACTAGAAGTTCTTGCTTTGGGGGAAGAAATATGTAAATCCATTTCTTTCAAAGATTATTTCCATTGCAGGTTTGGATTTCAGAGCAAAGAGGTAAATGAGGAATCATTTAAGAACAAAAAAATATCAAGAGAAGAATTAATTTGTTCCACCTCTCAAAGCAAAGAAGAAGACAAGAAGACAAGAGGCAAAGCTGCACCAAAAACATCCTTTATAGGAGTTTTATGAGATTATGTGGAAAAGAAACAAGTTTCGAAAAGGAGGATAACATGGAATAAAAGCACCTAAAAACAAGAATGAATCCTTGCACATAGATTCGCTCCAGTCAAATTAAAAAGTGGAGCAGAGAGAACCACATGTTGCAGATGTAAGTATTCCTGATGAACATAAAGAAGAAGAATGTGCCATTGCAAACCACCAACTTAGAGAAGATGAAAATGTGCCTCAAAGGTGATGTAAATTTTGATGCTTTCAAATATCACATTTCATTGCAGCCCTGTTATAGTCCTTCCACTTCATACAATGTAAATTATGTTATAAGAGTTTCTAATGTTGATATGCATGCTAAGAATGAAACATGTGCCATGGATTTATGCCATAAGAAAGTTGATCTTGTATGTCATCCATTAGATGAAGCACACTTGATGGAGGATCTTCCTTTTGAGCCACATAATTTCAATGGATCACTAAAGGAGAACAAAGAGAAGCTCATGTCATCCTTTAAGAGATTTGTTGATACCAATGCCTTGGTGTCAAGCTATTGTTTGAGGGCATCAGGAAAATATTGGGAGAAAGAATCCTTCTTGGGAAATTTATAAACTCTCAGGGAAGTAGTCGCGAAGATGAAATAAATCTACATGAACCTACTTGTAGATAGGTACCATCTTCTCATGATGACTGAGATGTACCATTGTGCACTCAATAAGGAAGTAGAGGAGTCAGATAAGCTCAATAGCGAATGGGAGGCTACATGTGATTCTTTGAAGAGCACTCAAGAATGTCTTCAAGAGTCAAGGAGGAATATTGATAAACTTCGAAAGGAGTTGAGCACACCACATTCCCCATATTGCATGGAAAACAACCATTTTCACATGGCAAGAAACACATTGGACTTGATGGAGGAACCTCATGTGAATATTGAACATGAGGAAGATGCAGATTTGCAGGTGTTGGTGAAGATCCATGATGGAGAATATTTTTTTCAAGCACGTGTTGGGTTTCAAAAGAAGGATGAGGAGGTATTAGCTATGGGAGAGATAACTAAGGACATGGAATTCGAATCAGCAAGCAGAGGTGATTGTCTATCCATGGATTGGGTAGATACTTACATAACTGAAATGGAGATTCAGGGATTCACTAGACTTACTTGCATGGGTAGGAGCTTTATGGTTTCATTAATTGATGTGAGATCTTGTGAGCAACAGCATGAGTTCCTATGGAATCCATGTTATCCTTTCAATATGCATAACATCACATGGTACTCCTACTTGATTTGGTTGGAGCGATTAGTTGACATGGATAGTGTTTTCCAAACACTCGCTCTACTTTAGTAAAACCTTGAGCTACCTTCATGGAAGGGAGAATTCGCTCTAAGGGAGATGGTTATTTTCCATTTGGATAAAAAAACATGATTTTTTATTCACTCATGGATGATGGGGATAGATTCATTGTAGCAATGAATATTCATGGTAGTGATGAATTACCAACTTGGTTATGGGATCCTGGCATCATTTGGAATGACACATTGTTCCAGATGATCAAGATGTTTAGTGGAGTGATGCATAAGCCATGCGATCTCGACGTTCCATGGAGTGACATATTGATTTTGATGGAATTTGAGATTAGTAGAATCAATCATGATCAGTGGGATCCAGGAGGGAAAACCACCCTTCATTTCCAGCAATATATCCTTGTGGGGAAGTGGCTAAGTTTCCCACATGGGAAACAATATGATGGATGGACTCATTGTTTTCCTTCTTGGTGGATTGGGAGTCTTCATGAGGTTCTTTATGTAGACACTGAGCAGTGTAGAGGAGGAAGTAGGAGACACTTTCCCATTCTGAGGCTCATTTGGGACCCAAGAATCATTCTTAGTATCAACTATCTCAGCTGGAAGATTCATGTAGTAATATGTGGGACAGAGACAACGCTCAAGAGAAATGAGATGCATAAGGTTGAGTACCTTCCCAAAATTGATCTCCACCTTGGCTATCATCAACATATTTGCTTGAAAGAAGAAGTTATACAAAAGACATCTCCTTGTGTCCAATGTGCCTATTTGGGACTTTCATGCAAGAGTATTGATTTGGTTGATACACCAATGGCTTTACAACCTTTCATGAACAGAGCATACAACAAGAAATTTGGTAAGATTTTGTTAGTCCCTCTTGATTACATTTTGGTTCATGGTAGGATGTTGGAGAAGTCCTCTCTTGGTTTGGAAGCTATGGTATGTACTTGGGTAGATCAATCGTTGCATATCAATTTGTTTGAATATGAAATTGGAAGGATAGAGATATTTCATTTTGATCCTATGATTGAGAATGGTAAGGATGGTGCCTACATGAAGAGGATTTGGCCCATTCATGTTTGGCCCAATTGCATATACATGAACAAGTTGAGTGGAGCTATCGGGTATGGTACACCATGTAGAGGATCCTTTCATTTCATAACACATGTGGCTTCCCAAGTAAGGAAAGGAGTTTCCCTATGGGGATGATAATTCTCAAGGATGAATAAAACTATGGATCATTGTTAAATGTTTTCCTCACTTGGTTTCGCTCCATCATTTGTGCTTAAAGGTGATGCTTCCAAATAAGGCATAGAAGAGGTTTTGCTGCAGAATGTTCACCTTGTTTGCTTGAAGAATCATAGATGGGTGGGTCAGAGGATTTCATGGAAATTCCTCAATGATGAAATATTGAAGCATGTAAGAGGTTTAAGCCCATGCCAAAAATATGAAGTGGGTCATATTTATCTTTTGCACTCTCTACCACTTCAGGAGCAAAAAGGGGTAAAGAGCAATTGTGAAATATTTGCTTTGATGATTTTTTTTTCTAATTCTTTGGTGCATGATAGTTATGTTACATGAAATATAATTAAATAAACCCTTATGTACAACCCATATCCTATTTATCATGGGAATATATGTCTACAAATGAAAAATCATTCCTTTTCCAATTGCTACAAGAAAAGTTTGGCCATTTTGCATGCCTTGGTCAAATTCAATCCACGTTTTGCAACTCAATTTGCAATGGAGTGTTTCAAGTACAAGCTCACTCATGACTTGATGGTGAAGGATGACCAATACAAGGTTTCCAAAGGGTTAATCTATGAAGGAGATGAATTTCAAATGGTTTATGTAGCAGCTTGCACAAGTTGGTGGAAAAGTGCACAATTACTTTATCATCCATGTTTTCACTTGCTTAAGGACAAGCAATTTTAGGAGGGGAGGATTGTCATGTCCCCATTTTGATAGAAACATGGAGAAACCACTAGAAAATTAGATTCCCATGGGTTTAAGTGGAAATTATTTAATTAATCGGGGAATTAATTTTGGCCTATAGTTATCTTGTGTAATTAAATAAAATCATGAAAGGGTGATGTAGGACCACAATTTTGAATAGTTAAATTTTCTAATATTTGTTTATGAGTTGGAAATGGTCTAGGTGGCTCAAGAGGGAGAATAGGAAGATGGATAAGACCATATGAGTTTTATCCCTCAAATAATTTGGAAAGAGAAGCTAAAAGCATGAAAATCAAGAAAAGCTGAACTGTCCAATTTTTTGCTAAAAGCAGGAAAAGCATCCAAAAACAGAAAAAACAAAAGCTTCCAGATTTTTGCAATCAAGAAGAGAAAGGATTAGTAACTATCAAGAAAGAAAACAAAGAGTATAGGAAATATTTTCCTAATTTCGAATTAGAAGGGGGGGGTAACTTCTATTCTCTCATGAAAATAATATTAATTATTATTTTATTAATATCTTCATGAGAAAACTCTAGAATGAAATAAAAATTAAATGAAGAGTTGTAAAAAAGGCATGAGCGACCCAATTCACATATTTTTCCATTTTTTTCATTTGTGTTAAGAATCTATGAGCTTTTATAGACTTGGGAGATGTGCCCCTTGTCACCAGTTGGGAGATGTGCCCCTTCTGTCCATTGTAGCTAGTTGGAGCAATTCAACTAGTGATTGAGGATTTGGAGATCCAATCCATATCACTGAGATTCATGCAAAAAATACAGTATAATTATAACAATATGCATATGATTTTATGTATTTTTTATTCAGGTCATGTCATGTTCTAGTTCCATTTCAAATACGGTTCTAGTTTCCAAGCATTGTAAATAGAGCGACATTGTAATAGAGTAGGTAGTTTTTAGTTTACAGTCTATGAGTCTTGTAAGATGTTACAAAAAACATATGATATGTATTTATAATCCTCCATATGAATAAAAATCAGAAATATGCTCATTACTGCAAATTCTATTTTTTTCTTTTGCACTTTTCTCTCCTATGCTCAAACATTAGGAAAAATGGACTAGTTTTAAATTTTAATACATCTACCCGACTTCTGTACCTCCAAATCACAATTTGTAAGTTGTTTCAAGTAGATTAGATAAAATGGTACCCATCCCAAGTGACAAAATAGAAAATTGTGGGCCCTAGGTGCCATTTTGGACGAGTTGGAAATTGTATTGTCGAGTTATCCCAGTTTCGTACTTTCTCCATATCTTCCAATTTTGCAGACAAACCTTTAATACCTTGATTTATTGGTTTCCATATTATTTTGGGGTTATCACTAGGTTGATATAATTCCATTATTGTACCAGAATCCATTGAGTTTCCACTTAATTCCTGGGGACTAACACTACCGAGTCATTCTTGGCCATCCCAATTGTGATGTACTCAAAGAAAGTGCAAACTGTTGAAGTTGGACCTTGAGTCTACCTTCCATGTTTGGTTATAAAGTAGATAAAAGTATGTAGGATTCCATATTAACCCCTTCTCACAAATTCAAAAGGTTTCAGTAGTGTTTGGAAAGCTTCTTGGTTGCAGGGTTTTGAGTATATGGCACTAGAATCTTGAGTCCAAAATATTTCCTTCTGGTCCAACAATTTATGAATATTTATGGGTTCTAAAACCTATCCCATTGTGTCAGGAGCATTTCTTCTAGTATGAAACACTTTTTATTTCATCCAAAAAGGTTTATAAATGCCTGAGTTATGACCATTTTACTAAACTAGTGCATCTTCAGTCATAGTTTCGACATAGTCTTGAGTTTCAGGGTTCAAAGTTTCCTCCAAGAAACTTAATATCTCTAATTTTCAGATTGGGGATGATACACTACCTTCCCTCTAAGTCTTGATTTCTATCAAATGGTGTTTCAAATTTCCTAAAGTGTGTAAAATACACTTGAGTTCTCCCATGAGAAAATCATTAAGGTCTGGAGATGTTAGGATCCAGTTGGAATCAAGCAGTCTCCCTATGCCTTGTTTGGAAGAAAAATACATAGTTTGAGAAGTTTTGATTTATTGAGTTAGGGGTTCAATTAATATATCCATATTTCAAATTAGGGACATTAAATTGGTATCAGAGCATGGTCCTCCGCACCTGTGAGCTGCAAAACTAAAGTTCTAATTATCTGAAGAAGAGAAAAATTGCAGCTATGAGACTTGTACTAGTGGGAGATGACGATTTCGAGTAGTATGAAGAAGAAAATGTAATCGATATTGATGGAGGCTTGCATGTGTCATGATACAAGGATGATTATTTCTGTGACCAAATATACAGAGAAGATAGAAGGCCTGATCCTCCAATGGTTAAGAAAGATTTAACAAAGATGATAGAAGCATGTGAAAACATGCCCTGCTACTACTAGGAGTACCTAGCTTTGGGTCAGGATATTTGTGCAACCATTACCTTCAAAGAATATATCTATTGTAGATATGGATTTTGGCCCAATAATGGAGATGAGGATTTGTTGAAGAACTTCAAACCATCCATAGAGGAACCAAGTTGTTCCACCTCTCGGAGTAAAGGAGAAGAAAAGAGGACCAAATGTGAAGCTTCATCAGAGCCATTTGCATATAGTGGCATCGTGAGATTCTTTGGGATTTATTCAAGGAGAGACTCCAAGAATATTGATCCTAAGAAAACCGAGGAAGATTCATCAATTCGCTTGAAGAAGAAAGAGCAAAGAACAAATCAACCATCAAATGAGAAAAGCAGCAATCTCTCAAGAGAAGAACCATGCGGTTCCTCTAGTGAGTGAACTGAATAGAAAGAAGAAAGAAACACACTAAGTTATGAAAGTAAATATAATTTTTGCAACAATAATGTTTTCTTACATCAACATGAGGAATTCCACAATTCTTGCAATGGAAATGATAGCATAGAATTTTTTGATGATAATGTGGGTGTTAAGGATCAATGTGATGTTGTGGATGCGCACCACAAGCAATTTGATAATATATTGCAGCCCTTATAAAACATGCACATAACCGTTCCTAATGAAGGTTTTGCATCTAATGAGCACGTTGAACACCAAACTAAGTCAACTACCAAGGAGACTAAAGAACATTGTAGAATGGAAGGCCAATCCACAATGCAAGAGGTTGTTGATAGTGTGGAAAGCAAATCAACTCTTGGACACCCAAGCTTCTTTGTTGATGATTTTGAGATCACTACAAAGGATATGGGAGATGGGATTGGTGGTGGTGAAAAAACTTGTGGAGAATATTTAGAGGAAGAACAAAGATCATCCCTTCGAACATCATCAAAAATTCATCAGGAAGCAAAGGGAAACCACACACCAGTGGAGAGCGAACCTGAAATTTTGGTGGAAGAACATGCCATCATCACTCCACCACATGAGACAACAGAGGTAACACAAAGGTATTGCCACAATTATGATTTTTGTATTCCTTTGTTTCATTTTGAGATGGTATCCACTTCCCATGAGAATATTGGCATGAAAGAGTCTTCCACTGTTGAGTCTCAAAATTTTGGGTATCAAGAAAGAATGTTGTGTGAAGGTTGAATTGATAGATGGGAGTCTATATGAATCACAAGAGTTGGATGTACACACATGTGGCATCATACATAGTGTTCTTAAGGATGCATTGAGTAACTTAGAGAACCAACTATTGGTCACAAAAGAAAGGTTACTGCAAGCCTTGTCCTTAAATGATGATGCACAAAAGCTCATTGAAAATATTATTGGAATGATTCAATTGGAGGAGAGACAAGGAGGATTTGGGGAAAGAGACTCTACTTCTGAACTATGCATCATTAAAGGGAAACTAGAAAAGATAAAAGAAGATTACTTGCAGTTGTTCATGGATAGAGACCTTGTTCTCAAATTTGCACAAGAAAAGGTAGCATATGTAGAACAACTTCACATGGAATTAGGAGGATCATATTCCTTCCCCAGGACCACATGTGATTGGATGTGTGTAGCTGATTGCACACATGATATTTTGGATCAGTCTCATGTGCAAGGTGAAAATGATGAATTTTTAGAGTTGCAAGCGCTTGAAGGAAGACTTGTCATGCAAGAGGATTTCCAAGCACTAGTTTCGCTCTAGGGAGACTCATGAGATTTCTCTATGTGAGAAAGACATAGTCATGGAGGAGATTCCTATGTTCATTCCATTGGAACCAACCAGAAAAGAGATCTATGCATCCATTGATTGGGTGAATAGATACATAGCAGAGATGAAGACACCAAGAGGTAAAAAAAAATTGTGTTGGTTGTGGATTAATTGATGCATCTCACATTGTCTTGTTTTATGAGCAGCAACAAAAGTACATATGGCTACAATATGATGCCTCCAGTTCACATCCATCCATGGATTGGTTGGAAAGATACCCGACCAATATGGAGTCACCTTGCAAGAAAAATTATGCTTACTCTCGTAGTATGTGGAATGCAGTAGTGCAAGTAAGATGTGTGATGGTACATGGGGAGACACACATGTCTTCTCTTCCATTTGATCTTGATTGTTTAGTCATCCCATTGTGTTTGAAAAATACATCAGTCCTACTGCAGTATTATGAGCAGTTGAAGCATCTATGGATGTTATTTGATGCTTCCCTCATGCATAGAAGAGCATGGGAGTTCCACTTGAGTCATTTGGGTGGAACAAGTGATAATGATGTGAGCCATGGGACCAGAGTGCAATTGGCACGAGAGGAGCTTCATGTCTTATGGGAGAGGCTCACAGAGATTCAGTTCAACATTGGGAGTGATGAACTTCCAATATGGTGGTGGGATCCTAGCATAGCTTGGAGTGATATATTCCCACCAGTGACAATGATTTTTGGAGGAGTTCGACACAAGCAATGGGATCCTGGCATTGCCTGGTATAGCAGTTGAGTTGCTGGCACTGGAGAGCGATCCATCCATGCTTTCCAGGAGTCCATCTACATGGAGCATTGGTTCAGTTTCCTCATTATGAAACCTTATGATGGATGGAAATTCTATTCACTTCCTTGTTGGTTTGGGATCCTTCAGGAGGTTCCTTATGTGGAGACTATGCAGTGCAAGGATGATTGTTGTAGACACCTTACATTCATCAAGTTCATTTGGGACCCTAGGATATTTTTTGGACTCAATTGTTTCAACTGGGTTGTTCACGGAGAAGCATGGGGAAAGGATCCATCCCTTGAGGTTATAATCAAAGTTATTGCAACAGCAACATGGTGGCACTTCAATGAGTTTAGTTTAGAATTTGGAATTCCAATGGCTTTCAAGTTCAATAGCAAATCTTATGTATGTTGCAATTGTGGAGAACAATGTTGGTGATTTGGTTCATTTGAAGCTACAACCATATAAATAGTCACCATTAAAGAATGAGGCAAATAAATAGTTTGTGCATAAAGTTGGAGGGGGGGGGAGAACAGGTCCTACCACGTTCAAATTTAAAATTGCTTGAAGACAAGCAATCTTGGGTGGGGAGGACTGTAATGTCCCCAAAATTCTATTATTAACCTTTGAAGAGAAAAAATTAATTTTGGCTTATAGTCTCTATGTACAAATTAAATTATTCATGAAAGGATGATGTAGGCCCACAAATTAGAATATTTAATTATCAAATATTTGTTTAATGAGTTGGAAATGGTATAGATGGCTCAAGAGGGTGCATAGGAGGATGGGTGGACCCTTATGAGTTGTCTCCCTCAAATGAATCTAGAAAAAGTAGTTGAAAAGCAGGAAAGCAGCTGAAAAGTAGGAAAGCAGTTGAAAAAGCAAGAAAATCAACTAAAAAGTGGAAAGCAAAAAGTTTCCATATTTTGCTAATAAAGGCAGGGAACGGATTAATAACTATCAAGAAATCAAGCAAGGAATCTAGGAAATTTTTTCCTAATTTCAAATTAGAAAGGAGGGGGCTAACTTTTATTCTCTCATGAAAATAATATTAATTATTATTTTATTAATATTTTCATGAGAAAACTCTAGATGGAAAGAAATGGTAAATGAAGAGTTATAAAAGAGGTATGAGTGCCCCAATTCACATCTTTTTCCATTTTTTTCATTTGTTTTGAGAAGCTTTGTTCTTTTCACCCCTTGTCACCAGTTGGGAGACGTGCCCCTTCTATCCATCGTAGCTACTTGAGAATTCAGCTAGAGGTTGGCGAGGAAGGTATTCATCCTTTCTCACTAAATATTATTGTAGACATTTCATGTAATTTTCAGGTCCATTCCACTTCCATTCAATTGTGCTATTGTTCCAGTAGTTCGAGTGTCAGTTTCCAAGTGTTGTTTCCAGTATTGGTAATTGTTGGTTGGCGCTTCCTGAGCCATGAAAGTTGTACTGTACATATATAATATGTAATTTTCAAACCTCTATAATAAATCAAATTAGAAGTGCTTCCCTTTTTCTGCATTTCTATTTCATTCTTCAGCATTATTTCTCACCTATGCTCAATTTGTTTGAAAACTAGACACATTGTAAAATTGGTTGTAATAATCAGACTTTTGTGCATCCAAATTTCATTATGAAAGTTTTTGCGGATAGTATAAACATGGTAGGACCCATCCCAGGTGTTAAATATGAAAATCGTGACCCTCTAGTGCCACTTGGAGTCGTTTGGAAATCACCTAATTCAATTGTCCCAAATTTCAAACTTTCTCCTAGTTTCCCAAATTTGCATAATAACATCAAATATTTGACTCTAGTGCCTTCCTTAGCAAGTTGGGGTTGTTGTAATACTAGAGATACTTCCATTATTGCACCCAAAGTCATTGATTTTCCATATAATTCTTGGGGAAATTTCCTCTGATCATTTGGTTTTCCCAAACAGTCTGCTCAGGTGTGAGGTACTCTGAAAAGTGCAAGTTGTCGAAGTAGATCCTTGAGTCTACCTTCCCTCTAAGTCTTGATGTATGTCAAAGGGTGTTTCAAATTTCCTAAAGTTTGTAGAAAACCCTTGAGTCCTCCCTTGAGAAAATCATTAAGGTCTAGAGGTGTTAGGATCCAGTTGGAATCAAGCAATCTCCCTATGCCTTGTTTGGAAGAAAAACACCTAGTTTGAGAAATTTCAATTTCTTGAGTTAGGGGTTGAGTTAATATATCCATATTTTAGATTATGGACATTACAATTGTTCAGTACTAGAGTTGGCTCCTTCGTTTGAAGAGCCATCAATAGAAGATGTGCAAGGATCAATAACACAACAAAGTTAACTCGAGGACAAGTCAACCCTTGTGGTCAGGGCCTGTTGGCTCCTTCGTTTTTGGTAGAAGACAACAAAAGGAGGAAGAGTAAAGGACGATAGAAGAAATTGTAAACGGGATTTGTAGAAATATACTAACAACCGCAACCATTTTGGACCCACCCAACAAGTATAAATGGAAGTGGAAGGTAAGTGGAAGAGGAGGACAACAAACAAAGATGTGAAGAAGACCAAAAGCAGAGCAACCAAAGACATAGATAGTCAAATCCACGGTAGAGGTTTATGTATCTAGATTTTGGTTAGTTGGGTTTTTATTCCATGTTTTTTTTATGTTGCAATCGGTAGTTCCACAGTGATTGTAAGGTCATAGATTTGTGATGTAATTAAGTTCAATTGGTGTAATGAAGAAGGATTTTTGGGCCTCTAAATTGTATGTGCCATGTTGCTCTGTTCAATGTCAATCTATTATGCTCTTTAACCTTTTTCTATGAATAAAGTTAATGTTGCGATATTCTGGAATGAATAATGTTGCAATATCTTAAGACGAAATTTGTTGTGATTTGAATGTTAATAACCTTTCACAACTATATCCTTACAGTTAACCAATCCCTATCACACACAACTCTAGGTTGTGCTTCAGGTGAGACCTTCCCCATCCTTACAGTTAACCAATCCCTATCACACACAACTCTAGGTTGTGCTTCAGGTGAGACCTTCCCCTTCGAGGGATTGAAAATCCCAGAACACTAGACTACATCGGTGCCTTTGTTGGCAAATGCGCAAGAACCCGATCTCAACTTTGCCCCAATAGTAGGTCATTTAGGATTTCATAAAACCTATGAATGCACTAGGCAATCTTTCTTTTGGAAAAGAATGAAAAAGGAGAGATATAATTTTGTGACTAAATGTGACACATGTCAGAGGAACATGAGTGAGACAATGAAGACTCTAAGGGCATTATAGCCATTGCAAATCCTAGCTATTATTTGGATGAACATATCCATGGATTTTATAGTAGGTCTTCCAAAAGTAGACAACAAACCAGTCATCATAGTTCTAGTCAATTCAATTTCCAAAAATGTTCACTTTTGTGCCCTACAACACTCCTTTACTCCAACCATTGTTGACAAAGTTTTTTTGGATCAAAATTTTAAGCTCCATGTTATTATCACTTCCATTTTATTGGATAATGATTGCACTTTCACTAGCAAATTTTGGCAAGAGATGTTCACACTGCAAGGCCCCTAGTTGCAAATGAACACTTCTCATCCCCAAATGGATGGCCAAATAGATGCAATCAACAAGTGCGTAGAAACCTATTTGAGATGTTTTTCTTTGGAAAAGAAGCACCAATGGATAGAGTGTCTACCTCCAGCTAAATGGTGGTATAATACCACTTATCATGATGCTACAAAAAAATCCTACACGAAGCGGTCTATGTCCAACAACTACCTTCAATAGTTTCATATATCCTAGGGACCTTAATGGTGCATCCAGTGGATAGTATGCTTCACAATCACAAATCCATTCTCCACACACTTGAGGAAAATTTGGCTAGGGCTCAAAATCACATGAGCCACCAAGTGAACCAACATTGCTCAAAATGTTCCTTTGAAGTAAGGGATTAGGTGTTCCTTCGTTGACACCTTTATAAGTAGATATCTCTCAAAGATAAAGGTCATCAGAAGTTGGCAAAAATTTGTATGGCCCATATTAGATTATACAACACATTAGACATATGACTTACAAATTAGCTCTTCCAACACACTCCAAGATCCGCCCAATATTTTATGTTTCGTGTTTGAAGAATGTTATGGGGAAGCATATTGCCACATTCAAACTACCTTATCAAAGCTTGATGAAGAAGGATCCATTTGGCTCTAATCAGAAGCAGTTTTGGAAGCTTGAGAGTGATGTCTCTACCAAAGAACTATCTAAGAAGATCTCATTCAGTGGAAGGATATGCATCCAAAAGATGCTACTTGGGAACTTTCAACCATTTTGCAGCAGTTTCCCCATCTCCAATCTTAAGGGCAATATTGCATTTGAAGGGGGAGGAAATGTTAGGGTCCTATCCTAACCGCTTTACTTTGAGGATATTTAGGAGTACATTATTGATGTATGAGGCCATCTCCTTTGAATGAGGCTTATTAGATAATTAGTTGATAGTTACTCAATATAAAAGGATCTCTTTATTAATTAAGACCCACTAGGTGATTGACCCTCTTTGATGGTGGGACCACAAGTAGTTAGGATTTTTGGCTATTGATTCACTATATATAGAATGGAAGGTTGTGTAATGTGATCAATAATTATTATTGTATTCAGAGTTCTGCTCATAGGAGGTTGCCCCTACCCCCTTAAAGAGGCAAGTGAACATTGCCCTATCTTTTAGACATCACTAATACAAGAGTTATTTCTCAAGTTTCTCTATTTCTCTCTTGTGTTTTATGTCCAGCTTTAGTACTCTATCACATTATGTTATTTTTCTTTGTAATTCTAGGGTTAAGTACATTATAGGGTATGTATGATAAAACTGGACAAATGTATGAATCTATCAAGGTCAAAGTGTCAAACTATGGATTATGTTAAGGATAGCTCTAGGAATGATCTAATTATCTACAAGAGGGGAAGAGAGCCATTGAGCTTCTTTTGTGAAAGGATCATTTTACAAAAGTTGGAGACATATTGTATCTGCCAAACTAATCTATAGTAATAGTCAAAACAACCATACCATCATTGGAGATGGAGAGAACAAACAATCATGGCAGTCGCCCTTTCTCATGGTGGAGCACAAGCGTGAGTGGGATGATAACGGTTATGTAGAACATTGATAGGTATTTTTTGTGTTAGGGATTGATTCATAGTATTTTTAAGGATTCAAATATTATACTTATATGTAATATTCTAGATGACTATTGGATTGAAAAATTATACATATAGATATATAGGCGAATATTCAATAAAAACATATAATTTGTACTATTAAATTTTTTTATTTTTTGGCGAATTTTGGCAATTTAATCATATCTTATGTAAAAATAAATAAATAAAAAATTAAGCCAATTGACGAATATATTTTTCTTTAATGGCCAAAAAATAGCCAATAGGCAAAATTTCACCCTTACAAAATACCCTGGATTGATTCCACCCTAACCCACTACTAGAATCTATTCATATCTGCTGGGATTACGTTAGATTTAATGATGGTGCACTATTAGAACATGCCACTGTGAGGATTCCCATATTAGATACCAAAGGCACCATCCCTGTAGGAATCGAACTTGGGCCAATGATGGAAAACCACCACTAATGCCAAAAACAACATCCTCCTGCCAATTATGATGCCAAAGACAACGTCTTCCTACTGATTAGGATAAAGGTGGAAAGTGGTTATTAGAAAGTATCATTGAATTAATTAGTATGCTACCAATGCCATTTTGTGATTGATAGCAAGGAGGATCATGTTTGCAAAATGTCTTTATCTAATTGGTGAAATAGAATATTTGCAACAGTTTTTGCAAAATGTCATTTTTGGCTTGGTAGAATAAATGAAAATGCACAGTTTACCTCACATTCATTGATGCAAAATGTCATTTTTGGCTTGGTAGAATAAATGAAAATGCACAGCTTACCTCACATTCATTGATGGCTTCCCTAATGATTTACCTCACATTCATGGATGGCTTCCCATCTTTGACATAGAATAGTGCACCTCGAGTAGCATGGACTAACCAAACAACATCATTTACAACAACCAATTGAATTGAACTAACCTCTTGAGCTATGTGCATTCGTATATTGAACAATACATAAATATGATAAATATCACCTATCTTTGCCCAACATCATTTACAACAACCAATTGAATTGAACTAACCTCTTGAGCTATGTGCATTTGTATATTGAACAATACATAAATATGATAAATATCACCTATCTTTGCCCAAGCCAGAGCTACTTCCTTGTTCATATTGTCAGGTCCTTCATTGAATGAACATTACTTAAAACATGACATTTTAGGAAAACGTAAATGACTACAGTTATGAGGTATTATATTTACCCAAAATTGTAGTATGCCTACCAAAAAGTGGATGACATTTTGCATATAGAATCTTTGGAAACGAAATAAAGTTCCTTTGAACAGTAGTTATTTGACCTGCTTCGAAGTAATAAAGGAAATGAAGAAAATCTCAAAATGCATTTCAGAATTTTCAAGCTCCTTAAAAAATGAGAGCAGACTGTAGTTTGCACAACATTAGTATTTTTTCTCGGAAATATGGCTAAATTTAAAGTGAGCTGTACTTTCTTTTAAGTATGGTCAATGCACATAGGGAATTTCATCCCCAAACAAGCATTGTAACCAATCACAGGGAAAGCATTTTCCAAACCTAAAATCATTTACAGCGAAGCTTTTCTCGAGTGAAAAGAACTCTTACGAAGCTCACAATGTTCATGTCACTGGCTCCAATTCTGTCATGGAGTTTTCGTTCTATGATTTATCCAAATTTTTTACTCGTCTAGAGTGGCATACTTTTCCTAGGAAAGCTTGTTATATAAAAGCCTCATATTGAAAATGAAGATATGACTATTATAGAACACCTTAAACTCCATGCCTTTCTGATCGGAATAATCCTAGCCTGCAGCAATTCAGCTTGTAAAGCTCTTAAATTTCATTCTGCAACAAGGTTTTTCGGACTTCCACATTTTCCACATGTTGCAGGTCAAATTCAAAACTGGAATTTACAGTTATGAAAGCCAAAGTCATTGGTAATGGCAAGAACTGACTCCCCAGATAAGCAAGCGAAAATACCCATTATAGTCAGTGTCTTCAACCCATCCCTTCATGGTGTATGAAGCGTATTATATTCCTGATATGTAGAAAAGCAACCAATTGCAGTAAAATACCTTCATGCAGGGTCTATATGTTTCTTGCATTCCTGCCATAGGCCAAAAGAAAAAAAATATTCAATATAGTAAATGTAAAACACCCACTTGATCCAGATTAGTGGCCTGTACAGAACCCCCATGCCACAGTGAGAATGAGGGTGCCTAATAAGCCAGTTCAATCAAACTTCCTGGCATGTACACCAACATACCTATTAAACAAAAAGGAGTCATGCAGACATAGGGTAAAATTCCCATAAAAGTTGTAGCTGTTGATCCACCTATTTCATTCTTACTTGATCTACGATGTAGAACTCTTTTTACTATTTAACTTAATGGTGATATAACAGTTGTTACATTAAGAAGGAAGCACTTTTGTTCAACTAGAATATGCGAACCTTCAAATGCGAGCAGTATGCAAGAATCTCGTCTCATAAAAGCTAGTGACCTGATCTGCCATTGCCCACATAATAGCCTGACCAGGTGGTATCTTCATCAATCTAGGAAGCAATCCCTTCCACAAGGCCAACAATCCTTCTTGGGCATAAATTGTTCTGAGGGCATGAAAGAGCCCATGATACCTGACTTGTCCCGACCCAACAGACGCACCCTGAGCCATTAATCTTGTTTTCACGACATCACAAGGACCTGTACAAAGAGGACCTACTATTCCTGCAAAGAATCCTGATATCATGGACTGCCACGGCTGAAGAGCCCGTCCGTCACCTTCATGCTTCTTCCATAAAAGGCTGTCATTAGCACTCTTAGCAGTGAACATAGCTGCTTGATTGATTCCGTTGCGCATAACAGTTGGTGCTACACCAGCCCAAAGGCCTAGAATACCTTCGTTTCGAACAATGGTGGTTGCACAATGAATGGGACCTCTGTACAATTGCAACCCTTCTTGCTGTTGTAGCCTAATCTTTACAACCTGGTATGAAAATTTTCAAACTATATTGAATTATTAAAGCTCAAGAAACATAAAAACTATTAAACAACTGCAATGCCCTAGCTGAAGATATACAAAACTTGTGAACCAGATTAAACGTTATATCATTTATTGGTTTTGACTTGGCTCTGAGTTTCCTTGTAAAGACCACCAAGGGATGCCCATAGCTAGTTTGTTAGTTCTGTAATAATTTAGGGTGGCTGGAGGTTAGTTTTGATTAGAGTTAGTTATTTGTATGTCAGTGTTGTTCAGGCCAGCCCAATTTTTGTATGTAAATGACGTATGTTATTGTTATTCAGGGAAAATAAAGGATGCCATTGTTAATCAGGACAGCCTAAGTTTTGTACGAGAATAAAGGATGTCATTGTTATTGGGCCTCTGATTTTTGTTTTTCTTTATTTTTCTTTCTTTTTACAGAGACTACCCATTAAAACTCATGAAACTCCAGTGATGCACCGCTCTGGGGATTGTCAGGTAGAGTCGAGGTAGGAATGTGATGAAAATCAAGCCTGGTCTAAGTGTTATAGACTCCCATTGGCCTGCCTCTAGATCGCAGCCCAACCAACTATTGTTTTGTGCCTTTCTGATGAACTAGCCCAGACCCATATAGAATTGGGTTTCATATGTACCTCGAGATTGACCAAAATCGAGGTTGCATATATGGAATTCCAATGTTTGGTACTTGCACACTTTCTTTGAACTCAAGAGTCAAAACTTGAGATATACATCCTCAAGCTTTGCAACCTCAGCTGCATATAAACCTGGTTTTACATGAGTATGGACTGGTGGCCATATTGAATATTATTCAATGTTCAATATACCCAATGCACGGTGAGGGAGCACATACACAGAATTAATATTCAATACACGCAATTCACGAGTGCACAAAAAATTGAAGGATCACACCACCCTCAGCCAGGCTATTGAATGCAGCTAGCTTCCATCCAGATAATTGAGGGGCACGCACAAAGAATTACAATTCGATAGACCCAAAGCTCTGTCAGGAGACCCACTCACAAAGAGAAAATTAGAATTGATTGATCACCCCAACCCTCAACGAGGCTACAGAATGCACCTCAATCCACATGCATGCATAAAATAAAAATTGTGAAAAAGATACGGTTTATAGAAGGTGGCATTTCTTGCTTAACCCAACCTATCAATTGTGAGATAGAGGTGGTTTATATATTTTTTTCACTGAAATCTCTCATGCCAATCCCAAAACTTGCTTTGTTGTGCAAGTCCCTGCTTTGATGTGCAAGTCACTGCTGATGTGAGCATCCTTCCTCACTTTCTTACTAGCATTGCCCTGGTTTGGGTGTCACCTCTTCGTTCATTCCATGGTTACTATTACCTTGATTCAAAAGAAGCTTAGGACGCTATTGCTGACCTTTACTTTAGAGAAGACCCTTGATCCTTGATCGTTCCTAACTTTTTGACCGTCATATGGGGTGAAGCAATCTCTTCCACCCTGGTTTGGGTGTCACTCTCTTCCTAACATTACCCTGGTTTGGTTTGGCTGTGATGCCTTGTTTCTCACTAACATTGCCCTGGTTTGGGTGGGATGCCTTGTGGGTCTTCCTTGCCTTCCTTTTGGGATGCAAATCTCACCCCTTGGCCTTCACTACATTGCCCTGGTTTGAGTGTCATGCCTTACATATCTTCCTTGGCCTTCTTTGGCTTCCTTTTGGGATGCAAATCTAACCCCTTGGCCTTCCTTCGCTTCCTTTGGAGTGCAAATCTCACCCCATGTTGATGTGCTAGCGTCATTCCTCAATTTGTTATGCCATGGTTTGGGTGACATTGCTTGTAGGCCTCTTTGGCTTGTGATTGTTATTTCTAATGTACATATCACTGCATGTCTCACTACTACAATAACATATCCTATCATTTGAATACCCTCCTCCTTTGTTTTTTCACTGTAATATCTCCTATATCGTTATCATTCAAAGATCGTTTCTTCTCAATTTGGCATTGAGCAAAGGAATTTAGCATACCTCAAATGGAGTTACAATCAAGAGAGCCTCCAGTACGCCAGTTCCGAAGCCAGCCATGACTCGACCTGGGTTGCTGAGCTTTCCTGTAAATGGGTCTGAGAATGCACCCTGTAGCACAGCATTGGAACCCATTCTGAGCGAATACTTGGCAGTTAAATGAGTTGCAAAGGGTGTGAGACCTAACCACAATGCCCTCACCCCTTGAGCTTTGACAACACTGGTGCCGCAGTGGAAGAAGCCTCTGTACTGCCCTACTTTGTCCAATTGCAGCCTCGTCTTGATAACGTCAATGGGCTGAACACAGCAGGCTTCCACCATGCCTCCCACTGATCCTGACACTGCCTTCATGTACGCTGGGACGCCTGCTGCTTCCTTCAACTTGGTGGTTGATGAGGGATATGACATTGTTACTGAAAATCAAAATCAATTTATGATATACTAGAATGAGCATCAAGAACCCTAACTATAGTAGGCAGCAACAGATCATCTGAACAAGCACAGACCCATTATAAACAAGAAGGTACTATGGGAATGAGCATCAACAAACTGACTAGAGTAGGCAGGCAACAAATCATTCTGAACCATCACAGCCCCATTATAAACAAGGACGGATGGATTCACAGGACTAGCAGAGGGAGGGTGAGATTCGAGAGAGATCAACGAGATGGTGACAAATATTTCGTGTGAGCGGGCAGCTTGCCATGCGTGACGCAAAACCATAGCCAAATGGAGGGTCAGGGTTATATGATCCATGCCTAAAGATTTCGTCAGTATCAAACGCCCTTGGATCACAATATTAGACTTTTGTCTTCACAATATTGGATCTTTGTGTATTTTGTAAAGCACAATATTGGAACTATGTGATTGCTGGTAAGAAAAGAAAAACACAAATTGTTAATGTCGTCACTGTGTGGATACTCCCACCCACTGTTCTATCTCCACTCACCAACAATATGTGTTTTTCACTCTCATTCACTAATTAATTTGTCTTTTTTAATTGTTGTTCTATAACCTATGTTGTAATTCGACATTATTGAATGGGATTGTCTAGATTGTGATTACATTACAACTATTTGTGTTTTTCACTTTTACCCACTAATTAGTTTATCTCTTTGAATTGTTCTAGAAATTTTGTGTCATGGTGATGGAACACGAATTGTGACTTAATTCTTACTGGGTGGAGTTGTCCCAATAGTGACGACATTACAACAATTTGTGTTTTTCACTCTCACCCATTAATTAATTTATCACTTTGTGTCATAGTGATGGAACACATTCTTAAATTTTAAGATTTGAACTCATTGTTTCTTTAATATACTAAAAAAAATCACTCTCACCCCTTATTAGTCCCTGCCTGAAACATTTATTACTCTGCATGATTTTTTAGGGATTTTAACCAAAGTTTTTGGGGATTTTTTTTGTTTTGACCAATTAACGGTTCAAGAGCTTTATTTGGCCTCATTTCTAGGCGTCCAAAATTAAGTAAGCGAACCTGGACACCTGGTAACCGACATTAATGCAGGAAGGCACACGGCCTTGAGCCATGCACTTTGCCATCTGCTTCATTCTTCTTCTGATAACTTACTGTGCACCCAACGCTACAATAGAATACAAGAAGAAACCCTCTTGCAGGGAAATGCACTGTAGTAGAAGCAATGAAACAGAACAAAACCCTACCTGTAATGATTAAGGCATTGTTAGTGGTGACTTCTGTTTGCTGCTGCTTCACGCCGGGGCCTGCTTGAGATCTGAACCAGAGGTGGAGGTCCCGCTCGTCTCGATCCAGAATAATCAATCTAATCATTAATGGCAGCAGCTGCTCTGTGCATTTGATGCAGACTCTTGTTCAAGACTTATGTGATACTTTCGAGGGATGTGGATCTCTGCGCGATTGAACCGGAGACGACGTGCAGGTTAAGGTTTTGGTTGCGGAGTTCTTCTTCTTGTTGTCATTTTTTTATTTCATTTTCGCCTAGTCTCAGCGTTTAGCCATTAGGGTTTCTATCTTATGTGCGTGGCTACCATGTCTGGTCTAGTTTGCTATGGATCTGGGCGTTTTTGAGTTCGTGGCATGCTTAACGTATTTCGTATGCTAGTCTTCTACTATTCTCTTCGTGCGTCGGTGGTATCCTCTCCTCAGCAGCCTCTTCTCTCTCGTTCTCCCTTTCACTTGCATATTCTCTTACTAGGTCTGCCAACCTGCTCTGTGTGGCATGTATTTTAATGACTTTGACGTGAGTTGACTTGGTGCATGTTATAATTGTAATTGCATGTTCCATTTGTCAGGTAAAAAACACGGGGCCAAGAAATTGAGCCACTGGCAAGGAATGTTAGGGATGGCATGTATGCTTTTGTATGTATCGTTCTCAGACTCTTTATATGCTGTTGTATGTTTTCCTCCAAACAAATATAGTACAGCCATGAATGGTGGTTATTAGAAGGAAAAGTTAAGTCTGTGCATCATAAATTAAGCTAGTGTAGTCATGTGCTTTGTGCAGTTGAGAATTGTTCCTGAATTAGTGTTTTTTTAAGCAATTAGTTCTTGTTTTATGCCATCCAGAAAGATAATTATTACATTACAATAAATTGCAAGATCACTAAATTCAATTTTTTCCTGGACGTGCTCTCTATGAGTTACATCTTGTTAATCTTTAGTCAAATTGGGTTCGTTATATTGTTCTAATGATTTTACACAGCATTTTCTGTTGTTTAGGTATGTTAAAAAATTCTGAAAGTACTTAGTGTCTTTTCTGTTGTTATGTATTTTATAGTAGTGTCGCTTACCATGCTTTACTCCAATGTCTTTGTATTATGGTGCAAATCATGCCATCATGTCATATATTTGTATGATTGCAATAAGGTCGTTATGCAACAGTGGAGCCCTAATCTGAAGAAATAGTGGCGGCAAGCCATGGTTTCTCTTGCACCACTATGGCTCTTTATGGATTTGTCTACACATATTCTACATTGCATGACCACACATAATTTTCCGTCGAGAAGACTTCAATGTGTATGTAGCCGATTCTTTAAAAGTTTTGAATACAGTTATATACGGTGCAGAGTAGTAATTTTATCGGATTATATTGCAACTGCCATCCTACATCATTAAGTTCAACAACCCAGACCATTATTGCTTGCCAGATTTGGTCGCCATCGTTCATTGCTAGACAAATGGATCATTGTTGAAACCAATTATCTCAATAAGAAGGCACACGATCTTGTAAGTACAAAAATCCATTCTCAACCTTTAAATTATGTCAAACAACAAACACATTCTATTAAACTAGAGACTTCAACCTATATTTTAGCTCAAAGATCTTCAGCAATGTTCCAGAACCTCTAGAGCATATAGTGCACAAATAATTTGGCCTAATGATGCAACTTTTTAATTTGTCCATTGAATTGTTTGTATGCTAATTTCTTCTCAACGATTTGAATAATTTATGATAAATCTTCGCTTTTATCAGATGTCCAGTGAAGTCATCCTGAATTCTGCTTGATTTTATGTACTCTGCAGGTTATTCGGTGGCTAAATTTTCCAATAGAGATCTTCTTTTTATAGGGAGGATGCTAGGAGAAATACGCTTCTAGACTCATTCTATTTTTTTAATAGATTTTCTTGAAAATTAGCTTCCTATTAAGACAATGTGCCCTAAATTTAAATATGTAGTGTACTTTTTCCCAATTTTGTTGAAGTAGTTGGCGATATACTATAATATTATGAAGCAGGTTGCTCCAATTTAGTTAAATCTACTATAATATTATGAAGCAGGTTGCTCCAATTTAGTTTATTTTGAAACATTTACTTCGAGAAATAGGTTCGTGCATGCGACCGTTGTGTTAGCAACTTAAGCTGCAATTTCAAGAGAAAAGATCATGTAATTTTAACTTACTTCATCCCATAATTTTGTTGCAGTTGTAATTTTAACTTACTTCATCTGATAATTTAGTTGTAATTTTAACTTACTTCATCCGATAATTTTGTTGCAGCGGCCAAGTCCTTTTCAAACTGGCTGGCGAGATACAACACATACAACCCTTCTTCTTCTCTTGTTCTGAAATATGTGCAGCCTCCCAAGCAATCATTTCCCTCTTTGATGCCAATTCCAACACTTTCTCCTCTCCCTCTCCCTCACCCTCACCCTCACCCTCGCATTCTCTCTTCTTATTGTACTTGTAAATTTGGAAGCCGTTGGAGACATATGCAGAACCGAGTGAATGGCCACCCTCTGCATCTTCTTCTAGTACACCTGGAACTCTACCACAACCTCGCTTACCAATCTCTTGGAACTCTACCACAACCTCCCTTACCAATCTCTTGAAAAACTCTAAGATGTTTTTCATCAAAACAAAAAGGATTGTACCCACACTTTTCCTTTTGTCCCTCCCGAAAAACAATCTTTCTTAAAATATTCGCTTTGCTCTAGCACGGGCTAGAGTCCTGCAAAATGCTAACCTCTACTTTCTATCCCTGCGGCCCTAGTTTTCTTGTCCAAAGCTTCAGAAAAAGTTAAAAATGAAATGGATGGATGTCGTGGAGCATAATTCCTTCTCCCAGCCTGATTGCCTCCACATTCATTAACCTATAGATGCATCAATGAATATATACAAAGCCACAAGTTAAAATGTAGAAACAGAATCTAGAAAGTACTTACAACCATTTTTTTGCAAACTAATATTGCTTGAAGATGTAGAAAGTGAATGGGAGAGGCTTCTACCATAACTATGTTGGTGTACAATACGTGGTTATGTTGTTGTACAATAACTGGTTTAAGACTTTGGCTTCTGTAAGCCATGTCCAGGTTGTTCATATTACTATGGAATGTGAGGTATATTACTATGGAATGCAAGGTTTATTTCTTGAAGGAATGTGAGTTTTATTACTCGTATTATTATATGAAGAATAGTGACTCTACTTCAGATTCATTGAAAGAGTTGGGTATAGTATTGCTCTTTGAAACGAACAGGTGGATCAACAAAATTTGGACATCACTTGAGACAATCTTATTACAAGTTTCTGCAATGGCCCAACAGGCCAACCTAGTATTATCGTAACAACACTTGGCATCCATGTTGATAGCCGGTAGCCATATGCAGCACCAAATGTATCTTGAGTCAAGCAAAAGCGACATGTAGCAAATAATTGGGAATTGAGGGATTGTTCATTATTACATGCCACAAAAGCACCGTGAAGACTTTTGATGTCTTAATGAAGGATTGGATTGAGTTAGATCTGACCTGATTCTTTTTCCATTTAAATCTATTTGAAATTATTTCCAGGTGTTCCAAGTAAGTGAATATCTTATAAATTTATTTTAAATTTAATTGCTTTTAACAATGGAGAGTTTCAACGTAACTATTTGTTTATTAAATGATTTGTTTTTGAAGGTCAAGGAAGATTTTAGACCACGCTATCAAAACGTCAAGGCCATTACTATCAAATCATTACAACTTTCAATATTCTGCTAGATAAGGACATTTGAATGTTACATTTCAACATGTGAGCATCATCTAATAAGGGTTTCAAAATAATAATTTCCACGATGGAGAGGAAGCATATATAATTATAGCTTTATAAAGGGCAATTTCATGTCATCTCCAGTCTATGCTAACACCAACTTGTTGCTAAATCCACGTTTCAATTAAGGAGCAACATGCATCCAGGTATGTCATTGAAAGAGTCCATGTATTCGTTGTTTTAGCTACCAATCGAACACCACGTCTTGTTATAGAGTAAGACAGTTATCTTAACACATTCATGAGGGGAAAATATTATCAAACTATCGAATCAAGGAAGAAAGTGCTTTCAAAGAAGTCTTGTGACTCACTATCCATTTTAATTATTACTATTTGACATAATGCATTGAATGAATATTACAGACATCCTAATCTCTCAACATCCTAATCTCTCAACAAATTAGGGATAAGTTCCTTGACCCTAAATTTAATGCAGGTAATAATCTCTTTAATTAGACTTAATTAGATTGATTGGATAAGTGCCTTGACCCTAAATTTAATGCAGGTAATAATCTCTTTAATTAGACTTAATTAGACTGATTTAGAGAAGGTTGGCATTTTTAGGTTAAGAACTATTAGAATCTAATGGGGATTTGAGCGTAGTTTCTGGTCATTCTTTATTATATGTAATTAGGTTTGTCTTGTTATTCTCTATCTCGTTATCTATAGAAAATGAAAACACCACTACCCACTTTCTACCCACTTTCTGGACTCATGCAATAATCACTTTTATGACTTGGCATTTCTCAAATATGACTTTTATAACTTAGCAAGGACTTGAAGCTCTGCTTCTATCTCCCTTGTTAATTTATCAATTTGAGTCATGGTGATGGAACACACATTCTTAAATTTTAAGATTTGAACTCATTGTTTCTTTAATATGCTAAAAGAGAAATAGATCATTAATATTGTGAATGTTATCTTAGAGTGGGTTTCACATGCTATGAGAGCGTTATTGTTTCTTTAATATGCTAAAAGAGAAATAGATAATTAATATTGTGAATGTTATCTTGGAGTAGGTTTCACATGCTATGAGAGCGTTAAAGGATGTAGGGAATGTAACTAAATTTGAAAACAAGGATAAGTGGATGAGTGTAGGGGAGACATAAACATTGTTACTATGGGTATTTCAGGAAGAAAGAGGTCACATTGTATATGGGAAAGTTGATTGGACATTATGGAGAAGGAACTAAGTTTTAAGAGTTTAAATTAGGTAGTGAAGTGGTTGTACTTTGCATTTAATTAGTAATGGAGGGCGTTTTAAAGAAGGTAAAAGAAATTACCATGTGAGAAAGATTATATTTTTGAATCAAATGGTAAGAAATATAGGGAGTCCTCATTATTAAACTCATCATTTGTGTCATCAAATGAGTTGAGATTAAGATATTGCATTATAAATAAGGAGTAGTAGGTAATTTAGGAATGATGAACTTTTAATAATTTACAATCTCCATGCCCATCATGCACAGATCAAGAACTAAAATAAACAAGCTCATAAATACACAAAAAAATGGATAGTCTCAACCACCACAAGTGAAATGTCAAAATTTTGTTTACTAAAATGGGAGCAAGTAGGAAGTCAACCCATGCTAAATAGTAGACCTTGTGACTAAGGAAAACCAACCAAATTTTTTGTGCACCCTTGAGTAAACTAATGTAACATCATCGGTAAATCAAACAAATAGAGAGACACAAAATATAGCAATGGCAGAGCAGATAGGTAGAACTCATAACTACACAAATAACTCTATCCAAAGAAAGTAGAGAATGTGTTTAACATGGAGTAAAGAAAAAGATTGGATGAATACCTTCTCTATATAAAATGTTAATGAATTACCTTCACCCATCCACATTGTAGAATGTACCTCACTTATTTTGATACAATAAACAAGAATACTAATTAAAATTATACTAGCTTGTTCGAGTCTCTTCTCAATGTCATAGACATATTTACTAAATGATCAATGACTTCATATAAAATATGAATGTTAAAAATGACGACAAAATTTCTTAATCCTCAAACTATATTAACTCGAAAGACCTAGATTTGAATAATAGTTATATTTTCTTACAAAGTTAATGAGTTTATCCTCGTGTTTAAGGTGTGAGTTAATCATAGACAGTAGAATTGCTACCCTAGGGAAATATATGTGTACAAAAGTTGAGAAGATGTTTGTATCACTTTCAACAACCAATCTAACATGCCTAAGTAAAAGTGTGTATAATTCAATTTGGGGATTATTTGATCCAAGTTGCTGTTTGAGAGCCATTTCAACGATCCTAAATCTACTACTATATCAAAAGTTGCATTGAATCTTGCAAGTTTGTAGGCACTAAACCTTTGGCGCATTTTTCAAACCCTTCTTATTCCTTTTTTTCATTTTGGACAACTAGCATCCCTTTAATGGGCTTGATATACCAAACTTTTAGAGCTTAGAAAAAGCATTCCAAAGGTTCAAAGAGTGCCCAAAATGGAATTTGTACGTGGAAGTTATGGCCTTAGGATGTTGGGGTTCCATTAAATAGGCTCCTTGGGGACAACATTTCTTTTTCCACCTCTACACCTATGGCTAGAGTTTTTGGAATTATTGTAAATTGTAGTTACAGTTCCTTGTTATATTTTTTTGTAAATCCATTCAACATACACATATATTCTTAGAGACAACAACCACCATTCTATCCATTGTATCTCTATAATGTTTTCCACCATTAGTTGAGTAATAGAATTTGTTTTTTACCATATCTTTGTGTTTATTTTTTGCATTATTGTTGTTGATCTAAAATGGATCAATATATGATTTGTCATCCATTTGGTGTTTTTTGGGTGGAAATATTGGATGAATTGGCTTATAGGGCTCATTTTAGGGGCAAGTCTTACTTTGTATATTTGGGGTCTAGTACCTTTTGAGGTTCGTTTGAGGGATTAAAAGATGTTTTTTTTTGGTCAAAATTTTATGAACATAGTTCATACTCCCTCGACATTTTTCTACACTTTGATATCTTTCCAACAATATAAAAATCACCTCAATTGGAGTTCGTATGAGGAAGTTATGTCTCACGCAAGTTGACCTATCTTATTGACCACCATGGTATCGAGTGGATTTCACATTAGTTCTCATTACCCACACATGTGGAGCTAATTACTTGTGGAATTTCAAGAACATTCTATAGGGTCCAAAACCCTAACCCTAATCGAGAGTTGATGCACACAAAAACCCTAAAGCTAACCCTAGATGGCTATCAGGACATTGCTAAATTACTGGGCCAATAGAAGAGGAAGGGGGTTCCATTCTTCTGTATTATTGTATTGTTCCATAGCTGAGGAAGAACTACGGAGTGGATATTAGAGCATAACAGAGGAATTAGGATATCATATAGCAGCCACACACGCCACAATTTCATAGGTAGCTCCATAAATAGCACCACTTTCTTTGTATTTGCATTGCATATTGGAGAAGAAAATGAAAAGGGTTAGTCCTCACTTCTAGCTGGTTTTTTCCCCATAGTGGGTTTTCCCAGGGTATTTTTTGTGTTATTTGTGTGGATGTGTTATTTTTATCTAGTTATTTTTCTTTCAATTTCAGTATATTCTAGCATTCAACGAGATTAAGCTAACAACAATGAATCCTAAATAGTCAATAAACATTGTATAGATAAGAGTTTGTAGAAATCTGTAATATATATTGTGACAAACTGTTCTAGTGGAATATCCATGGAATTTTATAGATCACTTGTCTTTAATTTTGTTCCCAATCCAATTCATATCAGACATATTAGAACAAAATTCTCTCTATTGATTTTTTCATACATATCCCCAACAAGGTCAGGGTACAAGAAGTAGAAACCCGAGTTAAATGATCCTTTACATAACATTCCTGACTAACCTAAGTAGCTTCATATGGTAGGAAATAATAAGACCACAAATTGCATGGTATCCTATCAAGTTGTTTCTTTGAGAATCCCTCAAGTGACAAAGGAATGCAATCATGGATCATTTCCCAAATTCTTTCCCATCAATGACAACATCATCTTCATGTATCAACTCTTGTATAGGACTGACACCCTTCAAAGTACATGCTAATTTTAATATCTACCTATTTGAAGGAAAAATAAACACAAATTATTTGGAGAGGTAGTTAGACTAGTTAGAGGGTTAATCCTTTATTCATAATTCTTCTAAAAATAAGAAGATTATATTCGCATTCATAACTTCCCTTCCCTATGTCAAAAACTTGTGGGGTTCTCCTTTCAATAAATATTTTGGAGATGGTTCTGAAGCATATGTGGCAGAACCCAATTGAGGGGATTTTGTCGATGCCCTAAAAGAGTATTATTACCTTGTTGGAAACTATGACGATCAACTCATGAGATGTACAATAATTTTCTTGCGTAAACACTAGACTATGTAGGAGACACCAACACCTTCCATACTATGCACAAAAAACTAGGTATCAAGGATTCTAAGTAGCACATGGTTCTCAAGTACCGCAACAACCTACATAAATATATACAAATGTAAATGTGACTTTTTGATATCTCTTCACTAGGATTTTATTACCGTTATGCTACCAAGTTTGAGTGTAAGAAGGAGTGTGGGGTTGAAAATCTAACTCAACAATACAAAGGTAAAGGAAACCCTAACTCTCAAAATGAAGGACAAAAAAATATAAGCAACCTACATACAACAAATCGAAGTTGTGTGCTAAGAAGAAGAATGAGAGATCAAGGGAACATGAAAATGGCGTGACACCTAGAAATCCCATGGAAAATTATAAATGTCATGCTATACAATGTTTATTTGAAGAGTTGAAAGCATTAAACATGATTCATCCCCAAATCCACTAGAAACCATGGATAGGAGAAAACAAATCATTGATGAAAAAATTGATGTTGTTATTTTCACCATTAAGATCCAACCAAAGTAACTAAAGGAGATGAAGAAGGTGAGTGACTCTTCTAGTCATAGATGTGGCTTAAGAAAATACTATTTCATTTCACAAAAACAACCAGAAGAACTTGATTTCAATACAAGTAATCAAGAGATGAAGCTTCCAACACCATTACCAGGTCATCAAGAAATGAAGCTTCCAACACCATTACCTCCCCAGCTATACATTATTGTTTGGCTATGAAAAGGGAGATACATTCACACCAATCAACAATGTTACCTACATTATGACATAAATCCCTTTAAAGATGAGGTACCTTGTGAAATTTCCTCTCTTAAAGTTTGTGATGTTCTATTAAGGAACCCATGTATGTGGAAGCCCGGTGTTGTTTTCTAGTCTAATATGGTAGTGTCATTCTTACCTTAGGAGATGATCTCTACATGACACCAAAAGTATCCTTAACTACCCCATTCTCTGTGATCATTTATAAGTAGTGTAGGAAGATAATCTATTAGACTAGGGGATTTTGCCTCTTTATGGTCTAGTTAGAAGGAGCAAATAAAACCCCCACAACTTCCAAGGCCTCTATCAGGGGTCTCTCTATGTAGCAAAACAATGGACCAATTAGTGGAAGAATATAGATACATCCTCACTCCCCCTACATGCATATCTCTACACTGTCAAGTAAAGCATGAAATCATTTTGATACATAGGCACACCTTTTCCCAACAACATGATGCAAAGATGCTTCATCATGGAGAATGGTAAGACTTTAGGCACTAGATTCAAGAATTAATACAAAAGGACCATGTTATACTGATTCCTTACCATGTCAGAGCCCAAGTGTATGGGTTTAGAAGAAGGACAAGACACAACAACTCGATATTGACTACAAATACTTGAACAAAATCATAGTCAATATCCGGTACCCAAAGCCCCACATTGATATCTATTAGTCTAGTTCAAAGGTCCTCAGTTTTTTAGTGAGATTGATATTAACTTAGGTTATCAACAAGAGCCAATCAAGCAAGTTGATGTGTGGAAGACAAAATTCAAGTCTAAATAAGGTCTCTTCAAATGGTCGATCATGCCGTTTGACTTAAATAATGCACAAACAACATTCATGAGGATGACAAATGATATATTGTCACCATTCCCAAACTCTTTTGTGGCATTCTATTTAGACAACATCATCATCTTAAAAAAACCTAAGAAGCATCTAAATCACATTCAATAAGTGCTTAGAACCCTATGACAACACAACTTATATGGAAACATGGATAAGTTCTCATTTTACATGAAAATAATACAATATTTGGCATGCATCATGAATGCACATGGTGTGCATGTAGATCTAGGAAAGGCACAAGGGATCTCTAATTCATTATTCACTATCCCTAAAGAGACTAACATATCTCCATAGCTTTTTGGGACTCACCAACTTACACTACAAGTTTGTGTTGGGTTCTCTCATATTGCTTGGTCCCTAAGCCAGGGGGGCAAGTGTGGAGCAAAGGCCAATTTTTTTTGTTAATCCAAGGAAAAATAGAGATCACTTAAGGATATGAAGTGTCACCACTACTTGACACTATTCCTCATTTTCATGATCTACATCAATCATTCAAATTAATACATTTTCCTCATATTATGTCATCAATACAATGATCACTTATTGTGCACATCCAATTTCCTATGATAATGGTACATTGCTTGACATAGTTCATGAATTCCCCACTTTCCTCCAAGATGTACTTCTATTGCTTTTGGATAATCTATATGTTACTTCAAGCAAGCATGCGAAGATGATTTGGGAAGCACACTACAATTAAGTGGTAGGGAACTTTGCATGGAGAAGACAATGATACTTCTAATAAAAAATATCTAACCCAAAGTTAGTAGGTATATTAGATATTGTATTACTTGTGCCAATGCCAACCCTACAATCAAGAAGGAAGCAATGTAACTCTTCCTACTCTAGATCATCCTTTAGAATCAAAGTCCATGGAATTTATGTCAAGCTACCCTCTACCAATCATGGTCAAGGTTGTATTTTCATGGTTGATTAGTTTTTTAAGATGGAAATTTTGGCATCATGCTAGAAGTGTGTCACAGTAGAAGGCATCCTGACCTTCCTTTCACGCATTATAAAGAAGCAAACACATGCTTGTAATTGGAAATATTGACACGATTATTAGACTTTTCCTATGTCGTTGATGTAGGTATTTTGGAAACAATTATGTCAATGATGTAGATATGTTATTAAAACCTAAATACAGTTCCTTTCTTAAGGATTTTGGATCTATATAAAAAATTTAATATTTAGGGGGTGAATGTTTTTCATTCTTAGGCATTTCCATAAGGTTATATGTAACTATTGATTAACCTTGATTTGAGATTTAATAATTGTGTGGCCACCTTTGTGATAAAAATGGATGTCCCCTAATGTATAAGGTGAGGATAGTAATGTATAACCAAAATGCATCATTTTTTTCAGGTACAACTATTTGGAAAAGGAAGTGAAGAGGAGCATCTGGATTGGTTGGTTGATGTTGCAATGGAAGTGTCATGTTTACCTCTACAAGTGTGTTTGTTGAAGTATTATGGATCTTATTATGTGCATGACATAGAGATACAAAATAACATCATAAGGATGTGGAACCTAGATCTATGGTGACTTTTGGTGTGTAGGGTGCACCTTGTGTCAAGCTACAAAATTATAGTAATAAATAATAAACTCCACAACTCACTTAAATTATTGACTGGGGGACATACAAATTTCAGAGACATTGTGCAATATGTATGCAACCTATAGAAATGAATCCACTAAGATAAAAGATATTCAAAATCCCTAAACGTTCTAGTTTATGATGTAATAGTAAAGTGCTTGGCTTCCTATGCACAGGCAATAAGAAGTAAACTTAGCCTCATTCAACATAATCTAGAGGGATGATTCTTTTTATCTTCACTTCATGTAGTTTTCTTGAAGTTGGATGTTGTTTGATATTATTACACCACTGAAATGAGGAATTGAGGTAAATACCAATTTGGTTACTACTTGTGCATGCACTAATTGAAGCTAGATAGAGAAATAATACTTATATCCATAAGAAATTAAAGAAATCACAAAACCATATGATCAAATGTTGTAATAAGAAGCTATACTATTAATGATTGCAATCAAAATAAAGAACACAAGATTGTAAGTAGTTGAACTAAAAAAAATTGTAACAATGATAAGAAAGTACTACAAAATTTATCATGAATTCTTAAAACAAAATTGAAACTAAATATTTATTGAATAGTGGTGCATTAATTGCATATATATTAACAACTCTAACACTATGTTCTTAGTTGAAAGGTTTCAAGCACATTCACAATATCAAGAGTGGAAAATATTGGGGCCCCAACTCTTCCATCATGAGCTATATATATTGTGAAATGATTTGGATCCTTCACTAGAAGAGCTCCAATGGTTCTATCAATCAAATTCCTAAATGGAAAGAGGCTATTTACCTAAGTGAGCTCCCACTCATGTATAGTTGGGTTTGGATATGTATGGATTTCCTCTCCTACTAGACCTAATCTATGATTTAACATAGATTTGAGACTTTAACTCCAACTTGATTAATGTCTATCTCTTGAAGCTTGATAAATCGCCTGATCATCCTCATAAATCAGGTGACATGATCCCATGAATGCCTACATCTATAGCTAGATCAAATTATTTTTGCATCTTTTAGAGATGAAATGGTTACATGGAGTATCAAACATCCTACTAGTGGGAGACACGTGAAATCAATTATAATGGATAGTAAACTAAAATATCCATGATACCTCAGTGTCATGTCCCCAATTGCTTCTATGGTCCATGGGGGTGATTTTGGCCTAAGTCACCTAGGCATTAATTAATTAATTAATGGGTGAATGTGGAAATTATCTTACGGAATATGCCTAAAGGTATATTTGGGTGATTAAATGGATAAGGTGGGCTCCCCTGAAGATATAAACCCAAAACTAAGTATCTAAGATGAATTATTAATTAATTGGGGAGTTTTGAGCCAGGCTACTAAGTTTAATTAAATAATTAATTATGGTTTTGAATTTTGGAGAAGGAATTAATTAATTTTATTAATTATCCTCATTGATTAATATTTTGGCAAGTGGATGATATGTACAAGGCAAGGAGGGTGCAATAGGGTCAAGGTGGACCTCACTCACCCAATTCAAGAAGATAGAAACATCCATGTGTCAGCCAAAAGCAGGAAAGAAGGAAAAATAGGAAAAATATGGAGAAAAACAGGAAAAAGCATAAAGCTGGAAAGTTTAAAAGATGGAAAGAGAAAAAAGTTGTCAGTTGGAAAAAGGCAGGAAACATCTAAGGAAAGGAAATGCGCCCTTGCTAATTCAGTGAGGAAACACAAAGCAAGCAAGTCAGGAAAAGAAAGAAAGGTTTCCTTCTCTCAAAGAATTCGCCATCCCTCTCTCACACGTGTGGGTTGGCTTGTGGAGGAAGCTACTTCATCTATAAAACAATGGATCCATCTCCCATTAAGAAGTTTTGATCATTTGTGAAATTTTGCTTGAGAGCTCTGAGCTTCTCTAGTGTTGAGAGATGTGCCTCAACAATCTTGGGAGATGTGCCCCAAGTTATTGACAGGTTACCAGACTAATTCCATAGGTGCATTACACTGTTGATCAGATGTTCCTCATCCACATGTACATATTGACCAGTCATCAGAAGAGTTCATAACATCCAGAGGTGCTTGAAGTGAAGGAATTGCTAGATCTTGTGAAGATGAGGCTCTCAGTTTTGAAGGAGGATCTCAGTTCAGTGAGGGAGGATAGTGCGCAGCTCAAGAACTATGTTTTGGACCTGTAGCAGCTTATACATCAAATTTATCAGAGATATGACCCTTCTCCTACCCTTCCAACCCTTTCTCCTCTCTTGTGGGGAAAAATTAGTAGATCTTGTGAAGAGGAGGCTCTTAGTTTTGAAGGAGGATCTCAGTTCAATGAGGGAGGACAGTGTGTAGCTCAAGAAATATGTTCTGGAACTGTAGCATCTTATACATAAAATTTATCAAAGATCTGACCCTTCTCCTACCCTTCCAACCCTTTATCCTCTCCTGTGGGGGAAAACTAGTAGATCTTGTGAAGAGGAGGCTCTCAGTTTTGAAGGAGGATGTCAGTTCAATGAGGGAGGAAAGTGCGCAGCTCAAGAACTCTGTTCTGGACCTGTAGAATCTTATACATCATATTTATCAGATACCTGACCCTTCTCCTACCCTTCCAACCATTTCTCCTCTCCTATGGGGGAAAACTAGTTGTGGAAGGTCTCCTGTGCAACCCTTGATGAATTTTACTGTAAAACTTCTTCCACTTTTGTGAATTCGACCCAAAAATAATTTTGAACTGTTATCAGATTTTTTTATATGTACTGGACTGATATATGAAGTTTACTGGTGATTTTGGCACCTCCAGAGATTGAGACTAGTTTTCCTAGTCAATTGGGGAATTGCAACAATGGAGGGTAGAAAATATTTGTAAGATATTTTTTAAAAATTCTGATTCGATCAAATAAGATTAAATAATTTATAACAGAGATATTTCAGTCATAAAAACAGAGCATTATTTCATTTACTGATTTTTACCCTTCTTTGACCCTAAACTAGCTCAATGGGCATCATTTATTGACTAGTTTTAGTAAAACTCTTAGTATGTTTAACCATTAATGTATTTCTCTGTTCGAATTCTTTCGTGTGGTCAATATATCAGTAATTAACATTCCCATTCTCTGTTCATAATATTTTGGAAGCATTTCAGGCCATTTGGAAAGCTCTGTAATTTCTCCCTCCCGACAGTCCTGACTAACTAGTTTTGGCCAATACTCTTCCAAACCTTTCCAAATTCACTAGTACATTATTCCAGTGCATTCCACAAGTTAATTTACTTTTATACCTCTAACATTAACTCTGAGGAACCCCGCCCATTCTATTATGCATATGCCAGATGCCCAGGAAGCCTCGAAGTAAGCAACAATCCCACACTGTTGTTGAAAAGTGAATGGATCTTGTACATAGTGCATAGGACTCACTGTACATTTCAGTCTTATCCTGCTGCTACACACTTCCCCATACAAATTCCAGAACTGAAAGTCCATCCTACCATCCTCACTTCTTGTTTCAATCCCCCTCACTTACACCCTACTCAGTTTAAGAAAATTGCTTTAAAAAATTCACTAGTAAAATTTTGATAAAATCTGAGTTTGGAGATAATATTTTGGCCAAATGTTGGCTGGAATATTACACTTAGGTTTTCAATCATCTTTAGTGCATATGAATTCAATAAAGCATAATCATGATGAAATATCCAAGACACAACATGTATTGATCATAGTCCTTTGTAATTAATCCAAACATGTAAATTTAAATAGCTTGTTTTAAACAATATTTAAACTGGGCATAAGTAAGAGTTTCGAAATGTATAGCGGCTCTGCAACTAGGAAGAGGGTCGAATATCTTGGCGGCCATGGTCTTCCATGGCTGCCAACCCTTTTCCCTCTGGTTCCTGGCAAAGACCCAGCATTTGTGGCGGCGGCCCTGTGATGGTAGTGGGCTTCTGGCGGCGGTGCGAATGGACTTCTCGCCAGTTTCTGTAGTACAATTTCTTGTGGGATGCCCTCTCACCCACAGAAGTATGCCCTACGGAGTCCTAGAGATTATCAGGGTTCTTGTCGATCCAGCAACGACGGCCTCCAAGTGGACAGGCTTTCTTGTTCTTGAATCGTCGTCGAGAAACTACGCTCAGCGACGATTCTTTCTTGAAGGGCGGTCAATTAACAAGAACAGCTCGCAGACCTGTAGCAGCGGCGTATGGGCAGAATCCACTTTGAGCGGCGGTTTGCAGCGACCTCAACTGTGGAGTCAGGGCTCTTAGTGGCAAGGCGGCCATGGACGCGACGGCTGTGGAGCTGCTTTCCTGGTGGGCTCCTGTGGATCTGTGACGGTCTTTTCTCCATGGCGTGGATCTGTGGCGGCTGCCTTCGTTGAGGGTGTTCTTTTGTTGGGCGCCCTTGGCTTTGAGACGCCGGCGACAGAAGGGGATCCAGATTCACCATTTGATGACAGCGGCGGATCGGCTGAGTTTGAGGCGGCGATGGCTACCAGGCCGTGGTGCCTTCTTTTTGTTGGCTATCAAGGGTTGGAGCGTTCAACCTCGGCTGCCATGGATTCTTCCATGGAGGTCTCTCCTCTTTCCTGCGTTTTTCAGGCATTGATGGAGTGTGATGGTTTTTTCTGAGTATGGAGAGAGGGCGGTGCCTTTGCGCGGCGACCCATTGGGTCTGAGCACGATCCAGTGGCGGCGGCGGCGGTTTCGGGGAGATCTGAAACCGGTGGCCCTATTTTCACCTACTGTTCAAGATTTATCTGTTCTTCTTCTTGTGGCAACATTAGTTTCTCTTCTTTTTTTAGGTTCAGCTCTTTATAAGCTGTTGTTTCTGCTTATATGGAACATAAATATGTGAAAATGTAGGGATCCTTGTTGATTCTACTACATGTGCAATATGTAATTTTAATCATCTTTTTGAAATAAAATTACGGACTTTTTCCAAGGAAAAAAAAAAAAAAGAGTTTCGAAATGTATTAAGTATTTGAGGCTTCTAGAAAATGGTTATGAACTAAAATAGATATGGAAAGATGAGTAACATTGGAAAATCATGGGGCTCATCATACCCCTAACTGAACGGTTGCATGCCTCTATGCAACATATCCAAAAGTGAAACAACAAAATATTACATGCCATGCCATTTAGTCCTTATCCTCTAGATTCCCCTTTATGCACGCTTCCCTAAGATCATATGCCATGAAATGTGTGATGGTATCTCTACTATGATATCCCACTTCTTTCTTCCCCTCACTCTATTTCTTTCTCTCTATATCCATGCCATTTTTTTCTTAATACATTCATTATTGAGTTAGGTGCAATATTAAAGGAAATATCAACCTAAGGACTATCCAATTCAAATTCGCTATTTAAGACTATTAATATAAAACTAGGAACCGTATAAGCAAACTTTGAATCCTATAAAATAATGTGGTGGTATATTTTTTAATTCAAGGGTGAGTTCCTCCATATGGATTCAGAAATATGCAACAACTTATCCTTTTAATTTTTCATAATCTTGTGGTACCGTGGTATTTCTTCATAATGTTTTTTCTTTCAATACCAGAATTAACTTTGCATTTGAATTCATTTGGGAATGTGGTTTTTTTAAACTTCTCTATCCCTGGTGCTCTCAATCCTCACCCAAAGGATTACAAAAATATCTTCTTATTTATACTTCTAAGCCTCAATGAATCCATTCTCTTTGTTTTGTATCCAAGAGAAAAAAATATCAGTTGCATATCTATTACATATGGATTGGGAGACCAATTCCAAACGATGAACAAGTGCAATGCATAATTATAGAGATAAAAAAAAAATTTAAAAATCATTTTCCTTGTCAACACAACTATGATAGACCTCAATGCACTCTTTATGATTATCCAATTAAAATGGTAAGTGGCCAACAATCCTATGCAATTGATACTTATACCATTTATCCCTTAGATATAAAGTATATGTTTTGGATAGTGGCTTGTAATTTAATAGCTCTTTTGCATACTCTGCACCTTTGGCATTTAGACTTTCCAACAAAACAATCTTCTCATTATTTTCGCCCTTTTCCTTCCTTTTCCTTTCTAATTTCTCCCTCAAGTTTAGATTCTCATTTTCTATTTTTTTATAATGGATAGGCTTTCCATTTTCAATATATGCATCTTCTCTTAAAAACTAGATAATACTTGGTTGTGATTTTCTATGGAAATAACTCATTTTGTATTTGACTAAGCTATTGATCTCCACCTGGAAATTTATGTGATTTCTCTTCTAAGTTGCTCCATCAATTGGTCCAATTTCCTTGTTGTAATCGCAATGAATTCTAGATTCTCCTTAATGTCCTGGAAGTGTGGTGTAGGGTTTTGTGTATGGATTTTCACTTGTAACCTTCTCCTTACCCTAGGTTTCTTGCTCTGCAATTTATTTGTTATTAATGATGGTGTACTTGATTCATTGATAGGTTTTAGGTTGAATTGATTAGGAAATCCTCCTATCTTTATTTTCCTTTCTATAATGTCAATGACATGCTCCGTTGTTTCTATGGTTTTTGTGCTATCCCCCCTTTTCCATCCTTTGGGATACATTTATTTTATTTCAAGAATTGACCCTTGATGGTTAAGGGTGTATTTCTTAGGAATATTCTCAACACTCTTTTGTTTCCATTCCTTATGTGCCTTGATGATCTTGCTCTTCTTTGGTTAAATTCCCTTTATATATTTTATTTTTGATGATGTTGAAGTATTAACAAGAGAGTGTCCTTATGATGTGGTTTTTGTAGCTTTGTTATCTTTCCAACCTTTAAATTTTTCATCACTCATCCTCAAAAATTTATCCCAAGTGATTTTGTCCTACTATCTTATTAGAGAACCAATTACAAGTAGCTTGACAAGCCAGTGGTGGGCTAGCATTGATGCTTTTTCTCCTTGTACCTTGAAAAGAATTTATTCATTGAGTTCAATAAAATGTGTTGAATACTCAAGGCATATTTAGGCTTAAAATTTGAAAAGTATCTTAACTAAACTAGTAATCTAATGTGATAGACACAAACTAAATTGTGTCTTCTTTCACAAGTTATATAACTTTTACTATGGAGAGAAAATCCATCCCATGGAGATGAAAACTAGCCCATTTTATTCCTTGACCAGTGTCCTCAATGGTCTCATAGATAGAAGAAAATTTCTCATGGCTTCCTATGTGTTGTGAGAAAATTCTTCCTAATGACTAGGGAAGGTCACCAACATACTGAATTAGATGGAAACTGACTTAATGGTTGGTTGTATAGGCTGATTGGACATGTGCACACATAGGTTTCACATTCTTTAAGACTTAAGAAAACATACATAAATGGAAAGAGGAGGAGAAAGAAGAGATGCACCTTTTTTGTGGGTTGATCCTTGTTGCTCCTATAATACTCTTCAGATCTCCTCCTTAACACTACTCCAAGATCTAAAAAACACACCAAACACCCTTCCTCAAAATATTTTGGCTACAAAGAAAGATCCAAATATCATAAAAGCATCCACATAAAATTGATAAACTTGAAAATTGTTTCTCTGAAATATGAATAAATTCCAATGACCAATAATGAAATACATAACACTTTATATGGGAGAGGGAAAGATGTCAAATTTCTATTGGCACCTTTCGAACCAAAGACTAGGTCCCTTTGCTCTTGTACACCTATGATCCCATGTCCAATATTCTGAATGTATATAAGGGAGGAGTCACCTTGAGATAGTGACTTCAACACTCGGGGAGATAATGATCAAGGACAGGGGTCACTAACATGGAATAAGGTGATGGATGTAATGAGAAGCGAGATTCCTCTAGTGTGATGATGCAAGATTCCTGTAGGGGCTAAGACTTGTAGGTTGCAGTAAGGCCTCGGTCCTTTGATCCCCCTAGGGGAGTGTGGGTTATCCAAATGATCATGCAAGTGGTTGTTAGTGGAATTCAAATAAAGAAAGAAAATTAAACAAAATATAAAAAAGGAAATGGGGGGGAAATGCAAACTCAAACAACCAAATGTATGCAAAACCCCTGTGCAATGCCCAATGGTCAAGATGTACAACACCGAGGAGGTGTGGGATTCAAGGGAATCCAACAATATCCCTTAGGGAGGTCCTTCTTGTCCAAACTATATGCTAAGTGGGTGAGAGAACAATGGAGAGAAACTCTTGCCCCTTGGAAGAAGGTGACAAGGGAGATTTGGAATGCTTTCAAAGGTGGGAAGAGGTGAGATATGAAGGAGCTCTAACACAAATCCAATAGTATAACTTTGCTCTTTTTCCTCTATACAAGATGCATTTCAATGGAATCCTTTTATAGGCCAATAGGTGGCCAAGAAACAACTAGATCCAAATGTGAACCCGTGCACTCCATGAACTAGTTCCAAGGTACACCAAAGGGGCTATTTAATGCCACCAAGTGTGTGAGGAACCAATTTAGGATTGTTGGAGGTGATGGGGCTTTCATGAGCCTTCATTGTGCTGCGGGAAGTAGGTAGTCCCGTCGTTTTGACATTTGCACGGTTATCAAAGGAAAATTCACGTGGGGACTAAACTAATAACATGTGTTATATCGCAGGTTAATAATGGTTCAGCTACATGACCTCTTCTTTTGTCCTTTCTTTGGAACTTTTGGACTCATGTTTCCTTTTGAATTTTTTGAGGGTGCCTTTGGTGAACTGCATTCTTTATGTTGATGACACCTTACTGCAAGAATCACCAAAATGCTACATATGTGCGAGATTTAGGCATTAACATATGCCCACTGATGTATGAGTTTCGGAAGGTACTATAGATCTGATAATGCATCATAATTTATTTTGTTTCTCTCATGTTCTAGAGTACAAAGAATATGTGGACGAGAGGGTCCTCCCATGGGGGAATATTGTTGGTGATGACCGGTGAAGCTGTAATAAAGAATGGTGTTTTATACAAATGAGGCAGGTATACCCATGCTCGTAAAAAGATGTTAAGGTGATTCCAATAAGAGAAGACCAAGGGGTCAACTCAAAGATACTTCTGGGACATGGATGAAGGTGTCTTAGATACATGTGATATTAAATGAGCCAGGGATCACTGTTGAGTGCTGAAGAAGTGGAATTGCCGATGATCATGATAAGCCCACTAGGGAGGGGGGCCAGAATGGTGGCGGAGTTGTCAAAGGGAAAAATTCACTGTTCCAAATGGACTGCTACCATGGTTTGCAAATGTGAACACTTCTACCTTCAAAAGTATGATTCCCCATGATGCGATAGATGTGTTGACATCGAGCATAGGGGAAACGAGTAAGTTAGGGAGCACTAATGAATCTCCCTACTGAGATCAAGGTGATCCCTTCTAGTGATTGACTGGGACCCCAAGGTACAACTGCAGCTACTGCAACTCTAACAATATAGTGATTTGATGTCGATGAGATATGAAGTACATGATAAGATGAGGGCCTTATCCTAAGAACCAAGATTGCTTTGTAACCAACTGTTGGAAAAAAATACTTGACAAAAGAATGGTTGGTAAGCGTGAGGCTCATAAATTCCTCTGATGAATGTAAACATGGGGAGTGTTGACGGTAGCATTTTTTGTGGAGAGGTACAAAGTGAAACAGAAGGAGACAAACTACAAGGGAAGGGGCTTTGATGGAGACACAATATGGAGAGTAAGGGTGGCTGAAAAAATGGAAAATGTTGGGGATATGGAGACTCACATACATTGATCAAAGGTGACCATGGGTTGTTGCCAAAAAGAATCAGGAGTTCCCATGGTTTTGTGTGGACTGGGGAACTTGTTTGTACATAAAGAATAATGGGTGCAGTCCCCATATTTTTGGGTGAGTCGAGGGACCAATTTTAGGATGAGAGGAGTCCCCATGGTTTTGGGTGGGTTGGGGGACGCTTTCCAATATGAGGTGGGGGTTTCTTTGCAAACGTGAAGATGGGTACCCCATGAATCAATGCCATGCAGATTTTTCCTACGGGAATAACTGGTGAGAATTGGTTGCTTCGGAGGGCGAGGTACCTGATGGTGTCTTCGCGGGGGTGATGATACAAGGAAGATTGTTGATGGTGGTATGAGTGGTAAGTGGTGAATATTGATCGTAACATATTTCGAGGAATTTGACGACATCAACTGCTGAAGATGGGGGATTAATGTGCAACTCTAAAATAATGAACCAGGGGTGATCTTTTCAAGCTGTATCAGATTCCTCGGATTTGTGGGGGTTCGACATCATTGGTGTCAATTGATGACAAGGATTGCAATATTTGCACACCCATGGGCTAACGTGCTATTCATAGTGGTGACGTTGATGGCACATCATGACTGGAACTTGGGGTCATATGATTATCAGTGGGAATAATGGTAAATGCATTGCAAACAATGGGTAATAGTGTCTATATACTAGTTTTTTGATGATACCTGTGATAGAAGCATGACATCGTTTCTAAGGGATGGAGTCTTGTTCTTATAATGAAAAAACAAGAGTCTCATGCATGTATCGGTCATGATCTTGTACATATGGCACACATACCCAAGTGTAGTAAAGAACATGACCAAGGTATTGACAATGAAAAAATATAAAGCCAAAACATGTCACACCTGTGGGGTGCCCGCAGATCAAGGATAGAAGCATTTAAGGTACAACCCGTTGAAGGGTTTGTTGAGGGTGATACTTCCGAGTCGGTTAAGACATATGCCCCTTTGGGGAGACAATGTTTAACGACATAAGGGGGGAGACAATGTTTAACAACATAAGGGCCTATCCATTTAGATACAAATTTATTGGGTTTGGGTTTGTTGTCTTTTTTGGCGTTGAAGAAAAGGACAAAGTCGGCCTCACTGAAGGTGCAAGGTCGAACATGTCGATCATAGTGCACTTTGGAGAGAACCTTCATGGCCTCATTTTGTTGAATGGATTCACAGATTTCTTCATCGAGGTGTTCCAAAGTAAACAACCTTTGCTTGAGGGTGGGAGTATCGAGTAGCAACTCTACAACAGATTGGAGGGTAGGGATTTGGAATTCTATGGGAAGGAAAACTTCTAATCCATAAACAAGTTGGAATGGGGTAAATCCTGCATCGTTCTTGACCGAGTTACGGTAATCCCAAAGGGCTGGGAATAACGTGTGATTCCAATTAGATTTGTTCTTATTTATTGTGCATTGGAGCATAGTTTTGAGAACTTTGTTTACATCTTCAACTTGGTCATTTGTCTAGGCATAGTAAGTTGTCGAGAATTCATGTCTACATCCTAATAACCACGATAGTTATTCAAATGTCTCATTATGAAAATGGGTGTCATTATCAAAGACTAGTTGTTTGGGTATGCCAAAGCGGCAGATGACATGGTTAAAGAATAAGCAGGAGGCAATGACACTTTTTCAATCAAATGTGGGCATGGCTTCGACCCACTTGGTGAAGTAGTCTATGATGACAATGATATATTGGTGGCCTTGTGCCAAAGTAGGGAGACACTCCATAAAGTCGATTTCCCATTTGCAAAATGGGACAGTGTTGAAAACTGGATGAAGAGGGGCAAGTGGTGACCATGTTTTGCAGGAAAATACCTAACAATTTGCACATAATTTGATTGCGTAGACACAATCGTTGAATACGGAGGGATAAAATCACTTCTTTTTCCATTATGGGGAATGATAGCCTCTAGAAGCTTCATTATTTCCTTAGTTGTTGACGAAATTTATGAAATGAGTTGGATCCACATGTGTTAACCTAGGAATTCTCAATCCTACCTAAATGTGAGAGGACATAGGAGCTTAGATCCATTTCATTCTCTTCCTCCATTCATCTATTTAATGGAAGCATTTCAAGGGAGAGAGGAATATTGGGAGAGTATTGTCATGTAGTTGAAATCCATAGTGAGATCAATAGCCATTGGGAGAGTTTTTTTAGAGCATTATTATGCTAGTGGATTCCATTGTGGAGCCAAATTGCTCTCGTTGAAGGTATAATGTGATGTGATGTGATATATATATATATATATATATATATATATATATATATATATATATATATATATATATATATGATTTTTCTCCCCCCCTCCACATCATAGCATTTTCATGGATGTATGATTTAGATCCATTGGATATATGTGATGTTGGTGGTGGATCTGATCTCCCCTTGAATAGATCGGATTAGATCTAGCTTAGATCTAGTATAGATCTAGGATTTTATTTCAATTACATGCATATATTACACATGTTTATGCAAAATGTTTGAGGAAGGCTATCTCTTGTTTATATGTGTGTAGGTTGATTAGAAATTGGAGCTAGAGCAAAGTCAACCGGATCTACATCAACTGGAAGCCATCATTAGGGGAGGTCATATATGATAAGGTGAGTTATTGCTCCTTCCTAATTTTCTCATGGTTTGTATGTGATTGTTTTGGATCTAGAGAGGAAAACATATTGGTCTGCCATCCTTGTTTGTATTGGATCAAAGGAAAGATATCCAAGGGAGTTTTCATCTATCCGTAGGAGGGAAATATCCATAACATATGCTCATAGATGCGAAGAGCTGAACAATAAAATCACCAAAGAAAAGAAACTACAAAGAGAAGATGGGTAGGGAAGCTATTTTTCTAGCCATAGAGATGGCTTTTTTTGTGGCAAGCTCTCTTACAAATTATAAAGAATTTATTATAAGTGATGAGATTTATTTACATAAAGATACAATATAAACCAACACATAGCAAAAACATGTGCCTTTCATCTTTCCTGCATCTTCATGAAATATAGATGAAAGGTGTAACATACCCATCCATCAATCTGACCAACGGGAGGGAACATTAACTGAATTCGGGATTCTAAATTTCTCCTCATAGCCATAATACAAATTCAATACATTTAAAATGCATGTGCATATGCATAATAAAAATACACAAGGGAAATGAAATCCATCCATGTTGAACTTTGGTGGTGTCATTGATGTCAAAGAGTTTGTTGGACTTGGTGATGGCATTGAAGGCTTAAAGCCAGTTTGAAGAAGTATATAGAAAATGCATGCACAGGTCCCTTCAAGTCAAAGGAATTCTTAAAACCAAGTTACAAATCAAGGTTTTCTACGCATGACACTCTAATCCCACCTAGTCATGACACTCTATTGCACAAGCCCCACCAAGACCCACAAAGTCATGACACTTCATCTGTGCAAGATAAGACAAGTGGAAAATGTTTGGGTAAGCTTGATTGTAAATAAAGGAAGAAGGGGTGTTACCGACTTAGAGAAGCCCCAACTTGTGAACACATTAATTGAGCAAGTTGAGTATAAATAAGAGTTAGGTTGATGAATGAGAAGTAATCTTGGAAGAAAAAATGGAGTAATATTCTAAATTTGCAAGCTTCGATTTAGATGAAATGCTCAGGGAATCAAAAGCAATATGAATTGAATAAGTGTGTGAGGTTACAAGACATACACAAGAACAAGCAGCAATCACGAAGATATAAGGATCATTTGTGAAAATCCCAAACAGCATGTGAATGAATATGTGCGCAGAACCAGAACATCATGCAAGACTAAAGCAGAGTACATAGTAGGAGAAGTTGTAAGCAGAATTGAAGCCGAGTATGTCAATAGTGCAAGCAATAGGAAGTGAAGTAGAGCACATAACATAGTGTGAACTATGCGCACAAATCTGAAGACAGTGTGACAGAAGTACAACAACATATTTATCTCAGGGTGGCAGGATGGGGCGAGGAAAGGAGATTGCAGTCTCCTCTCAAGTTGGTGCATGAACACATCAATTCGGTGCTTGTGTAGAGGATTGGTGTCCTCACATGTTGAATCATGAATCTGCAAGTTGGTTCTTGCATGGAGGATTGGGGTCCTCATAGGTTGGATCATGTAGTCTATGAGTTAGTGCTCACATGTGGGATTAGTGTCCCAATCAAATTGGTGTCTGAGTGAGTTGGTGCTCACATCATTGGATATTGGTGTCTCCCATCTATCTATGTAATTTAAATTTCATACATATATATAAAAGTTTATTCAAACATTCTGCATACAGTTGGTTCTTATTTATATGTTTTTAAATAGTAATTGTTGCGTGTTTTAAAAAGTAAAAATTGCTTAATCTGCGCATGATACTAATTCACCCCCCTCTCAGTATCATTAAGAATTTCAGCAATTGATATCAAAGCAGGTTGCTTTAGGAACAGTTTAGCAGCTGGAAGATATATCACTACACAAATATGGATAGATAGGAAGGACTTATACAAACATAGCACCAAGGTTTGATGCATAAAAATACACCTTCTGGAGCATAAGGACATAAGTGTACTTACAATCTCTTGGCGTAAAATTTCGGCAAGCTATTGAAAATGCCTATAAAGTTCCCAATACCACACTAGTTGTGGCAAGTGACAAAAGACTATATGAATGTAATGCAAGGGCTAGGAATGCAATACTATGTGGTTTAGTAGATTCAGAGCTCACCAAATTCATGCAGTGCACATCATCTAAAGAACTATGGGATAAGATTAAACACATTTATGAGGGAGATAAGAAGGTTAAGAAGGAAAATTTGCAAACTTACTTAGGACAGTTTGAAACCCTAAATATTAAGGAAGAAGAAAATATTGCATCTTATCTTCTCCGAGTAGATGAGATTATTAATGCCACTAGAAGTCTTGGAGTACAAATTGCTAAGGAAGCAGTTGTACAAAAGGTATTGAGATGTTTTCCATCTAGGTTTGACTCCAAAGTATTAGTTCTAGAAGACAGAAATGACTTGGACAAATTAGATATGGATGAACTTCATGGGATTCTTACTACATATGAGATGAGGAGAGAAAAAGAGAATCCTTCCAGAAAAGAGGCATCCTTCAAATCTTTTGAGAAGACAAAAGGTAGAAGGCATGAACAGAGAAAAAGTTCCTCTGGTGTATCAGATGATGAAGAAGCAAATTTTGTAAAGAATCTCAAAAGGGGTCATGACAAATATAAAGGTAAGTTACCTTTCAAATGTTTTGAATGTGGTAGAGTATGTCACTTTGCTTCCAAATTTCCTTACAAGTAAATCAAGGATAGTGACAATGAAGAGGACATTAATTATAGAGAACGAAGGAAAACACACCAAAAAAATAGGTCTAAACACATGAAGAAAAAGAGTATGTATTCCAAGGACAACAACAGCTCATCTGACGAAGATGATGGTGATGATAATCCAGGAGAAGTGCTCTTCATGGAAATGGTAGAAGACCTTGAAAATAAAGACTCAGAAGAAAATGAAAAATGTTGCTCTTCCATTAAGAAAGAATCATACAATAAGAAAGAAGTCTCAAATAAGTCCTATCAAAGTCAAACAGATCTTACTACAAGAACATTTTGTAAGTATTTCTATAATGGAATCTACATCTCACCTTCAAAATCCTATGATGTGAGTAAATATTGTAATCTACCTGATGTGAGTAATAGTCAGGAAGAATTTGAAAGTGAAGAAGAAACCCTCAAGTCTGAAAGTGAAGAAACTATAGAAATTGACTGGGAAGGTGAATTAACTAGTGCTCTTGATGAATTAAGGAAAGTACGAAAAGAAAATCTATCTCTGAAAGGAAGTATTCAAAGATCTCAATATATTTTAGACCAAAAAGAGAATCAGTTGCTCAAGGATGAAAGAACAATTGATTGTTTGGAAAATCAAGAGGTTCAATTCAAAAGAACTGAAAAAGTGCTTACAAACAAAGCACTTGAAGAATTAGAAGGTGAGAAAAGGGACCTTAAGAGACAACTAGCATGTGCATTGAATGGAGTTAAGAAGCTTCAAGAAAAGAATTTATTGTTGGAAGTGTTGGGCCTACTTTATTGTGGGTACCATTTTTGGCGGAGATATTTTGGTGTGGACAGAGGCAAAGTGGAAGTGGTTCGGCGAAGCGGTCAAATTCGACGTAGCGACCGAGAAACCAGGAAAAACGGTTATGTTGATCAAGTCAAAAGGGCGGAGTTGAGTCAGTACGCTAGATTTTTTCCACTTGCATTTATGAGTCAATTAGTGGGTTAGTGGGTTAGTGGGAGCGAGGCAAGCCAAGTGCGCCCTATAAATATGTAATAGGAGGGGAATTTTGGGGTTTTATTGTTGTTAGTCGATTAGAGAGCATGTTGTTGGAGCTCATTTTGGGTTTGTAATGAAGCATTGTATAAGGTATGTTGAAGCTATTTTTGAAGAGCTAATTCGTTGATCTACAGGTTGTGTACGCATATCTTTTGTAAAGTCAAGAAGAAATATGTAAGTAATAAACATGAGGTGCTTATTTGGCTACGACTCATAATAAAAGACAAAGTGCTTCCATGGTTTTTCCCATATTGGGTTTCCATGTTAATCATGGTGTTATTGATATGATGTGTTGTTGTTGGTGTGATGTGATATGTGTTTCTTTCCTCTGATTGATAAACTATTTAACTGAATGAATGCAATTATTTAATTGAAGATCCGATAAATGATATATGTGTTATATGAATTGGGTTAGCTTAGGGTTCATGTCGAAGTGTATGGATTGACAAAGCTCTAGTCCTGTCGATGTTGTAAACCTGGCAATGTAATGGGTTGTTTAATGAATGATTTGTCTATCGATCTATTCCCCTTATGCACCATAGAAATTTGGTTCCTGTAGTTTTCGTAGGTACTTCGGGTGAGACTTCATTTGCTTCGCAAGTGTTGTTGACAGGGATTAAACTCCCTTTTAGGCCAGTATCTATGGTGGTATTTGTTGGTGTTGTGTTGAGTGTTTGAACCCTGGTCGAAATAAAAGTGCACAAATAGGAAGTGTCATTAGAAGAGACAAAACAAGAAAATGAGCTATTGACATAACTATTACATGTTGAGCAAAATGATACAGAGATTGCCCACTTAAAAGGAGAACTAGCTAAATCAAGAAAAGAAAAACAACCTTTGAAGAATCAAAGACAACTCTATTTTGAAATAAATGGGTCCAAGAATGAAATTCCAGACTGCGTAGATCCAAAAGGTGACAAAGATCTTTCTGACACAAAAGTTGAAGCTAAATTCAGGAATAGCACATCAATTTTGGATAAGATATTGAATAGTCAAAGATCACTAGAAGACAAGTATGGTCTTGGCTACGATAAGACAATTGAAAAATTTTGCAACGGTAAATACATTCCAGTCACAAATCAATGAGATGTGTCATCTAAGAAAGTCCAATTTAGGTATGATAATTTCCTCAATGATTACAATTTTCCTTGTTATGTTAATAGAAGAAGGTTCAATACGCAGAGATGCTTAAGGTGCAAGTATTATGGTCACACTATGAAGTATTGTTATGGCGTAAGATGTTATACAAGTGATGGATTTGGGCATAAGGCACAAAATTGTTCAAGATCAGTAAAACACTCATAAAGGAACATTTCCCATATTGCAGGAAACAAGTACAGTAAGACATGGGTAGAGGAAGGAACTAACTTTGCAAAGTACCAACAAAAACTTGTGCAAAATCAAAAATGGATAAAGAAAGTTCCACGGACATGTGCAACTAAATTCAATAATAATGCAAGTATTGTTTAAGCAGCATAAAACTGCTAATTATCTTGTTAAACGTTGGGAGTGTGAATGTAAATCCTTGAATTCAATCTGCTGTCTATTATGAATTCATGGAAATTATAAATAAGATTGGGCCAAAAAATGTTTGAAGAATGTCACATAGAATACATTTATTATAAGTGAAACTGCTACAAAAGAAGGTACATATATTCAAACATTGTTGTCCTCAAACAAATATATCAGCATCAATGCAAGTAAAAAAAATCTAGACTATATGGTTGCACCAATCAATGATTTGTTGAAATACAGAAGGTTTGTTTCCATACATTTGCAGAATTCATGTTATTTTCAAAAGAGATTCAATTATAAAATCAAAGAGATACATAAGAACATTTGTCGCAGAGATTCCAAAAGGGGAGATATCCACATCTACAGCCTACAAAATTTTAGTTACAAAAATGTACATTCTGAAGGAAGGTAAGTATGCAAAATTTACTCATCATAAGCACAACTCAGTGTTAGGATTGTGTGCCTTCTCCTTCAAGTCTGGGGTATCAAAAATGATGCGAGCTTGTTTCAAAATTTGATAATGGATTGTCACTGCACCTCTAGTTGATCAACACATCTCTTCAAATTGAAATGTATGCTACATGTTGTTGGTTCACCTAGACCTGCGCATACCATTCCTTGACATCTGCCTCCTTGAGATTCGATGCCAATTTCTCCAAGTCATCCTTAATTCTGGTGAATTCTGTTCTTGTGCCTGGAATATTGTAGAAAGACTACCTACAGAAGATCCAATTGGTTGTTGATGCTTAGACATTTCGACAAGGATTGGTTAATAATTAAACAACAAATCGAATACTAGCAAGATAATTGGTCACTGGAAATGAAAAATGATGATCTTGATGGACATCAAATGCATCTATCATATTTGGTAAGATTTGTAGGTAGGTATTCATTATGGATAAATTATTTTGCATGCTTGCAAAAATCCGAAAGGACTAAAAGGGAATTGAATTGATTGCACCGTATGAGCAATTTAATGATGCTTTCACTATCTTCTTAATGGTCGAAGTATGCAAGATTCTGTCATATGACATATTGACAAAGTTGTCAATCACATCATTTCATTACGAATTTTGATTGTGTCAACAAAAAGTGAAAATCACATAAAGTAAGAGAATAGTGCGACAACATGAAAATTCAGTATAGCGCATTAATACCAATGTGGCTAAGGGGGAGCACCTGTGTTAACATTCAATATGCTAAGACCGAAAATAGCAGCATTACATTCCATTTCATAATAATAGCATATACAGGATCACTGAAGAAACAACAAGCACAGCATAAACACAAGAGACACAAATTTATCCTGGGAAACACTCATGGGGTAGAAAACCCAGTAAAGCTTCCTCAATATAGATGACCAGCAATATACAAAGGTGCAAACCAAAGACATGATCTCCTCCTCCACAATAGCAGACCTCTCCTCCACAAGTGCGCCTCTCTCAAGTGAGTGTGTGTGTCAAATGAGGAACACACCTCCTCTATTTATACACTACACTGACATGTATTTTACATAGGTACACGTAGGCTCGTATTTAACCAATGGGTTAAATACCCCACTACAACTGACTGGGCCGACCCCTCTAGGGTGGTCTAATAACCCTTTGACCCACATAACACATAAAGGGCCGACCTCCACTAGGGAAGTCTAATAACCCAAGTTACCACATTCTGACGGAGGAATAAACATCTCCGGATATACAATAAGATCTTTACGGAGGAATGAAACATCTCCGGAATAATAAAGTACAATTATAATATTCTTTGAAGTTACAATATCTCAACACTCCCCCTTAACGAGAAGGATATTATAACAGCATCTGTACGAGCAAGGAGTCATCAACATCATACATGATACATCTATAAATCATTGGAAGCTTTCTCAACATCATCAGTAACTCAACTAGTTACTGGAACATCTTCAATACTGGAACATCAACATCATCAGAGTTGATAGTACTAAATCATCAGCATCGTCAACACACGATCAACACAATCATTAGCATCATCATCACACGATCATCAGCATCATCATCACACGATCATCAGCATCGTCATCACACGATCATCAGCATCACGATCAACATCGTCATCATACGATCATCAGCATCACGATCAACATCGTCATCATACGATCATCAGCATCATCATCACACAATCATCGTCATCGTCATCACACGATCATCAGCATCGTCATCACACGATTATCAGCATCGTCATCACACGATCATCGTCATCGTCATCACACGATCATCAGCATCGTCATCACATGATCATCGTTATCGTCATCACACGATCATCAGCATCGTCATCACACAATCATCAGCATCGTCAAGGAATGATGTAAACCAGTCATGTACCTTTTGAACCGAAGTCCAGGGACGATCCAGTCCTATCATTATCGAAGACATACGTCTACGGCTCTTCTTTCGGACTGAGGTCCAGGAATGATCCAATTCCTTCTTTCTCGAAGACATACGTCTACGGCTCTTCTTTCGGACTGAAGTCCAGGAATGATCCAATCCCTTCATTCTCGAAGACATACGTCTACGGCTCTTCTTTCGGACTGAAGTCCAGGAATGATCCCAATCCCTTCATTATCGAAGACATACGTCTACGGCTCTTCTTTCGGACTGAAGTCCAGGAATGATCCCAATCCCTTCATTATCGGAGACATACGTCTACGGCTCTTCTTTCGGACTGAAAGTCCAGGGATGATCCCAATCCCTTCATTCTCGAAGACCTCACGTCTACGGCTCTCTTTAGGACTGAAAGTCCAGGGATGATCCCAATCCCCTCAACTGTCCACTAAGGACTTCATTCTCGGAGACCTCACGTCTACGGCTCTCTTTAGAACTGAAATTCCAGGGATGATCCAATCCCCTCAACTGTCCATTAAGGACTTCATTCTCGGAGACCTCACGTCTACGGTTCTCTTTAGGACTGAAAGTCCAGGGATGATCCAATCCCCTCAACTGTCCATTAAGGACTTCATTCTCGGAGACCTCACGTCTACGGTTCTCTTTAGGACTGAAAGTCCAGGGATGATCCCAATCCCCTCAACTGTCCACTAAGGACTTCATTCTCGGAGACCTCACGTCTACGGCTCTCTTTAGGACTGAAAGTCCAGGGATGATCCAATCCCCTCAACTATCCATTAAGGACTTCATTCTCGGAGACCTCACGTCTACGGTTCTCTTTAGGACTGAAAGTCCAGGGATGATCCAATCCCCTCAACTGTCCATTAAGGACTTCATTCTCAGAGACCTCACGTCTACGGTTCTCTTTAGGACTGAAAGTCCAGGGATGATCCAATCCCCTCAACTGTTCATCAAGAACATGTATCCTCATCATCATAACATGTATCACCACAACATGTATCATCAACATCAAAACATGTATAACCACAACATGTATCATCAACATCAAAACATATATAATCACAACATGTATCATCATCATCAAAACATGTATAACCACAACATGTATCATCATCATCAAAACATGTGTAACCACAACATCATGTATAACCACAACATGTATCATCATCATCAAAACATGTGTAACCACAACATCATGTATAACCACAACATGTATCATCATCATCAAAGCATGTGTACATCTATTATCAAAAGCATGTATACATCTAATCATCAAAAGCATCTAACATCAAAAGCATGTATACATCTATCATCAAAAGTATGTATACATCTAATCATCATCAAAAGTATCTAGCATGTATACATCTATCATCAAAAGTATGTATACATCTAATCATAAAAGTAAAGAATATAAGAGTCCTAAATCTAAATAATTCTAGGTGAGTAAGTGCAAAGAAAAAATAAGTAACCTCATCATTGATGAGATAGGCTTGATATCGGATACTGCGCTACTCCCCCTTTCGAGGAGGGTCCGTCTGAACTACACCAAGCTTGTCTCGGAAGTGTTCAAGCTTTACTCGAGACAGAGGTTTAGTCGGGATATCAGCAATCTGATCCTCAGTGCTTATATATATACAAGCTTGATAGCTCCTCTTTGCACCATATCTTGTATATAGAAGTACCGGATCTATATGTGTTTTGACTTATCGTGGAACACAGGATTTTCAGTCATCTTGATGCAGCTTTGATTATCACACATAATCACAGTGGGTTCCATTTCTAAGTCAAACACTCTAGATAAAAGTTTCCGAAGCCATACTGCTTCACAGCTAGCAGAACAGGCAGCTATGTATTCAGCTTCAGCAGTACTGAGGGCCACACTTGATTGTTTCTTGCTAAACCATGAGATCATGGTAGATTCAAGACTATAACATCCACCTAAAGTACTCTTTCTGTCTGAGACACTTCCTGCCCAATCAGAATTTGAGTAACCATGTAAATGGAGTTCATGACCTCCAAGATTATATTGACCAAAAACTAAAGTACCTTTTAGGTACCTCACTACATGCTTTGTAGCTATTAAGTGAACCTTTCTAGGTTCTACTAGATACTGACTTACGGTATTTACAACAAAGCATATAACTGGCCTAGTATTTGTTAAATACATCATTGGCCCAATGATTTGTCTATATAGGGTTAGGTCCACTAAATCTGATGAGTTATTAAATAACTTTAAGTTGGAGTCCATGGGAGTGGCCATGACTTTACACTCCAACATATCAAATCTTTTTAGAAACTTCACAGCATACTTACCTCGATTTAAAAGATTCCTTTTGGATCATGCCATACTTCTAGACCTAAGAAGTAGTGCATTAATCTGAGATCTTTCATTTTTATTTCTGCAGCCATTTTCATGACCTGTTTCTCATTCTTTGTCAGAAAGAGATCATCATCATGCAATAATGGTATGATAGATTCATCATCCACAACCTCAAGGTTTAGGAATAGCTTTACTTTTGGTAAGGCCCAAGATTTTTCATGAAGCTATCAATTTACCATTATTCACACTCTGCATTGAGTGATCTTCTGCATATCTATCTGTGCCATCTCTCGTCAGATGGGTCTACTAATATGAGCCTCAAAATCAATTGAACTCTGTGGTGAGTTCCTTCTTGCATCCATGTCATATGTGTATAGAAGCCATATTCAACCTTGTAGCAAGGGTTGAGATCCACATCACCCATGATGATCATTAAGCTCATCAATTGACTACTGATCCTGGGAACCCATACAGAACCTGATTGCATTATTAAGAGAATGGTCAAAACAACTCATCATGATTCTCTTCCTCTTTCTAAGAGAATCTCTTAACCATAAGCTTTCTATAATGTGTTTGATTTGTAAATCCTTTTGTTGAACATCCATCGCTTGTTCATCATTCATCATGATTTTTCCTACAAATCAAAATTAAGTACAGGATTAGTAATACTTCATAATCATCAAATCATATTGACATAATAACCTATTATGCATACAGATATCATTTACATAGTTATGCAACTAATTTGACCAATACTTTGGCACAACACTTTCCCATATCTTGTATGTATACAGTGGCTATCTAGATGCCTTCCATCTCTACCAGAACATACTATCGAGAGTGTGCACAGCTCTCGGCATGTCAGCAAATAGGTTTCATTCTAGACAAGCAACAATGGAATGTTTGTCCATCTTACCAATCATATGCACATTAGTAGTATACTGTTCAATGCTCTATGAATGTTTATACTCAGCATTATATATTCTAGGAATACAAATATGCATACAACCTATTACAGGCAATATCATTACTATTTCAAATAGCAACTCAAATACTTATCTTTTATGTTTGTGTGGTTGCCTCCCGCTTGATCTTCTGTATGTCTTTTGAACTTCTATTCATTCTGTACCACTGTGCATGCTCAAGAGTCATCCTCATGATCTCATGCACAAACATACACTCATTAGTATATTCTAAATGCTATCAAAACATTATAGTACTAAATAATCTTGAAAATGTATAGTCATGATTATAGTTAATAAACATTAGTATTCAAGATTTCAGGGAAGTCTTCTTTTACTCATGCATATCATCAATCAAGATAAAAGATATAATATGCATAATCCCTTGATTACTAACTTTATGAATAAGCATAACCAATCATTCCAAGTATACTTATATAAGGGATCCTAACACAAGGTAAGATTCATGGGAAACATACCTGGATTAGTATACCTACTTGGTTATGTACAACACACCTAAACAGTCTCTTCAATGATTTAGAGATCCTGAGCTAGAACCTGCATGTCTCATAGGTTAAGCATAGTATAACAAAGTCATACATACCTCGTAAGTAGAACAAAGATTATGGATGAGTCTTTGTCTTCATGTTTTTCATGGTCATGGAACCTGATTTGTCTTTTGTGATGTACCTGTATCTTGTTAGCAGACAACATCAATCTCACACAACATCATAATGCATTAGTACATTCATAAGTGTCAACACCCTAACCAATGAATATCTTCTATCATGCATTCATAATTTTGTTAAGGTTATACGACAAATCTAAAATTGTACTAACTGTGATAACCTAAAGACAAACATACCATAAACTTAATCATGGACAAATATCAAAACATACCTCGATGAGTCATACCTGTCGAGATCGCTTGTATTCTTCTTATGTAAGGCCTTATCCTCATCTCCCTCTGAGACAGGAACTTTTTCACTTATGCAGGTGACCAATCCATCTTCTTCTAGGATTAACCCAATCCACTTGATTTGCAAGAACTGGACCTGGAGCTGGATATGGGATTGTCAGAGAAACCCAAAAATTCAAACTTTGAATTTCAAACTTCCGAAAGGATAGAAATGTGCGCCTTGATGAGCTGATCAAACTGGTATATTCAGAATTTGAAAACTGCAAAGATTTACTCCTCAATTTTGCCTTTGAAACTTTCGGATTCATTGGACGTGACCTTGAACTGGGGTTTGATGAAGCCCACTCTTTTGCCCCATCAAAAGGTTTGATCCAAAGCTCTAAGCTTCTATTTTTCTGAGGAGCTTCCAGCCGTGGTCACAGGTTTCAAAAATTCCCATTTTTACAGAAGCCCTAATTTTCCACCTTTCTGATCAAAGTCCCGAACTAGGGTCTAATCAAGCCCGGCCTTCTTCCCAACCAAAAATTCTGATCTTGGTCTCTAAATTTCTATTTTGATGAGTAGCATCCAGCCGTGGTCTCCGATTACAAAAATTCCAACTTTCTTCAAAGCCCTAAATTCCGGAAGCCATGAATGAAGGTACCAAAAAATAATTCTGTTTTGATAGAAATATGTACCTGATTGTTTCTGGTGTAACTCCGAAATTTTTGATCCACAGGGTCTGAAAAAGTTTTCTGCGATAGCCTGACCTGTTAGCTTTCCATCCTGATAGGTCTGACCTCAATTGGATGTTCTGAGAGAGAGTTATGCCAAATGTCGCAACGTGACCTGTTTTGGGAAAATACAGGAGAGCGAACTTGTACGGCGTGCCACGTGTCACTGTTTGACCTTCGGCCTATGAAAAAGTTTTCTGGGATATCTAGGCCTGTTATCTTTCCATCCTGACAGGTCTGATCTCAATTGGATTCTCTGAGAGAGAGTTATGCCAAGTGTCGCAACGTGACCTGTTTATGGGATAATACAGGAGAGCGAACTTGTACGGCGTGCCACGTGTCACTGTTTGACCTTCGGCCTCTGAACAAGTTTTCTGAGATATTACAGTCTGTGTACTACCTGTCACTTTTCACGAAATTGCATTTGGAGCTTCCTAGCCCAAGTTATGACCTTTTTCCCAAGGTCACCTGATTTTGACTCAGATCTGGAAGAGGCAGAAACCCTATATTGTACAGATCATAAATCACAAAGTACAACGAATTAGAGGTTGTCCTTTAGACACAAGGTACCTGGAGATTTTAGCTTCGTCCTGTAACAATTTCAGATCCGAAAACTTCTCCAAAGAGGATTTATAGCGAAAGTGCTACGATGACTGGTTTTTGCTATGTAAAATCCTAACCTTCAAATTGTCGTAAGTAAAGCAAGTGTCTTTAGTGCCATACCTTGTCTTCCTTCAGGTTAGCTCTGATACCATGTTAACATTCAATATGCTAAGACCGAAAATAGTAGCATTACATTCCATTTCATAATAATAGCATATACAGGATCACTGAAGAAACAACAAGCACAACATAAACACAAGAGACACAAATTTATCCTGGGAAACCCTCATGGGGTAGAAAACCCAGTAAAGCTTCCTCAATATAGATGACCAGCAATATACAAAGGTGCAAACCAAAGACATGATCTCCTCCTCCACAATAGCAGACCTCTCCTCCACAAGTGCGCCTCTCTCAAGTGAGTGTGTGTGTCAAATGAGGAACACACCTCCTCTATTTATACACTACACTGACATGTATTTTACATAGGTACACGTAGGCTCGTATTTAACCAATGGGTTAAATACCCCACTACAACTAACTGGGCCGACCCCTCTAGGGTGGTCTAATAACCCTTTGACCCACATAACACATAAAGGGCCGACCTCCACTAGGGAAGTCTAATAACCCAAGTTACCACATTCTGACGGAGGAATAAACATCTCCGGATATACAATAAGATCTTTACGGAGGAATGAAACATCTCCGGAATAATAAAGTACAATTATAATATTCTTTGAAGTTACAATATCTCAACAACCTGGACCAACAAGATGACATGGGAAGTTAAATGTGGTCGGCATGACAGATCATGCAAAGAAGAAGTAATCAACATGGAATGAACAATAGAAGACGTGAACAGAAGCATAAGTTCAGGGGAGAGTTTGCAACTATGTAGGGGGAGAATACAAGTTGTAGGTGAAGAAAGAAATAGAAGCATAAAGGTAGGGGGAGCATCTCTTTTCCATTGATGTCAAAGGGGGAGAGATATTGGGTAACATGTATTCCATATAAATGTTGAATCAAAGTCTGTGCAGGAACACTCAAAGGATCAATTGGCATGAATACAAGGGAAGCATGTTGTAAAGAAAGGAAGATCCCATACTCAGGGGAAGCTCAGTTTTGAATGTTGTTGACATCAATTCCAAAGGGGAATATTGTTGAAATTTAGTGTTGTCATTGATGTTAAATATTTTGTTGGACTTGGTGATGACATTGAAGGCTTAAATCCAATTTGAAGAAGTATATAGAAAAGGTGTGCACAAGTCCCTGCAAGTCAAAGGAACTCTTAAAACCAAGTTACGAATCAAGGTTGTCTGTGCATGATGCTCTAATCCCACCTAGTCATGAAACTCCGATGCACAATCCCCACCAAGCTATGGAAATAGTGTGTGCAAGACCCATAAAGTCATGACACTTCATCTGCGCAATATAAGACAAGTGGGAAATGTTTGGGTAAGCTTGACCGTAAAAAAAGGAAGAAGGGGTATTACCAACTTAGAGAAGCCCCAACTTGTGGACACATCAATTGAGTAAGTTGAGTATAAATAAGATTTAGGTTGATGAATGAGAAGTAAGCTTGGAAGAACAAATGAAGTAATATTCTGAATTTGCAAGCTTCGGGTTAGATGAAATGATCAGGGGAATTAGAAGAAATATGAATTGAAGAAGTGTGCGAAGCTACAAGACATGCAGAAGAATAAGGAGCAGTCACACAGTAATAAGGAGCATTTGTGAAAATCCAAAGAGCATGCGAATGACTATGTGCACAGAACCAAAACAACATGCAGGACTAAAGCAGAGTACACAGTAAGAGAAGGTGCAAGCATAATTGAAGCACAGTACATTAATAGTGCATGCAACAGGAAGTGAAGTAGAGCGCAAAACATAGTGTGAAATCTACACACAGATCCGAAGACAGTGTGACAAAAGTACAACAACATCTTTATCTTAGGGCAGTAAGACGGGGCAAGGAAAGGAGATTACAGTCTCCTCTCAGGTTGGTGCCCGAACATAGCAAGTCGGTGCTTGTGCATAGGATTTGTTTTCTCACAAGTTGAATCCTAGATCTACAAGTTGGTGCTTGTGTAGAGGATTGGTGTCCTCATAGGTTGGAGCCTATAGTCTGCTAGTTGGTGCTTGCATGTGGGATTGGTGTCTCACATCATTGGATATTGGTGTCTCCCATCTATCTGTGATGAACCTGCAATAATTAATTAATGCAAATACACAAGATATCAGAAATAACAGAACTCAGAATCACTTTTATATTGATCGCAGGCCACTTCGAGGGGGAAACCTCCTTTGAGCAAGCTCAATACAATTAAGTTCATGGTGCCTTCATAGGCCTCAACACACACTTATATACTAAGTCTAGGCGCCAATACTATGGGTCAAAACCATGGGCCAATACAAACTATGGATCAACAATACTATGGGTGACTTACAAAGCATATGCACCAAACAACAATAACACAACTATGGATCAACAAATACTACGGGATGACTTAAAAAGCATATGCGTCCAACAACAATATACTAACAAAGTAAATAGAGGGGTTGACATGGATTCCTAACAATATCTATGTAATTTCATTTTCATACATATATATAAAATTTTCTTCAAACATTATGCGCACGGTTAGTTTTTATTAATGTGTTTTTAAATAACAATTGGCGCATGTTTTTAGAAGTAAAAATTGCTTAATATGTGCATGATACTGATTCATGCCCCCTCTCAGTATCATTCATAATTCCAAAAATACACACACACAACATATGCATTCACAAGCATAATTATCATAGGAATAATAATAAAATTATTGCACATCAGACACAAAGAGAATATTTATCTTTAACAAAGAAAATCCAAGCAACTATCTATTTCAGAGTGATTTTCCACCCAATCGTAGGAACCCTTTCCAACATATACTCTTTCTTCTAAGAGGCAACCCCCAAGTTGGGCTATGAGGCCACCAGGGGGAAGGACACCTATAGGATTCTCTCTCTCTGCCCACAACCTATTTTTCTCTTTATGCTTAGCCAAATGCTCATCCATATCTCTACAAAGATCTCACTCAACCATCACAGCCATGGCACTCCTTCCAACTTCCCCACACAATACAATGAAGGAATTCCCCTTCACTAATCCATAGTTCCCTCAGGAAATCCAACACTTATCGTGCTTAACAGTGTGTGCAATAAGATTCCAATCTACTGTATGTTGTTGGAGAACCTCTTGTAGCATAAATTATGGCTTCTCAAGCATCTGTGAGTAGAAAAAATCAATTCTTAAGGGTTCCTAGCTTGCACAACCTCTATGCTCACCTATAACTATCTATTTTCCCTTCAAATATGTAACTTTGTCTCTAAATTCAAATTTTTGGGTTAAACACAGTGTGGTAATGGTCATGAACATCATTAGGAAGCTCTACATACTGTATAAATTTGCATGAGAGAATGATATACTAAGTGTTGACTCCAAGGGATAGGAGATGATGGTGAAACGACAACTGACATAACTTCTGACCATAGAAGAAAAGGACTTCTGGCAGCTGACAGCTGACATAACTTTCACAACCCCCATGCTTCAATAACTACATGAAGTGATTTTTCCCACCAACCTCACACATGCATTCAATGATTGAATTTAATAGTCAAAAGGAAGTAATTGGCTCATTTAAAGCACATGGCATAATTTGGATGAGTTCTAAGGTTAAAAATTGGAAGCAAAGGATTTACTTTCCCATAGGCCCCATTTACTCTTCCCCTATGGTGGAATCATATCCCCTCTAGTGCTCTTACACAACGATCTTGGACCATTTTATTATTTTCCAACATAATATTTACATATATTTGAATTCGCATGATAATCTAAATAGATAGTCCAAATAGAAATATTTACATCATACATGCCTAGTCATTCACTAGTTGGGCCTTTGCCTTGAGCTCCACATTAGGAATCCATACTAGCATGTTTACATCATTTTGATTAAATATATTCCAAGTCAAAACTAGGGTTATCACAAAAGGATCAGTGGATATCAATCCCAATCATAGTAACTCTTACTGGTTTGGAACCAAACCGAAGCTCATATAATATGAATACTAAGACCAATGGGAGGTTGGCTTCAATGAATCATTATATGTTCTCTCTATTTACTTACATGGATATTGTACCAATCCATTGTCCCTAAATATCTTTTTTTTCAATGAGGAACTTCTAGGGAAAATGGCTCTTAATTGGGGCCACAATCTCCTGTAGAATAACAAAGTTTTGAATTGGCGCAAGTTCCCTCCAAGCATTTTCATCAACCTCTAAAATCCTGTGAAATCTAAATGAGACAGATTACCAAATAGTAATTAAAAGTTTTAAAACAAAAATGGGAGAGAACATTTCTCTGGCTCGTGATTTCATTTTCTTTGCCACAGATTAGCATAAAATATTTCCATGGGGAGAAGGCCAAGAATTTCAGGAAAGGATGTCTTGGCATGGAAAGGGAGGGAAGAGTTTGGTAAATGGTGAAACAAAGAAGCAAAAGAAAGTGCTCTGAGATAACATCCAGTGTATCATACTGGCATTGAAAACTTCTCGTATCTGGATCTTCATATGTATAGAGAAATGTTTGGTCTCCTTAAACACAATGCATTTGCAGGTATCAATCACAACGATCCACATTAACAAAAATGAGCTACATGTTATCTATAAGAAAATCACTACTGTGCATAAGGGGAGTATTAATAAAATTTTGTTCTCTACTAGATAGTATTTATATTAATTACTCTTTTTTTTCACATTGAAAAAGCTCTATACTTTTATAGTATATAATATTGATTGATGATTACAAACTTTCGCTAATTGCCAGAAGCCTAAGAATAGACCATCCAAGTAACCAAATAACCTGTATTACACTTACATTCATAATCAAAACCACATCGGAAGTCCAAAAAACGCTAGTTCTAACCCCCAGTCCTAAGTCTAGGAAATGCCAAAGAACTAATAACTGCAAAAAGTAAGAAAATATATATTAACTAAAGCCGCTTATCTCCACAGAAGTGGAGATACAAAAAAGTAAAGGGGGGCAGCTGCTAAAATAACCCCCCACCCAGAGGCAGCTAACAAAGGAACATTGGAATAGGGGAGTGTTCGATAGACTTTGGTTTGAGCATTCACATAATATAAAAAATCAATGTTTATACTTATAGCATATATGATTATAAACAGATTTAGTAGATTTCAAGATCTGGTTAACTAGATCATCCTTTCAAGCATAAACATTCTTGACTGCACTTTCTTGTTGATGTTGATCTTCCAAGACCATAAGTTCAGTGGTTGATCATGTTAATGATCACATTTCACCCCATGCCTAAGTTAATGTCATTCATTGTCCTACAACACGTGCTATGTTCACAGTTCTGATGTAATATCTGTGTTTTAGTTTTTTCCCATTTGTCCATATGAAGTTGTGAACCAGTATTATGTAGCTATGCATGTGTCTACATGCACCTATCCAAGACTAAGTAGCCCCTTTATACAAGTGTGGAGGTTAGAGAGGGAGGGAAAGATGGAGTGACAACTGGGAAAAGAGTGGAAGGGATGGAGAAGGACAATGAGGGTGGATGGGTAGGACGTAGGTGAATGGGTGGTTTAACAAACCACCTACCACCTCAACCAACCACCAAACCAAAACAATTATTGTTGTTTTTTAATTTAATTGTTTTAATTTTATTCATTATTTATATCTTTGTTTTTTTTATTTGGTTTTAAATTTATTTATTTTTCAAATTATTTTATATTAGTTTTTCTCATGTTTTATTTTCAAACCTCCTTTAAAATGTTCTTAAAATTATATTTTAATGTTTTTTTTTATTTTTATTTTTAAATACATATTTTCCTTGGTTTGATGTGTTTTTCTCTTTTTAATTACTTTTTCTTTTTAATCATTTTGTTTGTAATAATCTCCATGTTTATGTAATGGTTTTGAAAATGTTGCAATTGTGAGTTAAAAACAAAAGATAAACCTTGATTTGATGTTTTTTCTATTTTTAATTTTTTTTATGATTTTGTTTGTAATAATCTTTATTTTTATATATGGTTTCGAAAATATTGTAATTGTGAGTTAAAAAAATATTAATAATACTATTTTTTATTTGGCATTTTAAGTTTTTTTTAATAAAAACGATTATTTGTATTTATATTAAAAAAGAGGATGCAACTTAACTGGACATCCTGAAGTTACATCCAATGACTACATATAGAGATAATTGTATAGTTCTTTTGACAATTATAAAAAATGGAGAGTTTTATACATCTTGTTACTATGAATCTGCTACTAAAGTACTAGTCTTTCTTGCTAAGATAAATCCTACAAAATTTGCCTAACAACATAATACATTTATATTGCATTTACAAAAATTCAAAAAAGAGTATGAGACTTGGCCATTACAAGCATATTTCCATCCCTTCCTTGGGGGATTCCTAGTGAATTTATTTAACTTTGAATTCTTCTTCATTGCCACAATCAGTCTTCATGTGGTCTTCATCTGGAGGAATGTCAATGACTTCTTTCAAATTAGCTTGCTCGTAATTGCAAGCCTCTGGAGGTTCATTTCCAATTTGGTTCTTCATAAAACTCTTAGGAGCTATGTTTTCTTCTTCATAGGTCGTAAGTTTCCTTTTTAAGTGCTTTATCTCAACTTCAACCATTATAAGTTTTTCTTTAAGATTGGTCATTTAAACATCTAGCAGATGAAATTGGTATTGAGAAATTGTAATATTTCTGCTAATAATGGCCTCTATATCACGATGTTGCTTCTCCAACCCGCCAATGAACAATTCAAACTAAAAACTCTTGGCCATTTCCATTCCTTCCTTCCATATTCCTATTAACCATATTTATTTTATCTTCAAATTTTCCCATGTTATTCCCCTTAGGACGAATGTTTTGAACTCCATAAATTTCACAATTATTATATATATGGAAATTACTTCCCAGGGAAAACTCAAGAATGGAATCCTAAGTCAAATTTCTACTAAGATTGCACTTCTTATAAGCCAAAGACTTGTCAACGATGTCACTTCCCTAAACAATCTAGCATACCACTCTAAAAGCTACCAAAAAGCCTTTCTTTTTGGCATTCCCTTGACTACACAACCTCAAATTAACCACACTAAAATTACTAGCAAGGCAATGAAATTGAGTATGATTGATATTCCTTACCCGGAGAGGATTTAAGTTCTTTATAACCCTTGCTTGTTGAAGATAGTTCCATGCCTCTATAGCATCCTCCAACGGACAGACATATCCCTGATTATGATTTTTTGAATAGTCACCTCTGCAAGAGTCGAAGGCCTGAAAATGGTAAAACGTTTCTCTAGAATTCAAAATGATGATATCATGCCCTAGAAGAGAGCATCAATCCTCACCAGCACAATCATAATAACATCCCTTCCAAAACAAAAAATCACGAACCCTGCTTCCATACAATGCATAGAATTCACTGGAAGGCTTGTAATCATTTCCAATTACATCATAGATCATATCTTGGTACCGAAAATCTAGACCTATCATCATGATTGTTGAGTTGAGTGAAGCAAACCCTCTACTCTCATGATCGATCTTTCTCACCATATAAATTATGTTAATTCTCATTAATTCAACATATCTAAAATTCTTAAATACGCTCGGTTGCATGATATTCGTATGCCAAATGTAGTCCTTTTCACGCTTATTGCTAATTTTGGAATTAATTCATGAGTTTGGGTTTGTGTCCATAGCTTTGTTTGAGCTTTGCACCATAATCATAGGAGTTACAAGATGCTACAATAACATGCATCTTCTCCACAAATTATAAGATTACCTCGTCTAAGAGTACATGCCACATTTGCTTATTTGTCTACTTGGAAATTCAATTCTCTAAGCACATGCAAAATATTGACATCTTCAAAGTCTATTAACAATTGCAAAATTCTCCATATTTATATTTACTTAAAGGGCCATCCCTTGGTACCTTCTTAGAGACTAGGTACTGGACAATTATCATTGAATATCCCACTATAGTTATAAACCTTATATTGATTTTTATGGCTTGACTTAAGCCTTGCCATAAATCCATGGCTTCTACATGATTATTTGACATCTCCCCCAGTCCCAATGATAAGTGTTGCTTTTGCTTTCCTCTAGGATCAAAGAGCACTCCCCGGCACTTGCCACCCCCGGGATTTAAAGATTTATGTTCACAACAATAAAAAAATTTAAACACATATTTTCATTAGTTTGATGTTTTTTCTCATTGTTAATTATTTTTTGTTTTTTATGATGTTGTTGGTAATAATCTCTATTTTTATGTCATGGTTTTGAAAATGTTGGAATTGTGAATTTGAAAAAAGGTAATACTAATAGTACTAATTTTTTATTTGGAATTTCAAGATTTATGTTCACAACAATATTTGGTTTTCTTTAGAATTTTATTTATGCTCTTGAAATCCCCAATGGAGATGCATATGACAACCCTTTGACTGAGAATAAAGAGTTGGTGACTATAAATCATTTTGAACATGCGACTTACGAATTCTGGGTTGAGGTGTTGTGTATTAGAAATGCTCACATTGGGGCAATAGAACAATCCCACCAATTAAATATTGAGAGATCCCAGGATGAAAGACTCCCCTTGAATCCAATGGGCGCATCTTGTGAAGAAAGCAAGGCGAAGAGATCAAAGGTAACTTCATTATTATGTTGCCGCCTATTCGGATTTTAGAAAAGGAAGCTACATGCATGGGGATTCCTCTGTATTTTCTCATGAGTTATTTTAATGATGGCTTCATCCAACCTGGTATCGAACTCATTCCTACAAGGATGGCCTCAAGTGCAATTGTAGGGTCTGTTTATTCACTCTCATGCCTATGTGGTTGCGTCTTTTTCCAAGAGATCCAATTGGTTTGAAGAATCGCTTCTAGTCCAATAATCACAAGGATTAGAATCTCTGCCTCACTTTCTCTTTCAAAGGGGCATTTGGTGTTGGTTCTTGTGATGGTGAGGGTTCGAGTCCTGTGAACTATTTCGACAACATAGGAGGCTATTTCGACAATCCCTAGATCAAGGGTTCTTTTCCCTAGGGAAACTTGTTTGGCAAGTCCAATCTTTCCTGCACTTTGTAGTTTCAAATCGCATCCCCTACCTCATCGCTTTCCAGCCATGCGCATTCACCAGATCCGCTCTCACCACAGCTTTGGTCCTATGGTTCATTGCTTGACTCTTCCCCCACATGGACTTTTAGGGTTACGAACTTGTCACCTGTTGATGTTCCTAACAAACCCTTGCATGATAAATATTTCAATTTCACTAACATGTACGCCTCATCCATTTCGACAAGTCCCATAGTTCATCCCTCATATAGCCTATAGAGTCCCCATCACCATCATTCCACAACACATCCACCGTCGCATGATTCTATAGGCTTGTCAAGGCTGATGTCTTCTCTCTCCAACGATGGCTCTTCTCAGTCTCCATCCAATGGAGTCTCAAATCTATTAAGATCCTTGCATAGCTTGGATTAAATGGCGAGGGCTCATTGATAGCAACAACCATAATGGCTTCAAGCTCAGGATTCATATGTTGCAATGCATAACAATTGCACACCTCGATGAACACTTTAACTATACTTGCTTACCAATTTTCATTGGCATTTGTGATTTTTTTTATTGTTTACTATTTTTTCTCTTTTTCCCACACTCCCATTATATATATATATATATATATATATATATATATATATACCAAATATTTCCAATATCCATTAAAAATAGATTTTTTACAAATGCCATTTTTTACACTTCCTTAATTACGCCGAAGGCATATTTTAAGGGGTCAGCTCCTCTCCGGCCTTCGTCATCTGTTGATGGAAAATGAGGAGCCGCCACCTATCATAATCCTACAAACTGTCAGTGGTTAGTAACACCGTTAGTGGTCAGCGGTTACGTTATCCCAATCTCCACCGTGGATGCACAGGATGAAAGACTCTGTGGGGATTTTGGTCAACAATGGGCCATATCGAGTATAGCTTGCTCAAATTCCCTATCTCTAGAGGAATCCCTCCATCAAATACTGTTGACCAAGTCGCGACCTCACAGTCGACAGGGGTCCACCAACTGTCGACACATACCGCAGTCTCCCTAGGCACTGGCTCGGGCAGGTTTGAGCCCACCCAGCAACACTCGCAAAGCGGATGAGGTCTCCCTGAGGCGTCCAGGAAGGGCAGATGGAACCATGTTTCCACCGAGGGAGGAGGCAAGTTGCGGTAGTATGATATGAACAACAATTCTAAATATTCATCATGAAGTTATAGCACATCACCTTAATCGCAGCATTTAACATTTCAGTCAACAGATATCGCACATCACTTTAATCGCAACATTACAGTAGACAGATATCTATAACATATCATTGCAGCATTCACATCATAGCGACATAAACAGATAATGGCATTAAGAAAAGGAAATAACATAAGTATTGAGCAACATTACACGCAGATTGCACCAAACCATCATCTTATATTACTGTGGCAAACCAAAAGCAGTACATGAATCTCTGCGCAACTCCCGCATTATCTTCGCATACAGCTCTATCTCTCTCTATTATCAATCGACTTCCCTTTTTCTCTTACACTTACAATTCTCATCTATTTATAGGCTTCCACCAATTACAATACTTGTCCACTTTCCTAACCGATACTTATGGACAATCGTCTAACTGACTTGGTCTAATTACCCAAAAACCCGCATACCGCGGTACAATTGACTCGATATTACAAAATACATAACCCAAAACCTGCAAACTACGGTATACTTGACTCGACACTACAAAATACATGGTCTAAGTGACCCAAAACCCACCAACTGCGGTATACTTTGGTACAAAATACTCCTTTTGCACCTTTATCCAACGTGTCGCAACGTCGACGGTACCTCGGCACATCCTCATCAAACCGCCTGCCAACAGGCCCCCAACACAATCTTGTGGCTCGCCCTCGAGCCACGTCAACTGCATCTGTTCTTGCTGTCTAGATCACGCAATGTTGTCTCCATCCTTTTGCTGTACAGATCCTCGGCTACCAATTCTGGAAGCCCTAAACGAAAGTAGGAAACCCTCGACTCTTTGTCAGGTATGTCGCGAACTCATCCTCCAGTCGCATGGAATAGTGTAGACTGAAAAGAAAAGAGGATGAATAGTACCAAGGGGTGAGAACGGCGGACGACTCTGGCATATATGTTTCGCGTCAATGCCCGTCTTCTACTGAAGTCAGGGAGCTACTGCCCCAACCAGCATTCTGATAAAAAATAGCACAACCCTTCGAACAACTACTGCATACTGAAACAGACTGGACTGGCCTGTGGCCTGTTCATATAATAGTATAGGTGCCCCTTCCATATCAAGATGCTCAAGGACACTCGTCGTTCGGGCACGCAGGGCCCCTGGGGTGCTACCATAAGAAATGAAGTGAAGCATTTCCACAGCCTCCTGGAAATTCCTCACAACTCAACTCGCACAGGGATCAAACAACATAACCACTCTAGGTCGGAACAACTTCTGTATAGTAAATGACCAACGTCTTCGGTTCATTATAGCCAGACCCTTCCGGGTTATGACAGGGGGGATGATGCCCCGATACCTCTCATCTGTGTGTGTGAGCCGGCTGACTGGCATAGTGGGGGGGTGACCATGCTGCCAACAAAGCTTCCACGTTCCACCTCATGAACAAGCCTGCTACTCATCCCGGCCCAACATGCCATGTGTAAAACATGCCGTCGTCATGTGTGACCCCAGCCGAATCGGTCAAGTGCAATCATATGTAGAAATGGTGGTCAGTAATGACACCACGTCGTCGTACTCTCCCAAACTCGTCATACAAAATCTGTCACCAAGCCTGAGCTCAACACTGCCATGAGTCTCTGACTATTCTAATCGGGCGACACAATCCTCTTCCGCTTGCGCATACCCTCTGTTGTCGGTGCACCATCTGCCATCAATCAACCTGCAACAATCATCATCATTTTTTATTTTTTATTTTTTTACCAATGCGACTCAGACATCGCACTACTCCAAGCTCGCGCGATAGGGATTCAACCTGTGACCATTTACCAGCTTGGGGAGCATCCCCCCATCCAATCGCTGCAACTAAACCGCTCCTCCTGAAGTAATACTGTTGAGGCGATAGGGACCCAGCCAATGCATCTGCAACTTTCCTGGATGTTTCGTAAACTTGCTGTCGTACAATAGCACCAAGTCACCATGCTGAAACTGCTTAGTTTTGATGTGGCGATCATGCCATGCCTTCTGGCGATCCTTCTCTACTCCTTGGTGAAAGCCAGCGATAAATCAATCCTCTTCCAGCTCCACCAATTGTGCTAGATGTTCGTCTAATGCTGCAACATCATCCATGCTTGTAATATCCGCAATTCGTAAACTAGGAACAATGCACTCCATAGGCATAATTTCTTCCTTCCCATAGACCAGCTTAAACAGTGTTTGACCAGTCAACCTTTTACATGTAGTGCGATAGGCCCATAATACCACTGGAACTTTCAAATCCCATTCATCGCGGTTGGCACTGCACACCTTTGTCAATGCATGCTCCAATACCTTGTTAAATGCCTCCACCGTTCCATTTGCCTGTGGGTGATAGGGTGTGCTCTTCTTATGTTGTATCTGCAATTCCTCTGTCAATGCGTTGATAGTGCGATTAAGAAAATGGCTGCCTTGATCACTCAGCAATATCTTGGGGCAACCGAAACGAGTGATAATGTGATCAAACAAGAACCGGGCAGCTGTGGCTGCAGAACAATCTACGACAGGTGCTTCCTCAGCCCATCGGGTCAAGTATTATGTCGCTATGATAATATAACGTGCACCTGTGCGTTTCCTTGGTGGATTGATCGGTCCTACAAAATCCACAGCCCATTTCTCAAACGGTTGCAATGTCACCTGAGGTAGCAGTGGCATCTCGTCCCATCTAGATGGCTTTCCAATTCGTTAACAAACATCACAAGACCGTGCATAGTCTGTCGCATCATTATGTAATGTGGGCCACCAAAGTCCTGCACGCAATACCTTCCGGGAAGTCGCCCGACCACCATAATGTCCACCCACAACTCCACCATGTGCCTCAACCAATATCTGCGCTTGCTCATGCGGCAAGACACATCTACGCAATATCTCATCAGCACCCAATTTATACAACTCTCCCGCGATCAGTTGAAAGTCAGCAGCCTTGACGACCAATTGCTTCTTCTGAGTAGTGGTAAAGTCATTAGGCGCGGTGTCGGTCACCAAAAACTGAAGGATGTCATCAAAGTAGTGATCAGCAGTGGCAACGTGAAACAGTTGGGCATCTGGAAACCCATCTTCGATATTAGTCGATTCCTCCCCTGTATCAATCCGTGAAAAATGATCTGGTCCAACATTCAACCGCCCCAGCTTCACAACAACCTCAAAATCAAACTCCTGAAACAACAGTAGCCACCGACAAATATTCCCCCCCAACACAGGCTTATTGACCAAGTATTTCAATGCAGAATGACCAGTGAACATTTTAAAGTGGCCACCCAACAAATAATGCCTGAATTTCTGCAGCGCGTAAACCATGGCCAGACCTTCGCGTTCTGTGGTAGTGTAATTGCGTTCTGCAGAGGACAGCTTCCGACTGGAAAAAACAATGGGATGATCAATGTCGCCTTCTCCAGGTTGACCCAATACAACACCTGATGCAACCGATGAGGCATCAACATGGACATGGAATTCCTTACTCCAGTCCGGAAAGACCAAGATTGGTGCCGATGCCATTTTTTCTTTGAGCATTTCAAAGCTATCTTGACATTCTGGGTTCCACTGGAATGCCGCATCCTTTTTCAACAACTTCTCCATAAGGGCAGTAATCGCAGCATACCCCCCAATGAACTTGGGATAATATCCCGTATGACCCAAGGTGGCGCTCAACTGCTTAACAGTGGTCGGCGGTTGCAACCCCAAAATAAGCGCAATCTTGGTTGGATCAACCAACAATCCCTGCTTACACACTATATGACCCAGCAATATTCCAAAGGGTGCGCAAAATATACATTTCTTCACGTTCAGCGATATCTGGTGCTATCGGCATCGCTCAAGCATCAACCGTAGATTAGCCAGATGATCCTGAATCAATCCATAAATTGTTCAGTCATCCATATATACCTGTAGAAACTTCTGAATAAAATCTTTGAATGCAGCAACAACGACCCAGGAAAATATCGCAAGTGCATTCTTCAAACCAAACGGCATGACCGTGTACTGAAAGCAATCCCATTCAGTAACAAAAGTTGTCTTATGGCAATCTTCCTTGGCAATGCGAATCTGATGGTAGCCAGAGAATCCGTCAGTGAATGAGTACATCTCCTGGCCACCCACTCCTTCCAGCACTTCATCAGTAAACAGGGTCGAAAAGGGGTCATGTAAGCAGGCATCGTTCAACTTCCGTAAATCGACACAAATGCGCACTTCGCCTATTTTCTTGTCCTGCACCACCATAGGACTGATCCATTCTGACTCTTCCACGGGTTCGATAATACCAGCATCCAGCATCCGATCAAGTTCCGCCTTGACCTTTTCTTTATGTCGCGGATTTAGCCGATAAGGTCGCTGTTGGATTGGCTTAGCATCTGGTTTCACTGGAATCCTCATCTCTCCTAAATCACCTAAGATTCCCTTCATTTCATAAAACTTCATGGGAAACACGTCCTGAAACTCATGCAATAACTCGGTCACCTTACTCATCCTCTCATCATCCCAATAATCCCCAACATTAGCAAACTTCGGAGTAGCCTCAGTGCCGATATTCATTTTGCGAAGCTGCAATGGCTAATTGAACGGATTACTTGGCACAATAGGTGGGACCACATCGCGACTTCCTTCAGAATCGGGAATGTTAATGTTCCGGGGATCATCATCGTCCTCTAGACCTCCACTGACGTTGAAGCACTCCATGAGAGACTGCATTTGACAGTGGGTGAAGGCGTCAATAGGGCAGGCCACTGGAATAGCCTAAAATATCACATCGCGGATGAGCTGCAGGGCATTATGGACATCAGGGTTGGCATCCGCAAAAGTGAACGTATGAGTGAAAGAGATCGTCAACTCCCCCCGTGTGGTAATGTCACGGCGCAACTCGGCTGCAATACACCATGAGCGCGGTATCGCTTCCAAAGTATGGACAAACGCATGAACCCACTCATCTCTGGGTCGCGTGACCCACAATCGTTGGCATTCCATCACATGATCACCAGGATCAGTTTGACCATCGTACTTGCCAGTGTGATAAACCTCAGTATTTCCAAATCGAACCATCATCAACCTTCGACACTGTGACCAATATTTAATGAATTTCTTATGTGTCGCCCACCAGTGTGCTGGAGCAGCCTTCAGGGCTTCCTCCAAGGCCAGCAATCGTTGTGGTTCTGGAACGCGGTCTTCGAACACTACTACAAAAGTGTTTAAGCCAGGAAGCCCCACATAGATAGGCAATGTGATCGTTTTTGTCACAACACGACACAAGGATTGCGTAACTAAACTGCATTTTTGGACTGATACTTCATGCATTCGATTCTACCAATGTTCCAATGCATCATCAGAGTCGGAAGATGCAGAGCTCTCACTGCGCCACTCCATCTCACCGTGGACAGTGGGATGAATGTAGTCCTCATAAATATTAAATGCATGATCCCAGCCAGTGTGATCGTCATCTTTGACAGGCTCAACATATCGACGTCCTTCAGTTGGATCCAACGGAGTGATGACCCGGAAATCCGATTCTCAAAAGTCATCATGCGCTTTTTGAAGTTGATTGCAGCTCCACTATTGTTCGCCCATCCTATCCCCAAGAGCGCTAGATAAGAGCTTCCTTCCTCAACCACTACGATAACATCAAAATCAGCATAAGTCTTCATGCCCTTAATATCAATCGTGAGCCGCGGAACCCGTCCAATAGGTGTATCCTTCGCATGGTTAGCCAACTGAAGCTGCACAGGAGACCAGCTCAATGGGGGACTCCCCATATTCTGCCACGCCTGCTTGTTTAACATGTTAACATCCGAACCAAGATCAAGAATAACCGAATCAACATCGTAGTCACCGATCTGAATGTTCATTCACATTTCCTTGCCAGTCTTCGACCACTGTAAGGAGTTTATGGCCGACTCCTGCCGTCCTTTCTGAAATCGTTGTAACCATCCCTCGATCTCAACCAAGGAAGTCGGGTCTCGTGCCAATGACAGACATATTTCAAGGAACTTTTGCAATATCCCTGGTGGTGGTCGATCAGCGTCTGATGTGGAATCAAAGACAGACGGCATATCACAAACAACAGCCTTGTCGCGGTCTTTCTCCAAAGTGCGACGTGCCTCCAGGAACGTCTCCTGCTCCACATCAATGTCAAAATTTACCGTCTTTTGACTAGCCAAGCGAATGAGTGGTCGCGACCCATCTTCCCCAGTCGTCTTACCTCCACGAGTGACAACAGCCATCGAAGCATCTTGTGGTCGTGGTTCTGCAGAAATAGTCACAATATTGGCACCCTGTGTCTGGTTCTGCTGCAGGTTCCCAGGTGGATTTATGTTTGGATTAGCATTCAGCGGTGGTCACGGGGGCTGGTTCTGCACTAGCTGCTGCACCAGGTTCTGTATCAGTTGTTGTACTGGGTTTTGTAGCCGCGGAGTGTTCCCATCCTACCATCTTGCAATCAACTGTGGACAATTTTCGACTGTATGATCATTACCGGAACAAAATGTACACTAATTCTATAGCAGTGGGTAGTCGCGCTAATAATGCCCCCATACCGCACAGTGGTAACATTGAAAAGGTCCACGACCACCTCGGCCTCCTCCTCCATGACCATATCCACCACCGCGTTCGCCCTTGTAGCCTCCCCGGTAGCCGCCTTGTTTTTGATATCGAGGTTGGTTAAATTGCTGATGCATGGGTGATGGCGGCATCCCTTGCCCTTGTGGTACATACTGCGATTGTTGCACGTACTGAGGTTACGGGGGGTTCACTGGTGTGTATTGTGGTACGAACTGCTGTGGTTGCTGCTGCTGCGGTACAAACTGCATCTGCAGTTGCGGCTGAGCTACCTGTGGCTGTAGTGGTGTAGCGCGCTGATCAACTTTGACATAGAATGCATCACACATTCTCTCCTGTAGCAACCCATATGCACGACAATCCTTGTCATCATGTCCTACCGACTTACAGAAGGTGCAATAGATATTTCGCAGGGTTGTGACCATTTTCTGCATATATGGGCAAGTATCGTGACCGTGCCCAAACACCTGGCAAACACGACACCATGGCATATTGCCGCCATTTAAGGGATTGGGCGCATCGGAGACCAAATAATTACGAAAATCTGGGCAATCATCTTTCGTATGTCCCTCTCGTCAACATCGCATACACCATACTTCATCGTGTCGTTCCTTATTCTTCTTCAAGTCCTGCAACTGTATAGTCAAGTTGGCGAGCTGTGTCTGTATCTGTGACATCCTGGCTGCATTATCACCAATCGATGACACTTCCAATCGCATTGCGATCTCCAGAGCTTCACTAGGCGTCGATATGTTTTGTTGCATCAACGACAGCCGAATGTGGGGTAACAGTGCCGCAATGAACCATTCTTTATGTTGGACAGCGCTCATATCGAAACTAACCTTTGCCATCAGCGTCTTGAATCGCTGGTCGAAATCCCAGACCGTCTCATTGGGATACTGCTTAATTTCCTTCAATTCAGTAATATATTGAGCCTCCAACTTAGGCCGTCTAAATTCAGCAATCATCCCATCTCGAATCTCATCCAGTGACTTCTCTGGAGCCCCCGTAGGGACTAAAGTGAACTTCATGAACCAATCTAAGGCACGACCTCGTAGAGTCGTGGCTAACTGTCCTTTCTTAGTATTGTCATCAGTGATTTATTTCACAGTCCAGACCGCTTCACACAAAAACCAATATTGTTTTGGGTTGTCTGTCACACTTCCATGGAACAACGGTAACTTAGCATCATCGCCCGCCATCTTGGGATTCCTTCCTCTTGTCGCTGTACTACTACTACCAATTAACTTCTGCGGTGTCGACGTACTCGGTGGCGTCGAAGTAGTGTTTCTTCCTGGTTGAGAACTAGTGAGCGGAGGTGTGGGTACGTTTGTGCCAGGGTTTGGTCCTGCCTCTATCCTGGGCATAGCCTGGCTGTCCCTATCAGGACTGTGAGGTCACTTCGTCCTGTGTGGCCTTCCTTCACGGTCTTGCAGTCCGATCGCAGCAGGACCTTCTCCTATCCTATGCCTCTTTTCCTGTCGGAACCTTGCTCCGCCCCTCGTAAGGCCACTTTCTTCCTCGGCTTCACTCACAGTCTCTTCATGGTCTGCACCCATCTACCCCTTTACCATTCCTTCGACCGCCCCCCGATAGTCGCAATACCCACGGCCTCCGCCCACCAGGCTGCTTACTGATCAAGGTGCATCTTCAATATACCTTTCTCCAAGATTAGCATCTTAATCGATAGTTGGAGAGACAGCAGAAACCTTCCCCTCGGTCCGTCAAAGAAGTATCTTTCAGCTTCACTATAGGATTTCTTCGTGTCGACCGCAAATTCAGTGATGTATCCCTCCAAGATGCTATCAAGCCAAACCTCGACAGCCCGTGATGCCTTATTATCAACTTCTTGCAATTCCTGAATCAACTCCGGGGTCCAAGCCGTCGGTTCACCACCTTGGAAATTTCTCTTCTGGAAGGTCAGCTTCGACAACCACTCATACAGAATAACCGGGAATTCAAAGAAGAACCACTCGTGTGGACCATCGTGAATATACCTTCCCAACTAGTGATCTACTGTTAGTCGCGTAATCCGACTTTCTTCTTCAACAAACTCCTGCAACTTTTGATCGAACCATTTCTGTATCTCCGGCTTCGTCGGGTGCCATAACATGGCCTCCTCTTACTCTGCACACGGTCCTGGCAATGGAACCATTTGTTGACCAAGTCGCGACCTCACAATCGACAGGGGTCCACCAACTGTCGACACATACCGCAGTCTCCCTGCGCACCGGCCCGAGCAGGTTTGAGCCCACCCAGCAACACCCGCAGAGCGGATGAGGTCTCACCCGAGGCATCCATGAATGGTAGACGGAACCATGTTTCCGTCGAGGGAGGAGACGAGTTGCGGTAGTATGATATGAACAACAATTCTAAATATTCATCATGAAGTTATAGCACATCACCTTAATCGTAGCATTTAACATTTCAGTCAACAGATATCGCACATCACTTTAATCGCAACATTATAGTAAACAGATATCTATAACATATCATTGCAACATTCACATCATAGCGACAGAAACAGATAATGGCATTAAGAAAAGGCAATAACATAAGTATTGAGCAACATTACACGCATATTGCACCAAACCATCATCTTATATTACTGTGGCAAACCAAATGCAGTACATGAATCTTTGCGCAACTCCCGCATTATCTTCGCATACAGCTCTATCTCTCTCTATTATCGATCAACTTCCCTTTTTCTCTTACACTTACAATTCTCATCTATTTATAGGCTTCCGCCAATTACAATACTTGTCCACTTTCCTAACCGACACTTATGGACAATCGTCTAACTGACTTGGTCTAATTACCCAAAAACCCGCATACCACGGTACAATTGACTCGATATTACAAAATACATGACCCAAAACCCGCCAACTGCGGTATACTTGACTCGACATTACAAAATACATGGTCCAAGTGACCCAAAACCCGCCAACTGCGGTATACTTTGGTACAAAATACTCCTTTCACGCCTTTATCCAACGTGTCGCAAAGTCGGCGGTACCGCGACACGTCCTCATCAAACCGCCTGCCAACTAATACATTATAGTAGCCTAAATAAAGCATTGTCAAGTTCCCTAGATTGCCAAGCTCTTAGGGTATTCTTCCACTAAAACAGTTTCCATCCAAGCGAAGGTATTCCACATTTTTGAGCTTCCCATACTCACGGGGAATGTTGCCCGATAAGTAATTTCATGCGAGACCAATATGCCTGAGCTTCACAAGATAGCCCAATCCATAGCAATGCCCCTCATAAATTGTTGTTATAAACATCGAGAATCTCTAGGTTCCTCAACTTTGATATGTTGGGGAGGCTTCCATTGATGATGTTGTGAGAGACATTGAGCACACAAAGGGCTGGAATATTTACAACCTGACTGGGGAATGAGCCTGAAATACCCATGTTGCAGAGATAAAGAGCCACTACTTGACCCATATGGTCACATTGGATGCCAATCCATGAGCAATGGGTGGTGTAATTGGAGGGTCTCCAGCTATCAGATAATGAGGATAAGCCATTGCAGCTTTCATTGAATCAGCAGTGTTACATCTCCATGGAATGAGGAGTTTGGGAGAGTAGATGATAGGTATGAAAAAAAGGTAGATGCGCTGAGGAAAACAAATATCTGCATGGCAAGGTTTTGCAGCCTCATCTTGTATTGAAAGCTACGATATTGAAAATACTGTTATTGTCAGTGCCACAGGAAAGAGGTCCAACAACAACATTCTACAAACAGTTAAAAACCAAGATGGTGCAGACCCCGACGCGTAGGGAAGACAAGCTTACCTACCAGTTCATGCCAAAAATTTGCAGAAACATCCCAATTGACAATCACCCGTTCATCGTGGTCTCTGTCATGGCAGAAACTGCAATCAATTCCATCTGATCCAACCCAAGGCGCATTGAAACATGAATCGGATGAGAAGACGACCGATTGTGCCTAAAGGCTATCAACAACCACCTAATCCTCGTCGTCTCTGTCAATGTAGAAATGTACCAAATTTGGCCAAATTCAAACTTTTTCAAATCAAAAGCTAAGTTCATGGTCAAAAAGTAAGCTGGATTAGTGAATTTTTTAGGTTTAAAAGTAACTTCAAGGTCTTTCTTAAATGATCGAAAAATTCCTATGTTAAAAGGTGATTTCATGGTAAAAAAAATAAGCTGAGTCAAAATGTAAGTTCATGATCGTTCTCATTTGGATTTATTACTTGACCCATAGGATACGTTCGGTTTCGATCTTATTTGTTCCTGCTGATCTCTTATTGTTTGTTGTCGCTTCGTGCGATCGGTTGGAGGCTTCAATCGCCCTAGCCCGACCCGTTTTGCAAAGTAAATGCATATTATTATACCTACCGAGAGAGGCAGTGTATATTGTTTTTGATTCGTGTTGAATATCAATTACTTTCCCAGTTGACTAAAATTATGTTGTTGTTTTCAAATGTTTTACATTACACATTAAAATTTCCTATTTTTTAAATTATTGCATATTCATTTATCTTCCATCATACATTGGCTAATGGTCTTATTGCCTAGCCGGTGGCGGGCTTCTTGGGAATGAAAAATATTTTTAATGCATCTTTCTCCATCCGCATCGCACTGAGAGCCACCCGTCCCGGTCTCCACAACCATCACCTCTGTCACAGCCACGAACATTGTATCCACCGCCATACCATCATCGCCTCTGTCACATCCACCGCCAGCTCCATCCTTTTTCCTTGCCTTCCATGCCACCTATCTCCATTGGCACCACTTCATCCCTTTGCCTTGCTTTGCCACGCCACCTCTAAATAGATTGATATATATACATCTATGCAAAAACAATATAACAAATCTGCTGAGATTAATGTTGAACTGTCATAGGCCACACAGATTCCTACATAAAAGACTCTTCCCACTTTGTTGATGAAATAAAATACTTATGCCTGGAAGAGAACGACTTATTCGTGAGCTTTGACGTGATTTCTCTCTATACTAAAGTCCCGGTTGATGATGGGATCAATGTCATAAGAGAAATCACTGATGACCAAACAACAAAACTTGTTGACATATGCTTAAAATTAACATATTTTAGTTTTATAAGTGAGATATACGAACAAGTAGATGGCGTCGCAATGCGTTCATCCTTATCATCTACAACACAAGTTTGGTTGAAAGGCCATGAAATGAATAAAGCGTTTCATAAAGCACTCATAGGTAGGAATAGGATCTTTGTCTCTTAAAGTTTCAAACATATACATATGTGGTCACTGTGTCAATAATATGTAATATGGATGGAGTTTGTATTTACAAAGACTAATTGAACAACATATGATTACGACAAACTCTCCATTTGTACTAAAGCACGTTAGCATTCACTACACTCAAATTTTCTTGCAAAATATTCATACAGTTACTATTGTCATTTACCCGGGTTTTCTTTTTAAAATATTTTTTGCCATTGCACATGTCATTTTGTCACTTGGAGAATACCTCAAAGAAGATGAGGCTTGAATTAATTCATTTGTAACAAAAGTTTAAAATTTGCTATTATGTTTATGTCTATGTCGTTCATTTATTTATGAGATTAATTGTTGTAGGTCATGCTCCTGGTTAACAACCACAATTATACACAATTGCTTTCAAACATCTCACATAAGAGTTGTAATGTCTCTAAAATTGTAGAAGGAAGACTTAAAATGTTATTAAGGGAAAAAGGCATTATGGGTAGCCAATTAAAAAAGAACATAATTACAAACGAGGTGGTTTGAAGGTAGAAGGAAGCATGTTGCATACATGAAAGAAAGAGGGCACATCAGCAGCCCACATTATTGAATTTGTCAAGCTAAACAAAAGCATAAAAGACTTGGTCGGATGATTCCCTATCCAAGGAACCATGAAGGAGCTGTGAGCTGTGGAGAGAGATCGTGTGGTGAAATATTATTGAGATCGCATATCTGTATGAAAGAGAGATTGTCCCATGCGAATGGAAGGAGTCGTGGAATTGCTTCACGTGAAGGTAGCCGCGTGAGAAGTTTAGTGAAGAATAATAATTCCATTCAATAATAGTGAAGCCATGGCATTTGATAATTACATTGGGTCTCCATAGGACCAATCTCAACCAAATCACATACCAATTCCACTCATAAATCGAAGTAACAAGAAACAAATCCCCCTCAATATGGCTTGGGAATTGACTATACATAAATCCCAAGGATTGGCATTAACAAGGTCAACAATTGACATTGGTAACAATGAAGGTTAATGATTAACCTTGACAACAATGCAATGTACTACAACATTAGAAGGAATCCAAATTACACCATCATTCTCCTTCGAATGCTATGCAAAGATGAAAGACACTTCATATATCTCACTTCGAAAAAAGCAAGAGGCATACCTCCATCCTCTATCCCTTTCACACTTAAAATTGCAACCCTAAATCCCTGCAACCCCCTACCAACTGAAAATACCAATGCTGATTTCCAATATATTTAGAGCCAAACTTGATCATTACTTAGCCCTTTATTGTTTTACTTACATATGTATACTTTTTTGTATGACAAATTAATGTACAAATCATTTTACTTGCCATCTTTAACATGGGTTTCTATTTATTGCTTATTAGTACTTGCAACATAGTTTTCCATTCAATTTCATCGACTACAATCCCTACCATATATTAGCTAGACTTGCTTTCAAACACACAAAATTATATTTTCTAAGTACACACAACTTTATCTCATTTTACAACATATTGAAATTCTTCTCAATGTTTCATTTCCGGTTTTGAGGGTATGCTAGTACATATACCAATTCTAATGTTCTCTCATAATTACATCACTTTCACCTTAGCCCTTATTACCACATACTTTTTGCACCTTGAAATACAAATGCTAATTACGCCGTAGGCGTTTCACTACGGAGAAGGATAACCTCCACGTCGGCTAGATTCCTCGCTCATAGAGCGAATGGAATCTTGCCACGTGGATGGTCGACTTTTCTTGGTATTAAAGAGCTTATGCTATGTTTGCAGTTGCGGTAAACGGAGAAGGAACCGGTAGCACTGGAGAAGGATCTGTCTCGACTTCAATCACTTATTCTCGGAATGACACTAATACTTAAGCTGTAGCATCTTAGACCCTACTTCCTCTGCAACATACAAAGATTCAAGCTCCCAGGAAAACACCGCTAGAGCATCTTAGACCCTACTTCCTCTGCAACATACAAAGATTCAAGCTCCCAGGAAAACGCCGAAAACTTATGGGAAAATTACCTCCTGCTCAGTCAAAAGATAACCACTTATAGGTGTAAGATAACCACTTATAGGTGTAAGTGTTCCAGTTCCCTTGCTGTGCACAGTCAGATCGTACCTGCATTGTAGTCGTAACTCAGGAATCGACTGCATGAGGGTGGGAACACTACCACATAGCTGTATAGTTCCTATAGCGTCTCAGTCTCAACCAAGCCGCCATAGCTCCCAAGCCTAAGCCTAAAGACTATACATCGAGCCCAAGCTTCCAAGTATTAATCTCTGTTTCGAGTTTTCCAAGACTAAGCTCATGGCTCAAGCCATTGTGCTTGTAGCCAAATATCCAAGTATATTAAACGCGAGCCCATCTGCAAGGCCAACATTACCAAGGATCGACCAGGGATACAAACCATCGCTCCAATCCATGATAAAGCACTGAAGCTCGTAAAGCAAGAGCGGGTATCATGTAAGAATTCTTTGAGGCTGAAATCCTACAATGACCTCACAAAAATTTTCAAAATTAATTTAAAAAGTCATGTTCCCACACACAAATCAGTGTTATATACACAGCGAAATTCAACAAAAATTAGTATCCATATTTGAAAGATATTCAATATATAATCCATTTAATGCATGATGGTAGCAAACCATGGAATCAGTATATATATACACCCACTGATTCAGATATGCTGACTTGATATGACAGAGTAAAAAACAAAGATAATCCCAACAAAAGTAGGTTAACAATAAATAAATTCAAGTAAATTAGCTATTTTGATGAAATAGGTCATCAATGTACTGCCTGGCCTGGCCTGCTTCAAGTAAATTAGCTTTAGAGGTAGCTTCCTTCGCTTCCTCATACCTCTGCCTGGCCTGCTCACTCAAAGTGTCCTTTGCAATTTCATATGTTTCACCAGCCTTTTTCTTTGCAGCTTCATAAGCCCTTTCTGCAGCATTTAGAGTTTGATCTTTGGTGTTCTGTGCTACTTCACCTGCTTTGCTAGATTTGTCTTGTGCAGTTCCCATTGCACAATGTGTTGCGTGGACCGACCGACTGATATTGTAGGACACAGCAGGTCATGTATGAGAAATTCTCTTGCTTCCTTGCGTTAGACCAGGCTCTACTTGGAAGGCCGGTGACGGAGCACCCAGAGAGAAATCCCAAAGTAACAGTTCTTCTCCTTCCTTTGAAACTAACACCTGCTCCTCGACGCTTGCCATTGTACTAATTGGGAGATCAAATTCTATATTCTTTGGCGAGCTAGCTGAGTCGATAAAAAATCGATATTCATTATTCTCGCTCATTTGCACGGGACTTACATACTGATTCGACGTTAATTCTGCTGCATATTCTGCTGATGGATTAAGAGGGAACTGCCCCAGAGCGATATCACTGACAGAAACAAACCTTGAGTGAGGTAAAATGGCGGGTTTTGAGGCGCCGAGGCCCTTTTCAAGCTCACCGTCGACTGATGTTGCAGAGAAACACCTCTAAACAAAATAATGGGGGGGGAGGAAATGACCGCGCGTGGAGGTCGACCCTATTTACGGTTTGCTTTCGTGCAGGGCGGTGGGCCACATGGAGAGGCCGCGTGCCCTTCATGCTTACTCCTCCTTGCATGGTGTTGGATGGAGAGGTAGGGCCGCGTGGCCCATGGGCCTTGAGACCCCAAATTCAAATTTTTTTAATTACGCTTAACAAAAAAAATTAATTTAATGAAGTAATAGAAGTTTGTTTCATCGTTGGCCATCTTCCATGCACTCATCTAGGTGCCATTTTCAAAGCATTCACATAGCGCCAAGGGAAGCCAACGTGGCATAGTAACTGGTAGTAATAAATCTATCGTTAATGTTGCAGATTTTATTGTGGCCATATAGGGGAGGGAGGCCAGAAGTGGTCCACCCCGACTTTGGCCACCCGGGATGCCACGCGGCTGCCACCCGTCGAGGGCGGGACCACTGCAGGTGGCTGCTCCACGTCGTCCCGGGTAGCTAGCGCTTTAATGCGCTTTATTGCACCTCGGGATGCGTGCCAGCTGGCCCTTTCCCGGCAGTCGCTCCCACCTCCCGTTCATTCTTTCTCGGGGCTGGAAGGTGAGCGTTCCGCCACCCCGGAAGCTGTCCGCCATGGCGCCGCTGCTGCTCCGCTCCCGCCTCCTGCTGCTGTTCGATGAGGCCGCTGCTTGGAATACCTGTGACTGTGTGGTGGTCCGCCCCGGTTTGTTGTTCGCGCGGAGGACGTCGCCGTGTGAGCACAGAGGTTTGGTTTGGTTAACTCGCTGGAAGCTCGTGGTGGAGTGGCCCTGTTCCATGGTCGTCGCCGTGCGTTGGATAACTGGTCTAGTGTTGTTGTTGTGTTCGTGGTCTGTGGCGTGGGTTCCCTGGTGGTTCGGCCCTGTTCCTGCTTGTTTGCGGGCTGCTCATGGTTCATCCTCGGCTCCTGGTGTTCATGTTTCTGCTTCGTCGTCGGCTCCTGGTTCGTCCTCGGCTCCTGGTACCTGCTCCGCTCCTGGTTCGTGCTCGGCGGTGGCCACCTGTTCAACAAACTTGGTAGGATTTTGATCCTACCGGCTTCGCGTGCATTGTGTTTTTCAACACACTCACTCTCTCGGTGTGATTTGCTTGCCTTCTCTGTCTGTGTTCGGTTTGTTTGGGTGTGGTTGCCTGTTCAAACGACGTCGTAGGAAATTGTTTTTTGGTTTTTAATGGAGCACTGTAATGGTTGTTGGTTTTTAATGGAGCACTGTTATGGTATTTGGTTTTTAATGGAGCACTGTTAGGTTTTGTGGTTTTTAATGGAGCACCGTAATGGTTTTTGGTTTTTAATGGAGCACTGTTAGGGTATGTGGTTTTTAATGGAGCACCGTAATGGTTTTTGGTTTTTAATGGAGCACTGTTAGGGTATGTGGTTTTTAATGGAGCACCGTAATGGTTTTTGGTTTTTAATGGAGCATTGTTAGGGTATGTGGTTTTTAATGGAGCACCGTAATGGTTTTTGGTTTTTAATGGAGCACTGTTAGGGTATGTGGTTTTTAATGGAGCACCGTAATGGCTTTTGGTTTTTAATTGAGCACTGTTAGGGTATGTGGTTTTTAATGGAGCACCGTAATGGTTTTTGGTTTTTAATGGAGCATTGTTAGGGTATGTGGTTTTTAATGGAGCACCGTAATGGTTTTTGGTTTTTAATGGAGCACTGTTAGGGTATCTGGTTTTTAATGGAGCACCGTAATGGTTTTTGGTTTTTAATTGAGCACTGTTATGGTATTTCGTTTTTAATGGAGCACTGTAATGGTTTTTGGTTTTTAATGGAGCACTGTTAAGGTATTTGGTTTTTAATGGAGCACTGTAATGGTTTTTGGTTTTTAATTGAGCACTGTTATGGTATTTCGTTTTTAATGGAGCACTGTAATGGTTTTTGGTTTTTAATTGAGCACTGTTATGGTATTTCGTTTTTAATGGAGCACTGTAATGGTTTTTGGTTTTTAATGGAGCACTGTTAGGGTTTTGGTTTTTAATGGAGCACTGTTAGGGTATGTGGTTTTTAATGGAGCATTGTTAGGGTATTTGGTTTTTAATGGAGCACTGTAATGGTTTTTGGTTTTTAATGGAGCACTGTTAGGGTTTTTGGTTTTTAATGGAGCACTGTTAGGGTTTTTGGTTTTTAATGGAGCACTGTTAGGGTTTTTGGTTTTTAATGGAGCACTGTTAGGGTTTTTGGTTTTTAATGGAGCACTGTTAGGGTATGTGGTTTTTAATGGAGCACTGTTAGGGTATTTGGTTTTTAATGGAGCACTGTTAGGGTATTTGGTTTTTAATGGAGCACTGTTAGGGTGTTTGGTATTTAATGGAACACTGTAATGGTATTTGGTTTTTAATGGAGCACTGTTATGGTATTTGGTTTTTAATGGAGCACTGTAATGGTTTATGGTTTTTAATGGAGCACTGTTAGGGTGTTTGGTTTTTAATGGAACACTGTAATGGTATTTGGTTTTTAATGGAGCACTGTTATGGTATTTGGTTTTTAATGGAGCACTGTAATGGTATTTGGTTTTTAGTGGAGCACTGTTATGGTTTTTGGTTTTTAATGGAGCATTGTTATGGTCGAAATTGATTATTAATGGCACACTGTTAGGGTCGAAATTTATTATTAATGATTGTATGAATTAGCAATGAATGGTTGTTAATTTGTTAATGGAGTTGATTATAGGATTAGGGTTTGAAGGATGCGGGAAATTCTGACATAAAAAAAAACACCATAACAGTGCTCCATTAAACCCTTCATTGATTATATTGCTTGCAGTGATTGCTTGAATTTTGAAGGAATGGTTGTTAATTTCTTATTGGAGTTGATTATAGGATTGATGCATGCTTGAGATGAATAATTTGGGCATGCGAATTAGATGAATAAGTTGGACTTTGAATTGAAGGCATGAAACCTTTTAACAAATTAGGGTTTGCTATGGTTCATTGATTGTTTCAGTCATTGTATGAATTTGCAATTAGGGTTTGGAGGCATGAAACCTTTTAAGAAATTAACAACCATTCATGGTTAGTAGGGTTTGCTATGGATCAGTGACTGTTTCAGTGAATGTATGAATTCGCAATGAATGGTTTTTAATTTGTTATTGGAGTGCATTATAGGATTAGGGTTTGATATGGTTTCATTGTTTCATTGCTTGATAACTTAGTATATTTTAAAATTGAGAGAAGGTTTCATGGTTATGGAAAATTCAGATATGCTTTAATGGTATGAAGGTTACGGGAAATTCTGACATAAAAAAACACCATAACCGTGCTCCATTAAACCCTTCATTGATTATATTGCTTTCAGTGATTGCTTGAATTCTTAAGGAATGGTTGTTAATTTCTTATTGGAGTTGATTATAGGATTGATGCATGCTTGAGTTGAATAATTTGGGCATGCCAATTAGATGAATAATTTGGACTGTGAATTGAAGGCATGAAACCTTCTAACAAATTAGGGTTTGCTATGGTTCATTGATTGTTTCAGTCATTGTATGGAATTTGCAATTAGGGTTTGGAGGCATGAAACCTTTTAAGAAATTAACAACCATTCATGCTGGACATGCATATGTGTTTGTCCCATCTACAGTTAGCCCTCATTTTGTATTTTTCTATAATTTTGGTTCTCATATTTGTTTGTCCCACTTGCTTTCATTCTTGCTGTGTGCTCTAACCTAAGTAATCTTTAACTTTGTGCTCGGTGATTGTTTGCAATGCTTACTATCAATCCAGTTCAAGTCGATTTGCATTCAAGTCAGTATTGCATTCAGAAAAAACTTGCATTCAATTTAAATGTTCAATCAGGTTGGTCTACCACCCAATTTAGTTTAACATTCAATTTAGTTTGCTAACCAGTAAATAGACAGAGACATGAAGAAAACAGTACTTGACATAAAGGGAATATTCTTGTTCAACATAGTAGCAATTCGAGATTTATACATATGGTTGGTCCATGGTGGGTTGGGACTTTATACATTTACTGTGGTTATGCCTAACATATATCCACTGTCAGATTGGAATCAAACAAAAACTTAGGAACCCACCCAAAATTCCCCCCCGCAACAAAATCTTCCTTTCATATGTGTATGCCAAACACAAAACATCTATCATTCGCCAAACAAAAAACCCTATGTGCGAGGAGGTTGACTGCCTTCATTACCCAAACTAGTTGGGTTAGATACTGATGCATGGCCTGGTTGTGTTGAGCTGCAAACATTTGGTGCGGGCCAGGTTGATCCTTGTAGCCAAGGAGGAATTGAGTAACCATAGTTATGACTTGAGCCTAATTGCCCTGGGTTCACTGGAGTTTGGAAGGCATACACAGTATTTCCCCCTGCCTGGTGGTATTGGGGTATCTGTATGTTAATAAGGTCCTGGAATAATCTTCTGTTCTCTGAAAACTGATCCAATGGGTTGTCAACCACCTCTATCCTCTCCAGACCATTTGGATTCCTCTGATTTGCCTTTCTTTGCTCCCTTTCCTCCCTTGCCAATTGTTTCCGTCGCTCTCTTTCCTCCCCTTTGTTTCACTCTTACAAGCCTTTCCTTCCTTCGATTTTCTGCTGCAACAATCTTTGCTTCCTTCTTCTCCTTTGCCAGGGCCTTCTTCTTCTCTTTTAAATCCTGCATCTCCTTTTTCTTGTGCTCAGCCTCAATCAGTAGGGTGATGTAGTCCTCTGATGTTAGTAGTTGCGAGCTCCTGCTTAATCTAAGATGCTCAGCAGTGGGATTAGATAGATGAGTTGCAACTTTCTCCACTGGCAACTTAAGGAACTGGCGAAGTAGTGGCTCATTTGGTGGGAGTGCCTCATCATCATTTTCTTGGTCCACTGTATCTTCATTTTGTTCAATCTCATCTCCACCACCCCCAAGTGGCACATAATAATGTACAGCTTCATTGTTAAGGACTGCTGGCATGGAAGGCAGGTTAAGGCTTTCATCGTTGGTGGGGGTGACAATGTGTCTGTTCATATTTGTCATCGCCTCTGCCAACCACTCAGGTTGTTCTGGCTGGCTTGGAAATGTCAACTCCTCGCTGTTGTTTACCATTTCTTGGTCACCTCCATTCACACTCAAATCGGCAACGTTGTTATGAACAATCCCTTGGCCATCTAATTCTGTTTCTATCCTTCCAACAGCTTCTATATTCTCCCCAACAGGTTCGGTGCCATACTGACTTTCACTTACGTGTTCATTGTCGTCATCCAGTGGTTGGCAATGACCTTGAGAGAGTGATATGATGTTATCTGCAGCATCTGCATCCTCTCTCCCCTGAACATCAAAAGCCTGACTACATCCCGTGTCATGTTGAAGAGCATCAGAATTGAAAGGCCATATTCCTGTCCACCTAAAACCAGCCTTGATATTTGATGTTGTGAGTGCCCTAGCAAAAGCTTTGCTTGCAAGTTCTGCTAATTCGAACCTCTTCACCTCTACCCCCCCGGGTTCTTTGCCATCCAGGACGCTCTCTCAGACCTGAAGTAACACTTGAAAGGCCCAAACACACTCACATCTAGAGGTTGCAGCCTGTGGGTGGTATGTGCAGGCAGTGTCAACAGATCAATGCCTAGCCTATTTGCCTCCTCAATGGTTTGTATAGCAACGTGGCTACCATGGCCATCAAAAATCAAAAGGTGTCTGTTTTCAGGTGAAACACCCGCCAGGGACAGAGGAAGCAAAGTGGAAAAGCCAACTCAAGAACAGTTCTTTTGTCATCCAAGCATGGGGGTGTGCAGCCATGCATGCGCCAGGTTCACAGTTTTTAATGTAATTTTTGAGTTGATTCTTTCCCTTGAACAGATAAAAACCTGGAATTGATGCTCCAACTGCGTTGACACAACAAAGAATAGTTATCCACTCCCTACTTTTTGGCATAATTTTGGGCACATTCCTGCTCCCTCTCTTGGCAATTACCCCGCATGCCACAATTCCTCCCTGCCTGTAATCCAGTCTCGTCACAGTTCCATATATGGTCTCCTCTGTATGAGTGTTTCTCATATGCATTAGAGAGTGTCCTGATAGAACTTGGTCACAACTGTAGGGCGCAGATTGAAAGCCCTATCCCTGTCAAGCCCCTCTGCTGTGCGTAACACAAGTTCTGGATGCCTTTGTTTAAATCCTATCCACCATGATTTTCCTGGAAATCCATCTTTGAAGGGGTTTGGCCTCCCTTGACAGATTTGTGCAACAGTGGATTTGAGCTGAACCAACTCCAGACCATGGCCTAGTTGAGCCATCTCTTCACACCAAACCACAACTTCTTCTTCCTCTTCTGCACTCAACACTGTAAAAGGTCCTTTTCGCTTGGTATGGGTCAGGCCATTTATCCAGTAATGGATTGATGTTGGTGGAATCCCATGTTTTTTAGCAGCTGCTCTGATAGAAAAACCATTGAACTCTATATCATCTATGGTAGCCTTCATGTCTTCTTGTGTCCATCCTCTGATGGCACTAATCTTCTTACTGGCAGTTGCACCTTGAACTGTGGTTGATTGTGGAATAACACCTCCAGGATCTGCATCATTTTTCTCTTCAACTGTGGTTGATGGTGGAATAACACCTCCAGGATCTGCATCATTTGCCTCTTCAACTGTGGTTGATGATGGAATAACACCACTACGCACTGCATCATTTGCCTCTTCATAATCTCTGTTATTATCAATATCATGTGCTATGTCCTCATCGGACGAGGTGCATCGTAGCTGGGCACCCCTGCTGAGTCTCCTACTTGACCTCCTTGCACGAGTAGTGCTGACTCTTGCCATGACTGCATTAAAACCAAAAACCATAACAGTGCTCCATTAAAAACCAAAAACCATAACATTGCTCCCACCTACGGAGATAGAACTAGCTGTGTTAATTCACAGGGATCTGGAATATTATAATAGCTGTGTTGAAAGAAAGTGTTAAAATGACCCTAGGATCTGGAGTATTCAAAAGGAACTAGCTGTGTAAATTCACAGGGATCTGGAATATTATAATAGCTGAGTTGAAACAAAGTGTTAAAACGACCCTAGGATCTGGAGTATTCAAAAGGATCTCTTGACGTGATTTACATGTTCAATGCAGGTTCTTGCATAAAACTAGATATAGTCTGGCTACTTGAAAACATTATTATTGAAAGACAAGTTTATCTTGAATGCAATACCTGAACTCTGAATGCTGTCTTGAATTAACTCTGCAACTGTGTTTTGCTTGAATGCAATGCCTGGACTCTGAAATTTGATCTGCAACTGTGTTTTGCTTGAATGCAATGGCTGGACTCTGAAATTTGATGCTTGGAAATAGAGGTGAGTTTAACAAGGTCTGGGAATTTCGAATAGCAAGAAAAATGAAGTTTGTTTGAAGGTTGTAGTGTCTTTATAGCATTTTGGTGTTTGATTTGATTGGCAAGTTTGAGAAGGCATGGATTGCAACTGGCTGGAGTTGGATGAGTGGCTCAAGATTGAATTGGCCTCGATCCAATGGCCATCAATGGGGCTTTGTCGATCCATGTGCTCTTCGTAATGCCTATGGACATATGCTTCTGTTTGGTTTTCTGGTTGATTTGATGATTTTAATGGAGTTGGCTGCATTAATTGCATTGATTGGGCTTCTTTGTTGAACAGCAATGCACCTGGAGCTGATACTCATTCTCCATTTATTATGCAGGTGACATTTGATAGATGTGTAGGTGGGATGCCTTGGTGGTTAAGTGATTCTCGATGCTGGTCTGGGTGTACTCTGAAGCGTGTTCGATGGGCTCCATGTGATGGGCAATCCGTCCTTGTAGATTGGGCTGGCTGGGGAGTGATGAGGTCCAATTAGATGTTTGTGTCAGTGCATGTTGGGATTTGGAAGGGACATGATGGATTTGATTTTGGTTTTGTCAGGACTGCTCAGTTGTCAACCTTTTGTCCTATAGTTGACAGCTGTGGGCCTACTGTACAGAATGACACTTAATGAACTCAAATAGGAAACTTTTTACTTATTTATATAATTATATGTGTTTGACAGTTGGCATTTTCTTGATCACGTTTTGGGTTGTAACAGTCACCGGTTCTATCACCACTACCGGTTCCCGTTCAACTATAGAACTCTCTCCCCTAAATGTTTAAATGTTGTGAATTGATTTTTATTTTTTTTATTGTATTTTGCTATAGTGTAAATTTAGGTGGTTATAATTTTTTTAATATTAATTTACTTGGGTTATAATAATTTTGGTTAAACCTATTTAGGGTCATAATAATTGTTATGATAATTCATATGTATATATATATATATATATATATATATATATATATATATATATATATATATGAAATAATTTTCTTAATTTAGAAACCACTAAAAAAGGTCTTTTCTAATAATTTTGATTAAACCTATTTAGGGTCATAATAATGGTTATGATAATTCATATATATATATATATATGAAATAATTTTCTTAATTTAGATACCACTAATAAAGTTCTTCTTTGCATGTGGTCATAATCTTCCATTCAAATTATACTACATTGGTGATATATGAGGTAGATCAACAGGGGGTGTTGTAATGTTCACAATTTGATTTCACAAATGCCTGTGATATTCTCTAAGAAACGCTTTTAGATCAGCAAGGGGTCGTGTTATTCTCAAATACGGTTTCAAAAAATGCCCTAGAAGTTTTATGAGAAGAGCTCTACTATTTCCTTGTAGTGGACCATATGGATTTATTACTTAGATCTGAAGTCGATCAAATGTAAATAAATTATTTCCTCTATATCAGCTTTTGTTGCTATTGATAACAAGCTTCAACACGAGGAATGTTTTCTAGGAAACACTCTGCACAAGGAAGAGAAATGA
>BSBM01001523.1:5000-15000 GCA_027924585.1 Larix kaempferi
GGACGCTGGTGACTAGCGAAAAAGCGTGGCTCTGACACATAGTGTCACGGCCGCGCTTTCTGCACGGCACTCACACTTGCATGGGAGCCTTGCGCTCCCGCCCAAGAGGCTGGCTTGGGCGCCCGGTCGGGCAAAGCGACGATCGGCTGCAAGGAGACTTAGCGAGGAAGGAAAGCTACCCGGAGACGGAACGATGAGTGGGGTGCGTGGACCTAGCCCGGGCGCACTCCCACCGAAGACGCCCACACAACACTTCGGCGCATGGCAAGCCCGAGAGTGGGGCGCGGCTGCACGCTGGCAAGAAACGGGGCGCACCCTTGGACCGCTGGACACACTCAAGTGTTGGAGTAGTGGCGCGTTGGCCAAGCGCCCACGCACTCCGCGGAGCAGCGCCCAAACGGACCGGCACTCGACGCAGCAAGCCAAAGCGATGGGCGGAAGGGAAGGTGGACCGGACGCCAGCGGAAGAACGAACTCGGGTTCGCAGCCAAGAAACGAGCTCGGGTTCGCATCCCAGAAATGAGCTCGGGTTGGAAGCCAAGAAAGGAGCTCGGGTTGGGAGCCACGGCAGAGAGCTCGGGTCGGGAGCCAAGGGACGACGCCCAACAAAATGGACCGAAACGCGCGGATTGCGGGGGACTTGGACCAAGACCCTTTCAAATGGCACGTCGGCGGGAGGCTGACGTGGGCGCCAAGCAAGGGTGCGCCCAGGGTGGGGCCGCACCCTCCCACACGGCACCATGTATATAGGCTTAAGGCCAAAACGAAGGAGGGGGCGTTCAAGCAAGGAATTTCGGACAAGGCAAGGAGACGCAGAGCTAGGGAGGCAGTCCAAGCTCTGTTCTCGCGCACGGTCCGTTCCAGCAGAATCCGGCTGCAGCAGGGTTGCGGAAGAGGCAGAACTTGGCAGGTTTTGCACCCGTTCCGGTTGCACAGTGAGACAGTTCGGCAGCATACGCGGGTTGCAGAAGTCGACGGTCCCATGGAGTTGGGACGCCCGAGCAGGGGGCAGCTCTGTCATTCTGTAATTTCTATATCTGTTGTAAGGCGTGTTGCTGGTTTGGCTCACGCCGGAGATCTGCCGAGTTTTAGGGCAACTCCGCTTGCCGTAAACAATTGATTATACAAACGATAAACGGGCTGGCCGGTTTGGCAACCCCAACTTATTCCCGCGTCGTGTTTTACTTGCGTATTGCACTCGCTGATAATTGGCTAAGTGTTGATGCTGTCTGTCGTAAACGTGCTTATGAGTTAAACGAGTAAACTGTCAAGCCGAAAAGCTTCCGCGGGTTTAGGCGTAGTCTGCCGGTGCAACGTTTGAGCTGGTCTCACCCTCAAGACGTTCCCGGGAAGTGCCGCACACCACAGTTAGTCGCTTGAGACAAGCCAGAAATTGTGGCTGTGACACATAGCCCATGCGGCACTTCCTGGGGCGAAACCAGCCCGGCAGGCCACACCCAACCCGCGGATTGCCCACGCCTCATCTCTTTAACAGTTCCTTGCTTAGCCTTTTTTTCTTGATGTGCACTTCCTACAGTAAACGCATGCCAAACACAAGAGCAAGAGATAAATGCATAGGAGGGTGGCACTCCAAACTCGGACGTGCCTAACACCCCTTTTGCAATATTCATGGTTCAAAGAGACTTTACATATAACATCGGAGGGCTGCCACATCCCGGCACCTCATCCGTGAGCCTGCCACACTGGGCAGCTCAAGATACAACATCAACTGATGGGCAATCGGCCAGTGTCCAGGCTCTACCGCAGTAGCATCCACGGTCTGCATCCGCACTCTGTCTCTGTTGCACTCCGTCGCAAGCCTCCCGGCTTCCTATCGTCCGTCCCAGTCTGGGAAACCACTTCGGCATGCTGCCGTCCGTCTGCAGCCTTGCCTGCAACGATACCGCTGTCCTTCCGCAGCATCTGCCAACCAACTGGGCGCACTCTCTCTCGTCTAACCATGCCCAAGAGAGCCCCCACAAGACCGATGTCCGTCTGCAGTCCTGTCCGCACCGCACCGCTGTCTTCCGCAGACTAGGCTGACTGCCACACGTCTAAGTCCCGGCAGAAACTTAGACTTCGCACAGGCACCTCCCATGAGGCCAGCCGCAGGCAAAGCACCTCCACGTACTGTGGCATTCCTCCTGCGCTGCGGATCCTTACCTCGTTGCAGAGGGAACTTCTGGAACCGTGCACGAGCTGCTTTCTCCGGAAAGTGTGCCCTCCTCTGGAGCTTTCGGAGGACGGGCACGCCCTGCGTGTGCCTCAGGCCCCAACCTCGGTTGAATTGAACCGCTTGGATCGATCGAACCGGCACCGTTGTCCGCTTCACCTCTCCGTGCTCTTGGACCTTTAAATATCCACTGAGGAATTCCCGGGTTTCAAGGCCACGTATATCGGAAGTGCCCAACTCTAATAAGATCCATTGTAGCCGAAAAGAGAGTAAGGAGACCCATATCCGGACATCTAAGGGAGCTCGAACACCAATGAGAAATTTTGAAGACAAGATGGGTGTCAATGCATGCATACCCAACACAGGTAGTACTACGAGAACATCTTTGAAGGAACCTTGAACAAAATTAAGACAGGCGCCTTTTCCGCGGGCCAACCTGCTTCCTTTATTCTTGGTTGCTCCCCATCACTTGACTCATCCGCTCCCAGGTCGAGCTCCTCCTCGGGCGCACATGCGGCGGGCTCCCAAGGCGAGCTCAAAACGTTAAGCCGTGACCGATTCTTGTTCTTGTCTTCCACTTCCTTGTCTTGTTGCCGGGCGCTCACTTGGTGGGCGCGCTTGCGCTTGCCGGCGGACTCGTTTCTTTGGGCGCACGTGTGCGGGGCTCCCAAGGCGAGCTCAAAATGTTGCTGAGACGCGACCGGTTCTTGTTCTTATCTTCCGCCGCCTTCTCTTTTTGCCGGCGGACTCGTTTCTTTGGGCGCACCTCCGCCGGTCTTCCAAGTCGAGCTCCTCCTTGGGTGCAAATGTGCCGGCCTCCCAAGGCGAGCTCAAAACGTTGCTAGGACGTGACCGATTCGTGTTCTTCTCTTCCGTTGCCTTGTCTTTTTGCCGGGCGCTCACTTGGGTGGGCGTGCTTCCGTTTGCCGGCGGACTCGTTCCTTCGGGCGCACATGCGTCGGGCTCCCAAGGCGAGCTCAAAACGTTAAGACGTGACCGATGCCTGTCCTTGTCCGCCGTTGCCTTTTCTTTTTGCCGGGCGCTGACTTCGGCGGGCGCGCTTCCCTTTTCTGGAGATGGAGTTGTTTCTTAGGGCGCACATGTGCCTGGCTCCCAAGGCGATCTCAAAACGTTGAGCCGTGACCGATTCTTGTTCTTGTCCGTCGTTGGCTTGTCTTTTTGCCGGGCGCTCACTTGGGTGGGCGCGATTCCGTTTGCCGGCGGACTCGTTTCTTTGGGCGCACATGGGCCGGGCTCCCAAGGCGAGCTCAAAACGTTAAGCCGTGACCTGTCCTTGTTCTTGTCCGCCGTTGGCCTGTCTTTTTGCCGGGCGCTCACTTGGGTGGGCGCTCTTCCGTTCGCCGCCGGACTCGTTTCCTTGGGCTCACGCGTGCCGGGCTCCTAAGGCGAGCTCAAAACGTTAAGCCGTGACCGATTCTTGTTCTTGTCCGCCGTTGCCCCGTGTCTTTGCCGGGCGATCACTTGGGTGGGCGCGCATCCGTTTGCCGGCGGACTCGTTTCTTTGGGCGCACATGTGAAGGGCTCCCAGGGCGAGCTCAAAACGTTACGCCGTGACCAATTCTTGTTCCTGTCCGCCGTTGCCTTGTCTTTTTGCCGGGCGCTCGCTTGGGTGGGCGCGCTTCCGTTTGCCGGGGGACTCGTTTCTTTGGGCGCACAGGCGACGGGCTCGCAAGGCGAGCTCAAAACGTTAAGCCCCGACCAATTCTTGTTCTTGTCCACCGTTGCCTTGTCTTGTTGCCGTGCGCTCACTTGGGTGGGCGCGCTTCCGTTTGCCGGAGACGGAGTCGTTTCTTTGGCCGCACATGTGCCGGGCTCCCAAGGCGGGCTCAAAACGTTAAGCCGTGACCAATCCTTGTTCTTGTCCGCCGTTGCCTTGTCTTTTTGCCGGGCGCTCGCTTGGGTGGGCGCGCTTCCGTGTCCCGGCGGACTCGTTTCTTTGGGCGCACATGTGAAGGGCTCCCAGGGCGAGCTCAAAACGTTAAGCCGTGACCAATTCTTGTTCTTGTCCGCCGTTTCCTTGTCTCTTTGCCGGGCGCTCACTTGGGTGGGCGCGCTTCCGTTTGCCGGGGGACTCGTTTCTTTGGGCGCGCAGGTGACGGGCTCCCAAGGCGAGCTCAAAACGTTAAGCCGTGACCAATTCTTGTTCTTGTCCGCCGTTGCCTTGTCTTGTTGCCGTGCGCTGACTTGGGTGGGCGCGCTTCCGTCTGCCGGAGATGGAGTCGTTCCTTTGGGCGCACATGTGCCGGGCTCCCAAGGCGGCCTCAAAACATTAAGCCGCGAGCAATTCTTGTTCTTGTCCGCCGTTGCCTTGTGTATTTTTGCCGGGCGCTCGCTTGGGTGGGAGCGCTTCCGTTTGCCGGCGGACTCGTTTCATTGGGCTCACATGTGCCGGGCTCCCAAGGAGAGCTCAAAATGTTAAGCCGTGGCCGATTCTTGTTCTTGTCCGTCGTTGGCCTGTGCTTTTGCCGGGCGCGCACTTGGGTGGGCACGCTTCCGTTTGCCGGCGGACTCGTTTCCTTGGGCTCACGTGTGCCGGGCTCCCGAGGCGAGCTCAAAACGTTAGGCCGTGACCAATTCTTGTTCTTGTCCGCCGTTGCCTTGTCTTGTTTCCGTGCGCTCGCTTGGGTGGGCACGCTTCCGTTTGCCGGCGGAGTCGTTTCTTTGGGCTCACGTGTGCCGGGCTCCCAAGGCGAGCTCAAAACGTTAAGCCGTGACCAATTCTTGTTCTTGTCCGCCGTTGCCTTAGCTTTTTCCCGGGCGCTCACTTGGGTGGGCGCGCTTCCGTTTGCCGGCGGACTCGTTTCTTCGGGCGGCACATGTGCCGGGCTCCCAAGGCGAGCCCAAAACGTTAAGCCGTGACCAATTCTTGTTCTTGTGCGCCGTTGCCTTGTCCTTTTGCCGGGCGCTCACTTGGGTGGGCGCGCTTCCGTTTGCCGGCGGACTCGTTTCTTCCTTGGGCGCACACGTGCCGGGCTCCCAAGGCGAGCTCAAAACGTTAAGCCGTGACCAATGCTTGTCCTTGTCTGCCGTTGCCTTGTCTTTTTTCCGGGCGCTCACTCGGGTGGGCGCGCTTCCGCTTGCCGCCGGACTCGTTTCTTTGGGCGCACATGTGCCGGGCTCCCAAGGCGAGCTCAAAACGTTAAGCCGTGACCAATTCCTGTTCTTGTCCGCCGTTGCCTTGTCTTTTTGCCGGGCGCTCACTTGGGTGGGCGCGCTTCCGTTTGCCGACGGGCTCGTTTCCTTGGGCGCACATGTGCCGGGCTCGCAAGGCGGGCTCAAAACGTTAAGCCGTGACCAATGCTTGTTCTTGTCCGCCGTTGCCTTGTCTTTTTGCCCGGCGCTCACTTGGGTGGGTGCGCTTCCGTTTGCGGGCGGACTCGTTTCTTTGGGCGCACATGTGCCGGGCTCCCAAGGGGAGCTCAAAACGTTAAGCCGTGACCAATTCTTGTTCTTCTCCGCCGTTGCCTTGTCTTTTTGCCGTGCGCTCACTTGGGTGGGCGCGCTTCCGTTTGCGGGCGGAGTCGTTTCTTTGGGCGCACATGTGTCGGGCTCCCAAGGGGAGCTCAAAACGTTAAGCCGTGACCAATTCTTGTTCTTCTCCGCCGTTCCCTTGTCTTTTTGCCGTGCGCCCACTTCGGTGGGTGCACTTCCGTTTGCCGCCGGACTCGTTCCTTCGGGCGCACATGTGCCGGGCTCCCAAGGCGAGCTCAAAACGTTAAGCCGTGACCAATCCTTGTTCTTGTCCGCCGTTGCCTTGTCTTGTTGCCGGGCGCTCACTTGGGTGGGGCCGCTTCCGTTTTCCGGCGGACTCGTTTCCTTGGGCGCACATGTGCCGGGCTCCGAAGGCGAGCTCAAAACGTTAAGCCGTGACCAATGCTTGTCCTTGTCTGCCGTTTCCTTGTCTTTTTGCCGGGCGCTCACTCGGGTGGGCGCGCTTCCGCTTGCCGCCGGACTCGTTTCTTTGGGCGCACATGTGCCGGGCTCCCAAGGCGAGCTCAAAACGTTAGGCCGTGACCAATTCCTGTTCTTGTCCGTCGTTGCCTTGTCTTTTTGCCGGGCGCTCACTTGGGTGGGCGCGCTTCTGTTTGCCGACGGGCTCGTTTCCTTGGGCGCACATGTGCCGGGCTCGCAAGGCGAGCTCAAAATGTTAAGCCGTGACCAATGCTTGTTCTTGACCGCCGTTGCCTTGTCTTTTTGCCCGGCGCTCACTTGGGTGGGTGCGCTTCCGTTTGCGGGCGGACTCGTTTCTTTGGGCGCACATGTGCCGGGCTCCCAAGGGGAGCTCAAAACGTTAAGCCGTGACCAATTCTTGTTCTTCTCCGCCGTTGCCTTGTCTTTTTGCCGTGCGCTCACTTGGGTGGGCGCGCTTCCGTTTGCGGGCGGACTCCTTTCTCTGGGCGCACATGTGTCGGGCTCCCAAGGGAAGCTCAAAACGTTAAGCCGTGACCAATTCTTGTTCTTCTCCGCCGTTCCCTTGTCTTTTTGCCGTTCGCTCACTCGGGTGGGCGCGCTTCCGTTTGCCGGCGGACTCGTTTCTTTTGGCGCACCTGTGCCGGGCTCGCAAGGCGAGCTCAAAACGTTATGCCGTGACCAATCCTCGTTCTTGTCCGCTGTTGCCTTGTCTTTTTGCCGGGCGCTCACTTGGGTGGGCGCGCTTCCGTTTGCCGGTGGACTTGTTTCTTTGGGCACACAAGTGCCGGCCTCCCAATGCGAGCCGCTTCTTGGGCGCCCATGTGCCGTGCTTCCAACCCGAGCTCAAAACGTTAAGCCGTGACCGATCCTCTTTCTTGTCTTCCCCTGCCTTGTTCTTTTGCCGGGCGCTCCCTTGGTGGGCGCGCTTGCGTTGGCATTCGGACTCGTTTGTTCGGGCGCATTTGTGTCGTGCTCCCAATGCGAGCCGCTCCATGGGTGCCCATGGGCCGTGCTTCCAACCCGAGCTGAAAACGTTAAGCCCTGACCGATCCTCGTTCTTGTCTTCCGCCGCGTTGTATTTTTGCCGGGCGCTCACTTGGTGGGCGCGCTTGCGTTGGCATTCGGACTCGTTTCTTTGGGCGCACTTGTGCCGTGCTCCCAACGCGAGCCGCTCCTTGGGCGCCCATCTGCCGTGCTCCCAATGCGAGCTGCTCCTTGGGCGCCCATCTGCCTTGTGCTTCCAATGCGAGCTGTGGCATGCTTCCAACGCGAGCTGCGGCGTGCTCCCAATGCGAGCTGCGCCTTGTGCTTCCAACGCGAGCTGCGGCGTGCTCCCAATGCGAGCTGCGCCTTGTGCTTCCAACGCGAGCTGCGGCGTGCTCCCAATGCGAGCTGCGCCTTGTGCTTCCAACGCGAGCTGCGGCGTGCTCCCAATGCGAGCTGCGCCTTGTGCTTCCAACGCGAGCTGCGGCGTGCTCCCAACACGAGCTTGTGGCGTGCTCCCAATGCGAGCTGCTTCTTGGGCGCCCATCTGCCTTGTGCTCCCAACGCGAGCTGTGGCGTGCTTCCAACCCGAGCTGTGGCGTGCTCCCAATGCGAGCTGCTCGTTGGGCGCCCATCCGCCTTGTGCTTCCAACCCGAGCTGAAAACGTTAAGCCGTGACCGATCCGCGTTCTTGTCTTCCGTTGGCTTGTCTTTTTTCCGGGCGCTCACTTGGTGGGCGCGCTTGCGGTGGCGTGCTCCCAATGCGAGCTGCTCCTTGGGCGCCCACCTGCCTTTTGCTTCCAACCCGAGCTGAAAACGTTAAGCCGTGACCGATCCGCGTTCTTGTCTTCCGTTGGCTTGTCTTTTTGCCGGGCGCTCACTTGGTGGGCGCGCTTGCAGTGGCGTGCTCCCAATGCGAGCTGCTCCTTGGGCGCCCATCTGCCTTGTGCTCCCAACCCGAGCTGAAAACGTTAAGCCGTGACCGATCCTCGTCCTTGTCTTCCGCTGGCTTGTCTTTTTGCCGGGCGCTCACTTGGTGGGCGCGCTTGCGGTGGCGTGCTCCCAATGCGAGCTGCTCCTTGGGCGCCCATCTGCCTTGTGCTTCCAACCCGAGCTGTGACGTGCTCCCAATGCGAGCTGCTCCTTCGGCGCCCCTCTGCCTTGTGCTTCCAAACCGAGCTGTGGCGTGCTCCCAATGCGAGCTGCTTCTTGGGCGCCCATCTCCCTTGTGCTTCCAACCCGAGCTGTGGCGTGCTTCCAACCCGAGCCGTGGCGTGCTCCCAATGCGAGCTGCGCCTTGGGCGCCCATCTGCCTTGTGCTTCCAACCCGAGCTGTGGCGTGCTTCCAACCCGAGCTGTGGCGTGCTCCCAATGCGAGCTGCTCCTTGGGCGCCCGTCTGCCTCGTGCTTCCAACCCGAGCTGAAAAACGTTAAACCGTGACCGATCCTCGTTCTTGTCGTCCGCTGGCTTGTCTTTTTGCCGGGCGCTCACTTGGTGGGTGCGTTTCGTGCGAAGGGTGGTGCGGTGAACGCGCTGCTTGTCGGGTCTACCTGAAAATTGGCCTCGGGTCATTCGTAGGGTGGTCGGCTTGCGGTGTGTTGCCGTGTCCGCTTGGTAGCGCATGAGCAGTATTGACGGCAACGCTCATCTTGGGAAGGCACGGTGCAACACCGCAAGTGGTGCTTCTGTGGCTCCCAACGAGGGCTTGCTTCTTCGGTTGTTGGGTCCAAGATTTTCGGTTAAGTTACTTCGATGATGCCTATCACGCATTTCTCTTTCGGTGGAAGTGTCCTTTCGTGTGAAGGGTGGTGCGGTGAATGTGCTGCTTGTCGGGTCTGCTTGAAAATTGGCCTCGGGCCATTCGTAGGGCGGTCGACTTGCGGTGTGTTGCCGTGTCCGCTTGGTAGCGCATGAGCAGTATTGATGGCAACGCTCATCTTGGGAAGGCACGGTGCCAACACCGCAAGTGGTGCTTCTGTGGCTTGCTGTGGCTCCCAACGAGGGCTTGCTTCGTCGGTTGTTGGGTCCAAGATTTTCGGTTAAGTTACTTCGATGATGCCTATCACGCATTTCTCTTTCGGTGGAAGTGTCGTTTCGTGTGAAGGGTGGTGCGGTGAATGTGCTGTCTGCCGGGTCTGCTCGAAAAATGGCCTCGGGTCATTCGTAGGGCGGTCGGCTTGCAGTGTGTTGCCGTATCCGCTTGGTAGCGCATGAGCAGTATTGATGGCAACGCTCATCTTGGGAAGGCACTGGCAAACGAAGCCACACCAACACCGCAAGTGGTGCTCTGGTGGCTTGCTGTGGCTCCCAACGAGGGCTTGCGTCTTTGGTCTTCTTTCGGTTGCTGGGTCCAAGCTTTTCGGTTAAGTGCCTTCGATGATGCCTATCACGCACTTCTCTGCCGGTGGAAGTGTCATTTCGTGTGAAGGGTGGTGCGGCGAATGCTTTGTCTGCCGGGTCTGCCTGAAAATTGGCCTTGGGTCATTCGTAGGGCGGTCGGCTTGCAGTGTGTTGCCGTCTCTGCTTGGTAGCGCATGAGCAGTATGTCTGTTACGTGACTTCGACGACGCCTATCGTGCACTTCTCCATCGGTGGAAGTGTCATTTCGTGTGAAGGGCGGTGCGGTGAATGCGTCGCATGCCGGGTCTGCCTGAAAACTGGCCTCGGGTCATTTGTAGGGCGGTCGGCTTGCGGTGTGTTGCCGTCTCCGCTTGGTAGCGCATGAGCAGTGTTGAGGGCGATGCTCGTCCCGGGATGGCACGGCAGAACAGACCTCATTTCCTCCCAAGCGGTGGTGTTTTGGGGCATTTTGTCTTCTCCCGACAAGGGCTTGCATCTTTGCCTTCTCTCGGATTACTTGTCCCTCCCGGTTGCCGGATCCAAGTGTCCAAGATGTTGCCTTCCATGCA